>CM062809.1:799031837-799251837 GCA_031772625.1 Pinus tabuliformis
AGAGAGAAAGGGATATATCAATTGTGGCTACCGACTCACAAGGGGAGGCTTCAAATAGAGAACAAGCTTCCTCAACCCCGTGCCTTCACAAAAGGGGGGAACTATAGGGGATGGCGATCGAGAAGGACTAGGGTGGCCACCCTGGGAACTCACACTACTTTTCATCCTTCCCGAACACCAATCCACAACAATCCCACCTTTTCTCCGTAAAGCTAGGGCCGAAAAGAGGAAGGGAATAAAACAACATGAAAGAAAGAGAGACATCAAACGTGTATACCGGCTCACAAGGGGAGGCTCAAACAGAGAACAAGCTTCCCCACCCCCGTGCCTTCACAAAAAGGGGGGAACTGCAGGGGACGATGATCGAGAAGGACTAGGGTGGCAACCCTCGGAACTCGCATTGCTTTTCGTCCTTCCTGAACACCAACCCACAACAATCCCACCTTTTCTCCGTAAAGCTAAGGGGCCAAAAGCAAGAAGGGAAGAAAACAACAGGAAAGCAAGAGATATCAAACGTGGCTACCGACTCACAAGGGGAGGCTCAAACAAAGAACAAGCTTCCCAAACCCCGCGCCTTCAAAAAAAGGGGGGAACTGCAAGGGACAACGATCAAGAAGGACTAGTGTGGCCACCCTGGGAACTCGCACTACTTTTCGTCCTTCTCGAACACCAATCCACAACAATCCCACCTCTCCTCTCTAAAGCTAGGGCTGAAAGGAAGAAGGGAAGAAAACAACAGCAAAGAAACAAAGATCCCAAGAAGAGAGAGAAGCTCAACAGCATGCCGAGTAGATGTCTGTTGACCAAAAATAAATCAAACAAGGCACCCAATCAAAAAGGCGTCCCACCTCTTCACACCCTCCCACATGCATTCAACACAACACCCTTTCTAGCTTTACAACATAGCAAACAACCAAGCAATTAAATCACAACCTATAATTGACCAATAGAAAAGACAAGGGCCACAACAAGACTAGTGTCTGGAGCACGTCACTGAGAGGAAAACATCCCCCTAACCCAGCGGCACAAGGCTTCAAACGACAAATAGACTGCTGCCAATAACACAAACCCACCCCGTTGTTGCACCCCTCCGTGTACAAAGCACCCAACAACCTTTCCAGCGAGAAAGTCAACGAGGGTCAAAGAATCAAACTCCAAAGAGGAGTTGTCATGGGCTGACACTCAACGTTGGAGAAAGCTGCGGGCCACAAATACATCAATGGTGCAAGGCCACTAGAGAGAGGGACGTTCGCAAAGCGCACACCATGAAACAAAGAAATGACACAAGTCCCACAAAAAACCCACAATCCAAAGGGAGGAACAAAGACACAACCCGCTACTTCTTTTTCCCTTAGAAGGGGAGTGGCTCACGAGAGGACGAGGAATTCCCTCGATGAGAAAGGCATGAGATAAGATTGCCACCCTCATGCACACCCAACCCTTCCACGAGGGCATGTCGAGGAACGGTCGGGAGGGACTAGGGTGGCCAACCCAACGGGTTGAACCGATCTTCATCCATCCCATACTGACCGCACCCTGACAATATCTCCTCAGGGAAGGTTTGAGCTACCAAGCGCGCATGCAACCACTCCCTCGACCCAACCACTAGCGAAAAAGCTCACCCAATCAACACATCAACCGCCGCCACCTTTTCGAGAGAACCAACTATGGAATCCCGCACCCTTGGCCCATGCCTTCCAATGAAAAAAAGACCGAGCACCGCTGCTACGAATGAGTCTGAATTTATTTATCGTATTTACCAAGCACCTCACGTTTTCAGCAACCATGCCCGGCCGAATAGATCTTCGAAAAGGCTCCCAAGAAACAAGCTTCCGAACCCCTTCCAGAAACACATTGGGGGGAAGAAAAACAAAGGATGGGTGGGACAAGCAGAAGCATGGCTTGCAAGCACACATGAAAAAACAAGCATTACCTCGAGATAAGAAACCAACAATGTTCCCGCCAAACACCAAACCCGCTCCCCTAGAGACGCACCACAAAGTCCCACATTGCAATAGAAACCCAACCAGCCCAAACCAAAAAAGAAAACCCCTGCTATCAATGATCCTACCGCAGGTTCACCTACGGTAACCTTGTTACGACTTCTCCTTCCTCTAAATGATAAGGTTCAATGAACTTCTCATGAAGTCGATGGCGGCAAACCACCATCGTCGATGCAATCCGAACACTTCACCGGTCATTCAATCGGTAGGAGCGACGGGCGGTGTGTACAAATGGCAGGGACGTAGTCAACATGAGTTGATGACACGCGCTTACTAGGAATTCCTCGTTGAAGACCAATAATTACAATATTTTATCCCCATCACAATGAAAATTGAGAAGATTTCCCAATCCTCTCGAACCAAGAATAAAAAATTGTTGGCTGCATCAGTGTAGCGCGCGTGTGGTCCAAAACATCTACGGGCATCATAGACCTATTATTTCCTCAAAATTCCATGGCCTAAACAACCGTAGTTCCTCTAAGAAGCTGGCCGCGAAGGGAAAGCTTCGCGTAGCTAGTTAGCAGGCTGAGGTCTCGTTCATTATCAGAATTAACCAGACAAGTCGCTCCACCAACTAAGAACGACCATGCACCACCACCCATAGAATCAAGAAAGAGCTCTCAATCTGTCAATCCTTACTATGTTTGGACCTGGTAAGTTTCCCCATGTTGAGTCAAATTAAGCCCCAGGCTCCACTCCTGGTGGTGCCCTTTTGTCAATTCCTTTAAGTTTCAGCCTTGCGACCATACTCCCCCCGGAACCCAAACACTCTGATTTCTCAAAAGGTGCTGGCGGAATCCTTAGAGCAACATCCGTCAATCCTTGGTTGGCATCATTTATAATTAAGACTACGACGGTATCTGATCGTCTTCGAGCCCCCAACTTTCATTCTTGATTAATGAAAACATCCTTGGAAAATGCTTTTGCAGTGGTCCATCTTTCATAAATCCAAGAATTCCACCTCTGAAAATGAAATACAAATGCCCCCGACAATCCCTATTAATCATTACTCCAGTCCCAAAGGCCAACACAATAGGACTAGACTCCTATCACGTTATTCCATGCTAATGTATTCAGAGCATAAGATTGCTTTGAGCACTCTAATTTTTTCAAATTAACAGCGCCAGAACCACGACCCAGCCAATTAAGGCCAGGAGCATGCCACCGAAAAAAGGGACGGAAGGGCAGGTGCACACCGAGTAGGCGGACCGACCTTTACGACCCAAGATCCAACTACGAGCTTTTTAACTGCAACAACTTAAATATACGCTATTGGAGCTGGAATTACCAGACTCGATGAGCCCAGTATTGTTATTTATTGTCACTACCTCCCCATGTCATGATCGGGTAATTTGTGCGCCTGCTGCCTTCCTTGGATGTGGTAGCCATTTCTCAAGCTCCCTCTCCGGAATCGAACCCTAATTCTCCGTCACCCGTCACCAGCATGGTAGGCCTCTATCCTACCATCGAAAGTTGGTAGGGTAGAAATTTGAATGAAGCATTGCCAACACAATGGCTATGTGATCCGTCGAGTTATCATGATTCACCGGAGAAGCGGGCAAGCCCCCGCCGGCCTTTTGTCTAAAAAATGCATCCCTTCCAAAGAGTCGGGACTTGGTGCATGTATTAGCTCTAGAATTACTACGGTTATTCGAGTAGTATGGTACCATTAAAAAAACTATAACTAATTTAATGAGCCATCAGCAGTTTCACAGTTTGAATTAGTTCATACTTAGACATGCATGGCTTAATCTTTGAGACAAGCATATGACTACTGGCAAGATCAACCAGGTAGCACCCTCTCACTTCAAAGGGCATTCCAGGTGCTCTCTTACCGAGAGCCAACCTGAACACCAATCAAGCCAAAGAGATGTCAAAATATCATGTAAAATGTTTATGCCTTGCACCTCTTGCATCCTAAGAAGGAAGCACATACAACTTGCCAAGGACATGGCGAACAAATGGGCAAACCTGCCAAGCCACAACGCACCAAGGCCACTCCGGAGTTCGCATCCACGGCCCAACCAACAAGAAAACGAGCAATCACTCACCCACTCCCTTAGAAATTCCTCTAAAGGCCTCCACGCCCTGCACCGAGGCCACCTAGGAGTCCTCCCGGACAACAACAACGATGGACCTCGATCAACCGATCACCTGCGACAGCCTCGATGCAAAGGAAACAAATGGAGGACAACCAACCACACAACCTCTATATTATAAATGAGCCACAACCCTCCCCGCCCTGCACTGAGGCCACCTTGATCTCCTGACCGCCTGCGGTAGCCGCGATGCAGAGGAAAAGGAAGGAAAATAAAAAGAGGACTATTGACCACACAAATCCTATCATAGAGAGGCCATACAAACCTCCCCGCGCCCGCACCGATGCCACCTAGGAGTCCACCCGGACAGTAGCAACAATGGACCTCGATTGGATGATTGCCTGCGGCAGCCTCAACACAAAGGCAAGGGAAGGAAATCATACATGACAAACTGAGCCCGCAACCTCCCTTAGAAATGCCACCCAACCCACCCCTCCCCGCACAGGGGCCAGCTAGGAGTCCACCCGAATAGCAGCAACGATGGACCTCGATCGCATGATCGCCTGCGGCAGCCTCAATGCAGAGGAAATGGAAGGAAATAAAACAAGACCAACCGAGCCCACAACCTCTCTTATAAATGTCCCTCGACCCTCCACGCCATGCACCGAGGCCACCTAGGAGTCCACCCGGACAGCAGCAATGGTGGACCTCAATCACTTGACTGCCTGCAACAACCACGATGCGAAGGCAAAGGGGAAGGAAATAAATGCAAATCAAGAGGCTCGATACACAATACAAGAACACATATCCAAACAGGAGGAGGGATCTGGCAGCTCCGCACCCCACGCACCCTACGTACAAGCAACCTAGGATATTTCCCACAGCTTTACCGACCAGACGATGAATAATTTTCCCCTATGGCCACCTCCACGCAAAGGATGGAGGTCGAAGTGTTCCACCTCAAAATCCTTCTTCCAGATAGCCCCCACCATCGATGTAGCAAGCCTCCTCCCCATTGGACCACGAGCGCATACACAATTGAAACAACAAGTGTCCGCCAACCCTCCCCTCCCCGCAGAGAGGCCACCTAGGAGTCCACCCGGACAGCAGCAACGATAGACCTTGATCACAAGATCGCCTAAAGCAGCCTCAATGCAAAGGAAATGGAAGGAAACAAAACAACAAGACCACCCGAGCCCACAACCTCTCTTATAAATGTGCCCCCCGACCCTCCACGCCATGCACCGAGGCCACCTAAGAGTCCACCCAGACAGCAGCAACGGTGGACCTCGATCACTTGATCGCCTGCGCCAACCACGATGTGAAGGAAAAGGAAGGAAATAAATGCAAATCAAGAGGCTCGCTACACAATAAAAGAACATATCCAAATAGGAGGAGGGATCAAGCAGCTCCGCACCCCACGTACCCTATGTACAGGCAACCTAGGAGATTTCCCACAGCTTTACTGACTAGACAATGAATAATTTTCCCCTACTGCCACCTCCACGCAAAGGAGGGAGGTTGAAGTGTTCCACCTCAAAATCCTTCTTCCAGATAGCCCCCACCATCGATGTAGCAAGCTTCCTCCCCATTGGACCACGAGCGCATACACAATTGAAACAAAAAGTGCCCCCCAACCCTCCCCTCCCTACAGAGTAGCCACCTAGGAGTCCACCCAGACAGCAGAAACGATGGACCTCGATCGCATGATCGCCTGTAGTAGCCTCAATGCAAAGGAAACAGAAGGAAACAAAACAACAAGACCAACTGAGCCCACAACCTCTCTTAGAAATGTGCCCCCCAACCCTCCACGCCACACACTGAGGCCACCTAGGAGTCCACCCAGACAGCAGCAACGGTGGACCTCGATCACTTAACCGCCTATGCCAACCATGATGCGAAGGCAAAGGAAGGAAATAAATGCAAATCAAGAGGCTCACTACATAATACAAGAACATCCAAATAGGAGGAGGGATTCGGCAGCTCCGCACCCGCCGCGCCTTACGTACAGGCAACCTAGGAGATTTCCCACAGCTTTACCAACTGGACGATGAATAATTTTCCCCTTACGGCCACCTCCACGCAAAGGAGGGAGGTAAAAGCGTTCCACCTTGAAATCCTTCTTCCATATAGCCCCCACCATCGACATAGCAAGCCTCCTCCCCATTGGACCAGGAGCGCATACATAATTGAAACAACAAATGCCCATAAACGTTGTGACTTAGCATTTCCAACCGCAAAATCCTACCACGTATGCAAGATGCAAGGGAAAAGATGATCCCTTGATCAAACATATGGGCTAACACATCTATCAAAACCTCAAATCCAATGCAACCATGAACGATGTGCACTTTGAAAGGAATGCTAACCCTTTACTTTACAATAAGGAGAACAGTGCCTCACATTGCTCGACGAAAAAAGCAAGCAAGAGGGAGGGGTAGGTGGTTTACAAATAAAACCCTTCCACGTCCCTCTTAAATGTATGCATCTGAACTGAAAATTCCAACACAGAAAGAGTACAAGCACAAGAAACCTGCACCATAAACAGCCGAACAATGAAGAGGCTAGCCATCACAAGGAGCCACACCATAACAACCCATACAACTCCCAAAACTTGGAGCAGAAGGGGAATTGTTCACATATGCCTCCCGGGACAAGCATGGCCAACATTACCACTCATGCGCTACCGAGTGGGTATGGAGAGAAGATGAAAATCGTCCACCCTACAAATGACCCAAGGCCATTCTTGAGGCAAACCCAAAAAGCCAACTCAATTACCAACGCACCTTTCACACGAAAAGCAAAACTCTCTGCACCAAATAGGGAGAAGGTGAACAATATAACAAGGAGCCAATTTCAATGGAGCCAAAAATGGCCCAGCCCAATCAAAATTCTCTATTCGTAACAACCGAGGGGCATGATAGTGACATAGGCATGATGGAGTTTTGGGGCTTCCATCTAGGACCGCAACAACGAAGGCTCAGAGGAGCGCCGAGAAAACTTTCAACATTCTTATCGTTGGGATGGGAAAGAGGGACAGGGATGAGCATGGCCCACATTAACACTCATGTGATACCGAGTGGGGATGGAGAGAAGATGAAAATTGGCCGCCCTACAAATGACCCAAGGCCATCATTCGGGCAATCCCGACAAAGCAACTCGATTACCAACCCACCTTTCACACGGAAAAAAAACCTGTCACTGGTATCTTCTGGAGGGGCACGAGGGGGACCAGGACGAGCCAAGGAGCCACACCAAAACAACCAATACAACCAAAGAACTTAGAGAGCAAAAGGGGAATTGTTCACATATGCCTCCCGGGATGAGCATGGCCAACATTACCGCTCATGCGCTACCGAGTGGGGATGGAGAGATGATGAAAATCGAACACCCTACAAACGACCCAATGCCATCATTCAGTCAAATGTGAAAACACAACTCAATTACAAACCCACCTTTCACATGGAAATAAAACCTATCGCTGGTATCATTTGGAGGGGGCACAAGGGGACCCAGACGAGCCAGGGAGCCAAACCACAATAGCCCCTACAGCTCCAAGAAATTAGAGAGCAATTTTCCACATATGCCTCCAGGGATGAGCATGGGCAACATTACCGCTCATGCGCTACCGAGTGGGCATGGAGAGAAGATAAAAATCGGCCACCCTACATACAACCCAAGGACATTGTTTAGGCAAATGTGAGAACACTACTCGATTACCAACCCACCATTCACATGGAAAGAAAACCTATCGCTGGTATCATCTGGAGGGGCATGAGGGGGACCAGGACGAGCCAGGGAGCCACACTACAACAACCCATACAGCTCCAAGAACTTGGAGAGCAGAAGGGGAATTGTTCACATATGCCTCCCAGGACGAGCGTGGCCAACATTACCACTTATGTGCTACCGAGTGGGGATGGAGAGAAGATGAAAATTGGCCACCCTAAAAATGACCCAAGGCCATCGTTCAAGTAAACGCGAAAACACAACTCGATTACCAACCCACCTTTCACATGGAAATAAAACCTGTCATTGGTATCATCTGGAGGGGCATGAGGGGACCAAGACGAGCCAGGGAGCCACACCACAACAGCCCATACAGCTCCAAGAACTTGGAGAGTGGAAGGGGAATTGTTCACATATGTGTCCCGGGACAAGCATGGCCAACATTACCGCTCATGCGCTACCAAGTGGGGATGGAGAGAAGATGAAAATCGACCGCCCTACAAATGACCCAAGGCCATCGTTCAGGAAAATGCGAAAACAGAACTCGATTACCAATCCACCTTTCACACAGAAAGAAAACCTGTCGCTGGTATCATCTGCAGGGGCACAAGGGGACCAGGACGAGACAGGGAGCCACACCACAACATCCCATACAGCTCCAAGAACTTAGAGAGCGGAAGAGGAATTTTTCACATATGCCTCCCAGGATGAGCATGGCCAACATTACCACTCATGCGCTACCGAGTGGGGATGGAGAGAAGATGAAAATCAGCCACCCTACAAACGACCCAAGGCCATCGTTCAGGCAAACCTGAAAACACAACTCGATTACCAACCCACCTTTCACACGGAAAGAAAACCTATCGTTGGTATCATCTAGAGGGACACGAGGGGACAAGGACGAGCCAGGGAGCCACACCACAACAGCCCATACAGCTCCAAGAACTTGGAGAGCGAAAAGGGAATTGTTCACATATGCCTCCTAGGATGATCATGGCCAACATTACCGCTCATGCACTACCGAGTGGGGATGGAGAGAAGATGAAAATCGACCGCCCTACAAACGACCCATGGCCATCATTTAGGAAAACCCGAAAACACAACTCGATTACCAACCCACCTTTCACACGGAAAGAAAACCTATCGCTGGTATCATCTGGAGGGGCACGAGGGGGACCAGGATGAGCCAGGGAGCCACACCACAATAGCCCATACAGCTCCAAGAACTTGGAGAGCAGAAGGGGAATTGTTCACATATGCCTCCCAAGATGAGTGTGGCCAACATTACCGCTCATGCGCTACCGAGTGGGGATGGAGAGAAGATGAAAATCAACCACCCTAAAAATGACCCAAGTTCATCCTTCAGGCAAACCTGAAAACACAACTCAATTACCAACCCACCTTTCACGTTAAAAGGAAACCTGTCACTTGTATAATTTGGATGGGCACGAGGCACCGGGGGGGGACCAAGGCGAGCGAGGGAGCCACACCACACACACCCATACGCGTTTACACGGACACCCTCGACCGAACGAGTTTGCACGAACGCCCTCGCCCGACCTGCCCGTACGAGTTTACATGGGCACGGACACGACCGTAGCGAAAGGACAAGGGAGAGACAGGAAAACGAGCTGCACGAACGTGCACAAAGCCAACCTCAGGTCACAACTTAGCAATTTTGATATGGGCTCGTTCCCCCAAGCTTGCCCTCGCCCAACCCACTCAAATGAGGTTACATGGACGCCCTCAAATGACCCACCCATACGAGTTTACATGGGCGCCCACACTAATGTAACGAAGGGACAAGGGAGATCCGAACAAATGAGCTGGACGAATGTGCACAAAGAAAACCTCGGGTCACAACTTAGCATTTTTGATACGGGCTTGTTCCCTCGGGCGCGCCCTCGCTCGACCCGCCTGAATGAGATGACACAGACGCCCTCAAATAACCCGCCCGAACGAATTTGCATGGGCACCCACACAGCTGAAACGAAGCAACAAGGGAGTGCCGGGGAACCGAGTAGCACGAATGTGAAAAAATCCAACCTCGGGTCACAACTTAGCATTTTTGATAGGGGCTCGTTCACCCGGGCGCGCCCTCACCTGAATGAGTTCTCACAGATGCCCTCAAATGACCCGCCCAACCAATTTTGCATGGGCGCCCGCATGACCGAAACGAAGAGACAAGGGAGAGCTAGGCAAATGAGCTGCACAAACGTGCACAAAGCCAATATCGGGTCACAATTTAACATTTTTTAATACGGGCTCATTCGCCCGGGCGAGCCCTCGCCCGAACGAGTTCACACGGACACCCTCAAATGACCCGCCCGAACGAATTTGCATGGGCGCTTGCATGGCCGAAACAAAGCGACAAGGGAGAGCCGGGCAAACGAGCAGCACGAATGTGCACAAAGCCAACCTCGGGTCACAACTTAGCATTTTTGATACAGGCTCATTCGCCTGGGCGTGCCCTCGCCTGAACGACCCGCCCGAACGAGTGCACACGGACACCCTCAAACGAGCTGCCTGAATGAATTTTCATTGGCGCCCGCACGACCGAAACGAAGCGACAAGGGAGAGTCGGGAAAATGAGATGCACGAACATGCACAAAGCCAACCTTGGGTCACAACCTAGCATTTTTTGATACGGGATTGTTCGCTCGGGCGCGCCCTCGCCTGAACGAGTTCACACGGACGCACTCAAATGACCGACCCGAACGATTTTGCATGGGTGCCTACACGACCGAAACGAAGCAACAAGGGAGAGCCGGGCAAACGAGCTGCACGTACATGCACAAAGCCAACCTCGGGTCACAACTTAGCATTTTTGATATGGGCTCATTCGCCGGGCACGCCCTCGCACGAACGACCCGCCTGAACGAGTTGACACAGACACCCTCAAACGACCTGCCCGAATGAATTTGCATGGGCACCTGCACGACTGAAACGAAGCGATAAGGGAGAGCTGGGCAAATGAGCTGCACAAACGTGCACAAAGCCAACCTCGTGTCACAAATTAGAATTTTTGATACGGGCTCGTTCCTATAATTTTTGTTACGAGCTCGTTTTCTCGGGCACACCCTCGCCCGAACGACCCACTTGAACGAGTTCACACGAAAGCCCTCAAAAGACCCGCTCGAACGATTTTGCATGGGCACCCAAATGACCGAAACAAAGCGACAAGGGAGAGTTGGGCAAACAAGCTGCACGAATGTGCCGAAAGCCAACCTCGGGTCACAACTTACCATTTTTTGATATGGGCTTGTTCGCCCGGGTGTGCCCTCGCCCAAACAACCCGGCCGAATGAGTTCACATGGACGCCCTCAAATGACCCGCCTGAACGATTTTGCATGGGCGCCTGCATGACTGAAACGAAGCGACTAGGGAGAGCCGAGAAAACGAGCTGCATGAATGTGCACAAATCCAACCTCGGTTCACCACTTAGCATTTTTTGATATGGGATCGTTCGCCCGAGCGCGCCCTCTCCCGAATGACCCACCCGAACGAGTTCACAAGGACACCCTCAAACAACCTGCCCGAACAATTTTGCATGGGTGCCCGAACGACCGAAACGAAGCGACAAGGGAGAGCCAGGAAAACGAGTTGCACGAACGTGCACAAAGCCAACCTCGGGTCACAACTTAGCATTTTTTGATACGGGCTCGTTCGGTCGAGCATGCCCTTGCCCGAACGCCCGCTCGAACGAGTTGAAACGGACACCCTCAAATGACCCGCCCGAATGATTTTGCATGGGCGCTCGAACGACCAAAACGAAGCGACAACAGAGAGTCGGGCAAACGAGCTACACGAATGTGCACAAAGCCAACCTCGGGTCACAACTTAGCATTTTTTGATGCGGCCTCGTTCACCCGGGCGCGCCGACGCCCGAACGACCCACCCGAATGAGTTCACACGAACGCCCTCAAATGACCGGCCTGAATGATTTTGCATGGGCGCCCACACCACCGAAACGAAGTGACAAGGGAGAGCTGGCTAAACGAGCTGCATGAACGTGCACAAAGCCAACCTCGGGTCACAACTTAGCATTTTTTGATGCGGGCTTGTTCGGCCGGGCATGCCCTCGCCCGAACGAGTTCACACGGATGCCCTCAAACGACCCGCCTGAACTATTTTGCATGGGCGCCCGCACGACCGAAACGAAGTGACAAGGGAGAGCCGGGAAAACAAGCTGCCTAAACATTCACAAAGCCAACCTCAAGTCACAACTTACCATTTTTTGATATGGGCTCGTTCGCCTGGGCACGCCCTCACCTAAACTACCTTCCCAAACGAGTTCACACGGACGCCCTCAAATGACTCGCCCGAACGAGTTGACTCGGACGCCCTCGCCCGACTCGCCCGAACGAGTTTGGAAGGACGCCCTCGCTCGACCCACCCGAACGGGTTTGCATGGATGCCCTTCCCCGACCCGCCCGAACAGATTTGCATGGACGCCCTCACCTGACCCACCTGAACGACCCACCCAAACGGGTTTGCACGGATGCCCTTGCCCGACCCGCCCGAACATTTTTGCACGGACGACCTCGCCCGACCCGCCCGAACGAGTTTACACGGGCACCCTCAAACAACACTCCCGAATGAGTTTACATGGAAAACGACCCTCCCGAACAAGTTTTTACACGACAAAACCCGCTCGAATGAGTTTACATGGGATCTGACACCCGACCAAAACGAAGTCACAAGGGAGATTCGGGCAAACGGGCAACACGATCATGCACAAAGCCCACCCCCAGTCACAACGTAGCATTTTTTATATGGCCACGTGTGCCTGGAGTGTCGTCACACAACACGACACGACACGACCCGACCCGACCCGACCCGACCCGTTTGCACGGGCACCCATACACAACACGTCTCGACCTGCCCGAACGAAATTTGGGGTTTCCATGGGCGCACGATGCAAAAAATTTTTTGGGGTTTCTGTGGGTGCACGACCCGAACGAAGGCACGAGTGAGCATCAGGAAAATGGGCCACATGAACGTGTAGAAGACACACGAGCGGTCATGACTTAGCACTTTTGGCACGGCCACATGTGCCCGGGCACCCACACACTGCACGACATGGGCCGACCGACCTTGTGCGAGCCGACCCGACCCGCCCGAATGCATTTGCATGGGCACCCACACACGACATGACACGACCCAACCCGAACAAAATTTTGGGTTTCCTTGTATGCACAACCCGAACGAAATTTGGGGTTTCCATGGGTGCGCAACCCGAATGAAGGCACAAGGTAGCTTCGGGCAAACGAGCCGCACAAATGTGTAGAAGGCACACGGGGGGTCATGAATTAGCATTTTTGGCACTGCCACATGTGCCTGAGCACCCACGCACGGCACGACCCGACCCGCCCGAACGAAATTTGGGGTTTCCATGGGTGCACGACCCGAACGAAGGCACGACAAAGCGTCAGGCAAACGGGGCGCGCGAACGTGCAGGAGGCACATGCGTGGTCACGCCCTAACATTTTTTGCACGGCCACATGTTCCTGAGCACCCACGCATGGCACGACATGACCCGACCCGACCCGAATTGCCCGAACGCGTTTTCACGGGCACCCGCACACGACACGACCTGACCCGCCCGAATGGAATTTGGGGTTACCATGTGTGCACGACCCAAACAAAATTTGGGGTTTCCATGGGTGCATGACCCGAACGAAGGCCCAAGGGAGCATCGAGAAAACGGGCCACACGAATGTGCAGAAGACACACGGGCGGTGACGACTTATAATTTTTGGCACGACCACGTGTCCCGGGGCACCCACACATGGCACAGCACGACCCGACCCGCCCTGGGCGAGCCGACCCGAATCGCCCGAACGAAATTTGGGGTTTCCATGGGTGCATGACCCGAACAAAGAAGGCACACGGGCGGTCATGACTTAGCATTTTCGGCACGCCCACGTGTGCCCGCGCACCCCCACACATGGCACGGCACAGGATGACCCGCCCCACCCAAAGGAAATTTAGGGTTTGAACGGGCACACGACCCAGACGAAGGCACGAGGGTAGGAATATATTTGACTCTAATACATAAATATACCTGGGGTAACATGCCCTTAAGGTCTTCAACATTTTCTTTTGACTCTTTATAACACTTTAACATGTGCTAGGCCTATTTCAATGAGCAAGAAACTCAATGATAAATATAATATATATATATATATATATATATATATATATATATATATTCTTGAATAAATACAAATATCAAAAGTACATTTATGAAGACCGAACCCAGTTACACTTTTTTCAACACCCCTTCTTAACTAGGGAGGTATTCATAAATCATTACAAGGTGTTTGGCTATTTTTCAATCTTGAATAATTCACATAAGAGAAAGCGGATTGGCAACCCAGGTGTTCCCTGAGTATGACCTTCTAGGACAATTCTTATCTTGGGTTCCCAACCCTCAAAGAATATCGCTCCTCTTGCCTACTCTTGTCTTGGATTCTCTACACATCCTCAAAGAGCATCAGATGCCAAATGATTTCCCAATCCTCCCGTTATTTCTTGCCAAGTGAAGATAAGAATGTTGTGTCTATCTCTTCCCCTTGATTGGGGAAGACATGCCCAAGTTTCCTCTGACAAGGAACTTGCCCAAGCTCCTTTGTAGTTGGGAACTTGTTAGAACTCCATCTTAGCTAGAGACTTGTCCATTCATCAAAAACGTCTTCTTCGTGGGTCCTTCAGCTGCTTGATCTCCTTCTTTCCTTCAATGTCATGAAGTCTTTGTTTGAACTTCTTCTTGGCAGGGTACCGGCCATCAATCACTTTCCCTCCTAGTTTGTCATTTCATTGCTCCCTTCGTGGAAAGTGGCCTTCTTGATATATATCAGGTCCTTTTTTTCATCTAGATACTCCTTTGTCACAATGTCTATCCTTCATAACACTTATCACATGGATGCTTAGTTGTACTCACTTGTTCCCGTACTTTGATTTAGTGGCCCTTCATGACTTCATCGTGATATTTCTCTTCATCATGACATATTTGTAGAGTTGAATCGGTTATCTGCACCTTACTATCTCCAAGTCCTTCGTAGGTGTCAAGGGTCCTTTATCTTTTTCTTTATTTGTCAGAGTTGCCATGCCTTCTTTCGAGAGATGTTGAGGAATCTTGTCAAATAGTTATTCTTTGTGACCGCGATGTTCTTCATTTGCTTCTTCTTGGATTGATTGGTCAACCACCTTATACTCCTTATGAGAGCACTTCTTCATGTTGATCTTTACTCCACTATAGCACATGCCTCCAAGCATGTCGTTGGCAAAAGAGATCCTTTTATTCTTGATTGTGATTCTAGAACTTTTCCCATGAACCAATCAATATATATGATGACATGACTTAAACTTTGATGCATACATACCTCAGCTTGATTATTCTTTTATCATCGTGGCTTTATTTGATAGCTCTCCTCGATTGGTGTAGCCTTTCTTGCTTCATCTTCTCTTGCCTGTATATCATCCTCTCTTGAATCCCATAAATGGGACCCCAAATTAGACCTCTACCCCCTTTGAAAGAATACTTTAAGCAAAGAGGTTGACGTGGTCATAGGAGGATCTTCCTTCTTTTGCTTCTTGTTGTCTTCTTTCACTTCTTGATTTACATGAGCTTCTTCCCTTTTTCTCTTGTTGTTGTTGTCCTTCTTAAGTTTAGGACAATCCCTTTTGTAGCATCCATACTCTTGGCATCCAAACCGTTGGACTTTGGACATGTAGTGGTCCCAACCAATTTGTTACTTTCCTTGCAAAAGGACATTGAGGTATACCCAGAAGGGGACATATACTTACTTGATAGAGTTTGAGATGTAGTGAACTTTGTTTCTTCTTGAAGACTTGATGGCTTGCCTTCCTTAGATCTTGATGTTGTTCAAGTTGCTTTCTTCAAATGGACTTGCTTGATGACTTGAATCGTAGTGCCTTTCATTCTTCAAGATGGTGTAGCTTGTTGTAGGTCCCTCTTTGATTTGTTCTTCTTGTAGGTGCCTTTATACAAGGCGTTTCTTCTTGCTTTGTAGTCTTTCATGATGAATGATAGATGGTAGACCTTCTTGTCCTTGATATGATTGAGACTTATTGGCTTGACGCTTCAACCTTGCGGATGTTCTTGAGATTCCATTCCCTTGATGTGTCAACTTAGCTCCAATACCGCATTGAAGAATGTGGGGCAATGGGGTATAGCACGATTCTTCCAGACTTGATAACAATTTGTGAAGCTATTTTTCAATTTATCGTGTTATCTTAATCTTCTTCTCTTCTTATTAATGCATGTGTGTTTACTTTCATTAAATTAGTGCCAAAAACATAAGAACAAGAACACAAGATGTTGGCTCTCTGCTAGGGAAAAACCCCTCTCTCTCTCAGAAATGAAATGACAAACTAGGAGGGAAAAGCTTCTTATTGGTCATTGTGAAGCCCTAGACCCTTGACAATAATATCCCCCAAGAACAAGTCGAGTTCTTCCTCCTCTCTGCACTTTGTATCTTTGGCGCTTCAATCCCCTGCACTCTGTCCTTATTTCAACTTTTGATAGTCCATGGTGGACTAGTTCTAGAAGAGACTCCAAACTTTGATCCTTAGCGAGATCCTTTACCAATGAAGAAACCTTCATTCTCTTGACTAACCAAGCTTTTTTCTTGATGTGAGGTTGTAGGCTCGATGTACACCAATTTTACCTCACCTAGGGTGATTTCCATCGCGACGAGACATGGAAACCCCAAATTTCCCTCACTTGGGATGCTTTCGATAAGGCGGGACATGGAATCCCCGGGTTCCCTGAAATTTGGTGACTTTTGTCGAGGAGGGATTGGGAGACCCCATGTCATGCTCCTATCCTAGTGATAGTATTTCAACCATGCATAAGCGGGTGCGGCACTGCCGTACTTTTTCCTTTTACCAATACTTGAGTACACGGTTTGCGCCTACTTCAACACTCGGTCAATTTTCCAATAAGTCTTCTTAACAATGCAATGAAAATAACTTACCATAAATTTATCTTCTTCAATTATTCTTTCAACCTGTCGTGTCATGTGGTCGTGCTACACTGACCCGTGGCCTGAACGACACAACTCCACACCTGAACTGTGAACCTGTCCACCCAAATTTCCCTTCCGCGGCACCCAAACTCTACCCGTTGGTGCGGTCCATAGTGACGGTGCATGGCCCACATGCAGTGCAGCCTACCTGCCCGGACAATAACCTGTTCCGCTCTGCCTGTCCGTGCTACCAAGCCCGACCCACCCTTTGTAATCCACCTGCCAGTGCAGCCCTCTTACCCGCGTCCTTCTCTTCCTTTCGTTTTCGCCCAACTCCTTCCTTTACACTTGTTGTGCTATGTGGAAGTCTGAGTTTGACGTCCCTTCGTTGAACGCCATCCTCCTTACTTATACGCATCCTTTTGCCCAAGGGCCGTGTCTCTCGAGGATAACAAGGGTCAGTTCCATCAACATGCATGCCCGGCTAACCTGCCACATAACCTCGACATACCCCATTCCAAAAAACCGTCGTGTCCCTTCATGTGCAGCGTCACACCCATGGGTCGGCTCCAACACCTCGCGGATTACACCCGTCGCCACACGTTACACACCTACCCGCATCCTAACTCATTCGCACATGGTCACCTCTTTCATCCAGGCATGCAACAAGGGTCGCTCGCTCGCCTTCCGTCGGTGGCTCACCCATCGTTCAGGTATCAAGGGGCGTGTGCCATGCCCAACATGACGCGAGTGACATGGGAACCCTGCATGTCATGCCCCCAGGCCTACAGTAGTCTTTCAGTCGTACTTGGCGAGGTGCGGTGCCACTGAACACTTTATTTTTACCAGTACTTATGTTCATGGACTACGCCTAACCATTAGTCTACTTAGTTTGTTTTTCATAACCAAGTATTATTATGTTTCCTTTATACCAATGAACACCCATACACATTCATTGTCATCAGCAATTATATATGAAGAACACAATTGCATAGTATAAAGGGACAGGCAACTCCCTGAACAATGAGTCTGCCCGAATACAATATATTATTCAACTCTACAATGTTTACGAGGCTTTACAAGTATACTTGGGAAACACCAAGTTTCATACTTAGCCAATTTTACAAATAGGCAACACCTCCGTGTGCCAACTGAGTTCCTTGCTCAAGCTGGGCAGGTGTGCCCCCACATGAACTGCCAACCGTACTCCTCGACTGAATCTCATTTACCGTTGCATGATGGTTGGGCGACCTCACCTGAGTCACCCTGCATTTCCTTTTGCACGACGGGCGGGAAACTTACATGAGTCACCCGAGACACCTCCGTGTTTCTTCTTCCACGATGGGCGGGCGACCTACCCGAGACACCATGTATCACACCGAATGGCGGGTGCCTTCCTTACCCACGCCCTCACTCGATAAATGAAACCTGTGCATATCGTGTGTGCTTGCCCAAGAGCGGGCGCATATATGCCTGCGCCTCTTTTGCAACCTTCTCCACTACTTCGCACTTTTTTCTTGATCACCGAATGCTCATGTTCGAATGTCCATCTTCGAATGAATGCCAAATGCTCCAATGCCTTGCCATATTTATACGAGCGGTTGGGCAAGTCGCTTCCCAGGCTGACTTGACCACCGCGTGCCAAAACACCCTTACACTTCGAAAAATTGCCATCTGATTGTTGGTCGGCAAACAATCCTTCGTTCAAGTCGCCCCAACTTGTAAGTCGGCCCGTGAGTTATGCAAAATGCTCCCATGCTATAAAACAACCATCGCTCCACCTCTAATGCACATTGTACTTATGTCCCATCACACATTTCGGTCGTAGAGTTCGCACTTCACACCGACGGGGAGAAACTGAACCGCAGGTCCTTATACCACGTTTCCCAGACTTGGGTAGCAATTTTTGTTGTGACGCGAAATGGAAACCCCGTGTGTGTCCACTGACTTGGATAGCAGTTTTCATCGTGCCACGAAATGGACACCTCGAGTTCCCTAGACTTTGGCGGCTCTTCATGGCCGCACAACATGGAAATCTGAAGTTCCACAGACTCTCGGGCGATTCAGGGTGTGCCGCGACATGGAAACAACGAGTTCCCCAGACTTGGGCAGCGGTTTCGAAACACCCCAAGTTCCCGAGACATGCGAGCTGGCTTTCATCGTCATGGAAACCCCAAGTTCCCTGCATTGGGGCATTGTTGAAAACCCTCCGATTCCATCGTGCCGTAAAATGCAGAAACCCTTGGTTCCATCAAGGGAGGGACATGGAAACCCCAAGTTTCCCAGGCTTGGGTGCCAGGACGCGACATCGAAAACCTTGAGTCTCCGCAGGCTTGGGCACCACTGGCTTCGGTCGTGGTGCGACATGGAAACCCCAAGTTTCCCTAGGCCTGGGGGTCGGGGCGTGACTTGGAAACCCCCAATTTCCACAGGCTTAGGCACCACCAGTTTCGGTCATGGCGCGACTCGGAAACCCCAAGTTTCCCCATGCTTGGGCGTCAGGACGCGACTCGGAAACCCCAAGTTTCCCCAGGCTTGGGCGCCACCGGTTTCGCTTAGGGCACGACATGGAAACCCAAAGTTTCCCCCGGCTTGGGTGTCGGGGTGCGACATGGAAACCCCAAGTTTCCCCAGGCTTGGGTGCGACTTGTAAACCCCAAAAAATTTTGCACCAGGTGGAAACCCCAAATTTTAGGTGCGACATGGAAACCCCAATTTTTTTTTTATGCTGGGTGGAACCCCCAAATTTTAGGCGTCGGGTGGAAACCCCAAATTTTTGGCACAACATGGAAGCCCCGAATTTTAGGCGCCTGGTGGAAACCCCAAATTTTAGGCGCCAGGTGGAAACCCCAAAATTTGGGCACCAAGGCACGGCATGGAAACCCCAAATTTTGGGTGCCGGGGCGTGAAATGGAAACCCTAGTTTTCCCGGGATTCGGCGCCTTTTTTGTCGCGGCATGGAAACCCAAAATTTCCCACCCCCAAGCAATGAAAAATTGTCGTTTGGAGGAAGAGGCAGAGGCGTGAGAGGGTTTCCCGGATTTTTTTTGTGACAAGAGCGAAGCTCTGAATCGAGGTGACCAAGGGCTGAATCTCAGTGGATCATGGCAGCAAGGCCACTCTACCACTTATAATACCCCATCGCATATTTAAGTTGTCTGCAAAGGATTCTTCTCAACGACTGTTTGGAATTGAACTTGAAAGCTGCCCCGACTGAGATGGTTCACGGTCGCGGTTTGAAAATGACACAGGCCCCTGGGGGCGACAAAGCGACGCCCCTACTGTGGGTCAAGATATAGTCAACGAGTGACATGCACCACTTCTAGCGTGGATTCTGACTTAGAGGCGTTTAGTCATAATCTGACACACGGTAGCTTCGCGTCACTGGATTTTCAACCAAGCGCGATGACCAATTGTGTGAATCAACGGTTCCTCTCGTACTAAGTTGAATTACTATTGCGGTGCGGTTCATTAGTAGGGTAAAACCAACCTGTCTCATGACGGTCTAAACCCAGCTCACGTTCCCTATTGGTGGGTGAACAATCCAACACTTGGTGAATTCTGCTTCACAATGATAGGAAGAGCCGACATGGAAGGATCAAAAAGCAAAGTCGCTATGAACGCCACAAGCCAGTTATCCCCGTGGTAACTTTTCTGACACCTCTAGCTTCAAATTTCGAAAATCTAAAGGATCGATAGGCTACACTTTCATGGTTTGTATTCATACTGAAAATCAAAATCAAATGAGCTTTTACCCTTTTGTTCCACATGAGATTTATGTTCTCATTGAGCTCATCTTAGGACACCTGCATTATCTTTTAACATATGTGCTGCCCCAGCCAAACTCCCCACCTGACATTGTCTTTCGCCCGGATCGACCCACTGAAGCATGCCTTAAGGCCAAAAATAGGGGCAATGCCCCGTCTCCGTCCCACGGAATAAATAAAATAACATTAAAAGTAGTGGTATTTCACTTGCGCCGAAACGGATCCCACTTATTCTACACCTCTCAAGTCATTTCACAAAGTCAGACTAGAGTCAAGCTCAACAGGGTCTTCTTTCCCCGCTGATTCTGCCAAGCCCATTCCCTTGGCTGTGGTTTCGCTAGATAGTAGATAGGGACAGTGGGAATCTCGTTAATCCATTCATGTGCATCACTAATTAGATGATGAGGCATTTGGCTACCTTAAGAGAGTCATAGTTACTCCCACCGTTTTCCCAGGCTTGGTTGAATTTCTTCACTTTGACATTTAGAGCACTAGGTAGAAATCACATTGCGTCAGCATCCATAGGGACCATCGCAATGATTTGTTTTAAATAAATAGTTGGATTCCCCTTGTCTGTACCAGTTCTGAGTTGACTGTTCGACGCCTAGGGAAAAGCCCCCGTAGGGGGCATTTTATGCCCATAGCCCAATCGGCATGTGACTACTCGCCCTCGCCGTGAGAGTAGCTCAGTCAGACTGCCAACAGCCCATGAGTTGAGGGTGAAGACCCCTAGGCCTAGACCTTAGAGCCAATCCTTTTCCTGAAGTTACAGATCTGTTTTGCCGACTTCCCTTACCTACATTGTTCTATTGACCAGAGGTTGTTCACCTTGGAGACCTGATGCGGTTATGAGTACGACTGGGCATGAACGGTACTCGGTCCTATAAATTTTCAAGGGCTACTGAGGGTGCACCGAACACTGCAAGATGCGGTGCTCTTCCAGCTGCTGGACCCTATCTCTGGGTGAACCGATTCCAGGGTGGGTAAGCTGTTAAAAAGAAAAGATAACTCTTCCTGGGGCTCCCGACGACGTCTCTGGATTTCCTAACGTTTCTGCCCGCCGCCATGTCCCAGTTCGGGAATATTAACATGATTCCCTTTTGATGCTCGTACAGAGTGCACCCTTGACACAAGGCTTCCCCATATCTTAGGATCGACTAACCCATGTCCAAGTGTTGTTCACATGGAACCGTTCCCCACTTCAGTCTTCAAAGTTCTCATTTGAATATTTGCTACTACCACCAAGATCTGCACCGGGGGCCGATCCACCCAAGCTCACACCTGAGGTTTCTCAACGACCACCATGTCCTCCTACTCATCGGAGCCAAGCAATTGCTCCGATGGTTGAGTATAGGTTGTGCACTTCAGTGCCATCCATTTTCAAGGCTAGTTGATTCGGTAGGTGAGTTGTTACACACTCCTTAGTGAATTTCGATTTCCATGACCACCGTCCTGCTGTCTTAATCAACCAATACCCTTTATGGGATCTAGGTTAGCGCACAATTCGGCACCATAACTCGACTTTCGATTCATCCCGCATTGCCAGTCCTGCTTACCAAAAATGGCCCACTTGGAGCTCTCGATTCCACGGTGCGGCTCAATGGAGCAACCGCACCCTCTTACCTATTTAAAGTTTGAGAATAGGTCGAGGGCGTTACGCCCCCGATGCCTCTAATCATTTGCTTTACCCGATAAAACTCATGCGTGAGCTCCAGCTATCCTGAGGGAAACTTTGGAGGAAACTAGGTACTATATGTTTTGATTAGTCTTTTGCCCCTATACCCAAGTCAGACAAACGATTTGCACATCAGTATCGCTACGTGCCTCCACCAGGGTTTTCTCTGGCTTTGCCCTGCTCAGGCATAGTTCACCATCATTCGGGTCCCAACAGGTGTGCTTGCACTTGAGCCCTTCACATAAGCTCAAGGTTGGTCGACAATGCACCCCCCTAGAGAGGGGATCTTGCCCGTCAGCTTCCTTGCGCCTCGTAGGTTTTCAAACCCACCGACTCGCACACATGTTAGACTCCTTGGTCCGTGTTTCAAGACGGGTCGAATGGAAAGCCCGCAAACCAACACCACGAGCGCGCAAGTGCACACAGCCCGCCACAAGGGCGCAAACTTTGTTCCTCGACAACCGCAGTGGTAAACTGACAAGTAGTAATCCACCCGTGCTTGTGATGATGCAGCAGCCCGTGTTGGTTTGCACCTCAAGTCGAGCGGCGGACCATTCTGAGCCATTCCACATCCGACTGAGATGCATCGACAGCCTCCATCTGCTTCCCTCCTAGCAATTTCAAGCACTCTTTAACTCTCTTTTCAAAGTCCTTTTCATCTTTCCCTCACAGTACTTGTTCGCTATCGGTCTCTCGCTCGTATTTAGCCTTGGACGGAATTTACCACCCAATTAGGGCTGCATTCCCAACAACTCGACTCGCGGACAATGCCTCATGATGCGGCAGGGTCCCGAGCCGACAGGGCTGTCACCCTCTCAGGCGCCCCCTTCCAAGGGACTTGTCCCAGGTCCGCCACTGAGGACGCTTCTACAGACTAAAATTTAGGCGGTGCCGCCGCCTGATTTTCATGCTGGGCTCTTCCCAGTTAACTCACTGCTACTAGGGGAATCCTTGTAAGTTTCTTTTCCTCCGCTTAATTATATGCTTAAACTCAGTGGGTGTTCTCGCCTGATCTTAGGTCGAAAAGTTGGAGCTAAATCCGCCCTACCACATGGGAGGACAAGAGAGGCAAAGCAAGTTCGAGCGATGCCACACAAAGCCCGCATCAGCTAACGCCGATTGTCCATCCAAGGGGACAAGATCACTGCTCGCCGACGCATGACACAAAACATCGCTTGAGTTATTTCAGCCGACCGCACTGCATGGGACACGGACAACCAGCTCTGCTGCTCCCTAACATATTGCAGGGAGTGCGTTTGAATGGGATGCGACGCCCAGACAGACGTGCCCTCGACCGGGCCTCGGGCGCAAACTACGTTCAAAAACTCGATGATTCACGAGATTCTGCAATTCACACTAAGTATCACATTTCGCTATGTTCTTCATCGTAACAAGAGCCAAGAAATCCTTTACCGAGAGTTGTTTCCATGTATTACTGAAAAATTAGCCACAAAACTGAATCGGGGCACCCCCCATAACAAATGTAAGGTCAAGGGGCAAAAGGAGGAAAAACACATGAGAGAAAGAGAAACAAAGGTGTCTAACCCCCTCACAGGGGGAGGCTCGAACAAAGGACAATCTCCCCCATCCCCACACCCTCACAAAAAGGGGGGAAATGTGTGGAACAACGATCGAGAAGCACTAGGGTGGCCACCCCAGGAGCTCGCACTGCTTTTATCCCTTCCCCAACACCGGCCCACAACAATTCCCCCTTTTCTTCGTAAAGCTAGGGACCAAAAGGAAGAAAAGGGTAGAAAACAAAGCACAAGCCTCCTAAGCCCCGTGCCTTCAGCAAAAGGGGGGAATTGAAGGGGACGATGATCGAGAAGGACTAGGGTGCCCACCCCAGGAGCTCGCACTACGTTTCGTCCTTCCGGAACACCAATCCCACCTTTTCTCCATAACGCTAGGGGCCACGAGGAAGAAGGGAAGAAAACAACAAGAGAGAAAGGGATATATAAACCGTGGCTACCGGCTCACAAGGGGAGGCTTCAAACAGAGAACAAGCTTCCCCAACCTCGTGCATTCGCAAAAAGGGGGGAATTGTAGGGGACTACAATCGGGAAGGACTAGGGTGGCCACCCTGGGAACTTGCACTGCTTTTCGTCCTTCCCGAACACTAATCCACAACAATCGCACATTTTTTCTGTATAGCTAGGGGCCGAAAGGAAGAAGGGAAGAAAACAACATGAAAGAAAGAGAGATATCAAACGCGTCTACCAACTCATAGGGGGAGGCCCAAACAGAGAATAAGCTTCCCCACCCCTGTGCCTTTGCAAAAAGTGGGGGAACTGGAGGGGACGGCGATCGAGAAGGACTAGGGTGGCCACCCTCGGAACTCGCACTTCTTTTCATCCTTCCTGAACACCAATCCATAACAATCCCACCTTTTCTCCGTAAAGCTAAGGGGCCAAAAGAAAGAAGGGAAGAAAACAACAGGAAAGCAAGAGATATCAAACGTGGCTACCAGCTCACAAGGGGAGGTTCAAACAGAGAACAAGCTTCCCAAAGCCCGCGCCTTCGGAAAAAGGGGGGAACTGCAGGGGACAACGATCGAGAAGGACTAGGGTGGCCACCCTTGGAACTTGCACTACTTTTCGTCCTTCCCGAACACCAATCCACAACAATCCTACCTCTCCTCCGTAAAGCTGGGGCCGAAAAAAAGTAGGGAAGAAAACAACACCAAAGAAACAAAGATCCCAAGAAAAGAGAGAAGCTCAACAGCACGCCGAGTAGATGTCCAATAACCAAAAAGAAATCAAACAAGGCACCCAATCAAAAAGGCATCCCACCTCTTCACACCCTCCCACATGCATTCAGCACAACACCCTTTCTAGCTTTACAACATAGCAAACAACCAACCAAATAAATCACAACCTAAAATTGACCAATAGAAAAGGCAAGGGCCACGATGGGACCAGTGTCTGGAGCACGTCACTAAGAGGAAAACAGCCCCCAACCCAGTGACACAAGGCTTCAAACGATAAATAGACTACTGCCAATAACACAAACCCACCCCGATATTGCACCCCTCCGTGTACAAAACACCCAACAACCTTTCCAGCGAGAAAGTAAACAGGGGTCAAAGAATCAAACTCCAAAGAGGAGCTATCACGGGTTGACAATCAACGCTGGAGAAAGCCATGGGCCACAAATACATCGATGGTGCAAGGCCACTAGAGAGAGGGACGTTTGCAAAGTGCGCACCAGGAAATAAAGAAATGACCAAGTCCCACAAAAAACCCACAATCCAAAGGGAGGAACAAAGACACAACCTGCTACTTCTTTTTCCCTTAGAAGGGGAGTGGCTCATGAGAGGACGAGGAATTCCCTCGACGACAAAGGCACGAGATAAGATTGCCACCCTCATGCCCATCAGCGAGGAAAATTGCGATCTTGATGGAGCTCAGACCGAGGGAGGGGTTTTTCATTACCTGGACACCTAACCCTTCTGCGAGGGCATGTCGAGGAATGGTCGGGAGGACTAGGGTGGCCAGCCTAACGGGTTGAACCACTCTTCATCCATCCCATACTGACCCCACCCTGACAATCTCCCCTCAGGGAAGGTTTGAGCTACCAGGCGCATGTGTAACCACTCCCTCGACCCAACCACCAACGAAAAAGCTCATCGAAGCAACACATCAACGGCCGTAGCCTTTTCGAGAGAACCAACTACGGAAGCCTGCACCCTTGGCCCATGCCTTCCAACGAACAAAAGACCGAGCACCGCCGCTACGAATGAGTCCAAATTTATCCATCGTATTTACCAAGCACCTCAACTCTGTAGCAACCATGCCCGGCTGAACATATCGTCGGAACGGCTCCCAAGAAACAAGCTTCCGAACCCCCTACAGAAACACATTGGGGGGGAGAAAAGCAAAGGATGCGTGGGAAAAGCACAAGAATTGCTTGCAAGCATACACAAAAAAACAAGCGTTTCCTCGAGACAAGCAAACAACAATGTTCCCACCAAACACCAAACCCACTCCCCTAGAGATGCACCACAAAGTCCGACATTGCAATCGAAACCCAACCAGCCCGAACCAAAAAAGAAAACCCCTACTATCAATGATCCTACCGCAAGTTCACCTATGGTAACCTTGTTACCACTTCTCCTTCCTCTAAATGATAAGTTTCAATGAACTTCTCACGACGTCGATGGTAGCGAACCACCATCATCGACGCAATCTGAACACTTCATCGGATCATTGAATCAGTAGGAGCGATGGGCGGTGTGTACAAAGGGTAGGGATATAGTCAACACGAGTTGATGACACACGCTTACTAGGAATTCCTCGTTGAAGACCAATAATTGCAATGGTCTATCCCCATCACGATGCAGTTTGAGAAGATTTCCGATCCTCTCGAACCAGGAATAAAAACTTGTTGGCTGCATTAGTGTAGTGTGCGTGCGGCCCAGAACATCTAAGGGCATCATAGACCTGTTATTACCTCAAAATTCCATGGCCTAAATGGCCATAGTCCCTCTAAGAAGCTGGCCGCGAAGGGGAACCTCCACGTAGCTAGTTAGCAGGCTGAGGTCTCGTTCGTTATCGGAATTAACCAGAAGAATTGCTCCACCAACTAAGAAAGGCCATGGACCACCACCCATAGAATCAAGAAAGAGCTCTCAATTTGTCAATCCTTACTATGTCTGGACCTGGTAAGTTTCCCCGTGTTGAGTCAAATTAAGCCGCAGGCTCCACTCCTGGTGGTGCCCTTCTGTCAATTCCTTTAAGTTTTAGCCTTGCGACCCTACTCCCCCCGGAACCTAAACACTCTGATTTCTCGAAAGATGCTGGCAGAGTCCTTGAGCAACATCTGCCGATCCCTGGTCAGCATCGTTTATGGTTGAGACTAGGACGGTATCTAATCGTCTTCGAGCCCCCAACTTTCGTTCTTGATTAATGAAAACATCCTTGGCAAATGCTTTTGCATTGGCCCGTCTTTCATAAATCCAAGAATTTCACCTCTGACAATGAAATACGAATGCCCCCAATAGTCCCTATTAATCATTACTATGGTCCCGAAGGCCAACGCAATAGGACCAGACTCCTATCACGTTATTCCATGTTAATGTATTCAGAGCATAAGCTTTCTTTGAGCACTCCAATTTTTTCAAATTAACAGTGCTAGAACCACAACCCAGCCAATTAAGGCCACTACCTCCCCACGTTAGGATTGGGTAATTTGCGTGCCTGCTGCCTTCCTTGGACGTGGTAGCTATTTCTCAGGCTCCCTCTCTAGAATCGAACCCTAATTCTCTGTCACCCATCACCACCATGGTAGGCCTCTATCCTACTATCAAAAGTTGATAAGACAGAAATTTGAATGAAGCATCGCCAACACAAGGGTTGTGCGATCCGTTGAGTTATCATGATTCACCGGAGAAGCGGGCAAGCTCGCGCCGACCTTTTATCTAAAAATTGCATCCCTTCCAAAGAGTCGGGACTTGGTGCACGTATTAGCTCTAGAATTACTATGGTTATCCAAGTAGTATGGTACCATAAAAAAAACTATAATTGATTTAATGAGCCATCCGCAGTTTCACAATTTGAATTAGTTCATACTTAGACATGCATGGCTTAATCTTTGAGACAAGCATATGACTACTGGCAGGATCAACGAGGTAGCACTCTCCCACTTCAAAGGGCATTCTGGGTGCTCTCTTACCGATAGCCAACTTGAACACCCATCAAGCCAAAGAGATGTCAAAATATCATGTAAAACATTTATGCCTTGCACATCTTGCATCCCAAGAAGGAAGCACATGCAACATGCCAAGTACATGGCAAACTAATGGGCAGACCTACCAGGCCACAACGCACCAATGCCACTCTAGAGTTTGCATCCACAGCCCAACCAATAATAAAATGAGCGATCACTCACCCACTCCCTTAGAAATGTCTCCAAAGGCCACCACGCCCCCCACCGAGGCCACCTAGGAGTCCACCCAGACAGCAACGACGGTGGACCTCGATCGCCTACGGTAGCCTCGATTCAAAGGAAACAAATGGAGGATGACCAACCACGCAACCTCTATATTATAAATGAGCCACAACCCTCCCCGCCCCGCACCGAGGCCACCTAGGAATCCACCCGGACAATAACAACGATGGAACTCGATCTCTCGACCACATGCGGCAACCTCGATGTGAAGGAAAAGGAAGGAAAATAAAAAGAGGATGACCGACGGCACAAATCCTATCATAGAGAGGCCATACAAACCTCCCCGCACATGCACCAATGCCACCTAGGAGTCTACTCGGACAACAGCAATAGTGTACCTCGATCGGATGATCGCCTGCGGCAACCTTGAAAAAAAGGTAAGGGAAGAAAATCATACAAGACAAACCGAGCCCGCAACCTCCCTTAGAAATGCTCCCCAAAACCATCCCTCCTGCACAGGGGCCAGCTAGGAGTTCACCGGGACAACAGCAACGATGGACCTCGGTCGCATGATCGCCTACGGCAGCCTCAATGTAGAGGAAATGGAAGGAAATAAAACAAGACCAACCGAGCCCACAACCTCTCTTAGAAATTCCCCCCGACCCTCCACGCCACGCATCGAGGCCACCTAGGAGTCCACCCGGAAAACAACAATGGTGGACCTCGATCACTTGACCGCCTGCGGCAACCACGATGCAAAGGCAAAGAGGAAGAAATAAATGCAAATCAAGAGGCTTGCTACACAATAAAATAATACATATCCAAATAGGAGGAGGG
The DNA here is from genome assembly GCA_031772625.1 of Pinus tabuliformis. Lineage (NCBI taxonomy): Eukaryota > Viridiplantae > Streptophyta > Pinopsida > Pinales > Pinaceae > Pinus > Pinus tabuliformis. The sequence goes on from CM062809.1 coordinate 799,060,773, forward strand.
ATCGGGCAGCTCCACACCCCACACACCCTACGTACAGGAAACCTAGGAGATTTCCCACAGCTTTACTGACCGAACGATGAATAATTTTCCCCTACGGCCACCTCCACGCAAAGGAGGGAGGTCGAAGCATTCCACTTCAAAATCCTTCTTCCAGATAGCCCCCACCATCGTTGTAGCAAGCCTCCTCCCTGTTGGACCATGAGCGCATACACAATTGAAACAACAAGTGCCCCCCAACCCTCCCCTCCCTGTAGAGAGGCCACCTCAGAGTCCACCGGAATAGCAGCAACGATGGACCTCGATCGCATGATCGCCTGCGGTAACCTCAATGCAAAGGAAGTGGAAGGAAACAAAACAACAAGACCAACCAAGCCCACAACCTCTCTTAGAAATGTGCCCCCGAACCTCCACGCCACGCACCGAGGCCACCTAGGAGTCCACCCAGACAATAGCAATGGTGGATCTCGATAACTTGACTGCCTGCGGCAACCACGATGCGAAGGCAAAGGAAGGAAATAAATGCAAATCAAGAGGCTCGCTACACAATACAAGAACATATCCAAACAAGAGGAGGGATCGGGCAGCTCCGAACCCCCCGCACCCTACTTACAGGCAACCTAGGAGATTTCCCACAGCTTTACCAACTGGACATTGAATACTTTTCCCCTACAGCCACCTCCATGCAAAGGAGGGAGGTTGGAGCATTCCACCTCGAAATCCTTCTTCCAGATAGCCCCCAACATCGACATAGCAATCCTCCTCCCCATTAGACCAGGGGCGCATACACAATTGAAACAACAAATTCCCATAAACTTTGTGACTTAACATTTCCAACCGCAAAATCCTACCACGCACGCAAGATGCAAGGGAAAAGCCGACCCCTCGATCAAACATATGGGTCAACACATCTATCAAAATATCAAAGCCAATGCAACCACGAACAATGTGCACTTTGAAAGGAATGCCAACCCTTGACTTTACAATAAGGAGAACAATGCCTCACATCACTTGATGGAAAAAGCAAGCAAGAGGGAGGGGTAGGTGGTTTACAACCAAAACCCTTCCATGTCCCTCTTAAATGTATGCATCTCAACCGAAAATTCCAACATGGAAAGAGTACAAGCACAAGACACCGGCACCATAAACAGCCGAACAATGAAGAGGCTAGCCATCACAAGGAGCCACACCACAACAACCCATACAACTCCTAAAACTTGGAGCAGTAGGGGAATTGTTCACATATGCCACACAGGACAAGCATGGGCAACATTACCGCTCATGCACTACTGAGTTGGTATGGAGAGAAGACGAAAATCAGCCACCCTACAAATGACCCAAGGCCATTATTGAGGCAAACTCGAAAAACCAACTCAATTACCAACCCACCTTTCACATGAAAAGCAAAAACCTATGTGCCAAATAGGGAGGAGGTGAACAATATAATGAGGAGCCAATTTCAATGAAGCTAGAAATGGTTGCCTAGCCCAATCAAAATTCTCTATTCACAACAACCGAGGGGCACGATAGTGACATAGGCACGACGGAGTTTTGGGGCTTCCATCTGGGACCGCAACAACGAAGGCTCAAAGGAGCGCCAAGAAAACTTTCAACATTCTTATCGTTGGGATGAGAAAGAGGGATGGGGATGAGCATGGACCACATTACCGCTCATGTGCTACTGAGTGGGGATGGAGAGAAAGCAAAAATCAGTCACCCTATAAATGACCCAAGGCCATCGTTCGGGCAAACCTGAAAAAGCAACTCGATTACCAACCCACCTTTCATACGGAAAGAAAACCTGTCACCGATATCTTTTGGAGGGGCACGAGGGGGACCAGGACAAGCCAAGGAGCCACACCACAACAACCCATACAGCTCTGAGAACTTAGAGAGTAGAAGGGGAATTCTTCACATATGCCTCCTGGGACGAGCATGGCAAACATTACCGCTTATGCACTACCGAGTGCGGATGGAGAGATGATGAAAATCAGACACCTTACAAATGACCCAAGGCCATCGTTCAGGAAAACAAGAAAACACAACTCGATTACCAACCCACCTTTCACACGAAAAGAAAACTTGTCACTGGTGACCAAGACAAGCTAGGGAGCCAAACCACAATAGCCCCTACAGCTCCAAGAACTTAGAGAGCAATTTTCCACATATGCCTCCTGGGAAGGGCATGGGAAACATTACCGCTCATGTGCTACTGAGTGAGGATGAAGAGAATATGAAAATCGGCCACCCTACAAATGACCTAAGGCCATCGTTCAGGCAAACGTGAAAACAAAACTCCATTACCAACCCACCTTTCACACGGAAAGAAAACCTGTCGTTGGTATCATCTAGAGGGGCACAAGGGGGACCACGAGGAGCTAGGGAGCCACACCACAACCACCCATACAGCTCCAAGAACTTGGAGAGTGGATGGGGAATTGTTCACATATGCCTCCCAGGATGAGCATGGCCAACATTACCGCTCATGCGCTACCGAGTGGGGATGGAGAGAAGATGAAAATCGGCCGCCCTACAAAAGACCCAAGGCCATCGTTCAGGGAAACGTGAAATCACAACTCGATTACCAACCCACATTTCACACGGAAAGAAAACCTTTCGCTGGTCTCATCTGGAGGGGTACAAGGGGACCAGGACAAGCGAGGGAGCCACACCACAACAGCCCATACAACTCCAAGAACTTGGAGAGCAGAAGGGGAATGGTTCACATATGCCTCCTAGGACAAGCATGGCCAACATTACCACTCATGGGCTACCGAGTGGGGATGGAGAGAAGATGAAAATCGGTCACCCTACAAATGACCCAAGGCCATCGTTCAGGCAAACGTGAAAACATAACTAGATTACCAACCCACCTTTCACACGGAAAGAAAAACTCTGACTGGTATCATATAGAGGGGCACAAGGGGACTAGGATGAGCCAGGGAGCCACACCACAATAGCCCATACAGCTCCAAGAACTTAGAGAGCGGAAGGGGAATTTTTCACATATGCCTCCCAGGACGAGCATGGCCAACAGTACCACTCATGCGCTACCGAGTGGGGATGGAGAGAAGATGAAAATCGGTCGCCCTACAAATGACCCGAGGCCATCGTTCAGGCCAACTCGAAACACAACTCGATTACCAACCCACCTTTCACATGGAAAGAAATCCTATCGCTGGTATCATCTGGAGGGGCACGAGGGGACCAGGACGAGCTAGGGAGCTGCAACACAATAGCCTATACAGCTCCAAGAACTTGGAGAGCGGAAAGGGAATTGTTTGCATATGCCTCCCAGGATGATCATGGCCAACATTACCGCTCATGCGCTACCGAGTGGGGATGGAGAGAAGATGAAAATCAGCCGCCCTAAAAATGACCCATGGCCATCGTTCAGGCAAACCCGAAAACACAACTCATTACCAACCCACCTTTCACACGGAAAGAAAACTTGTCACTAGTATCATCTGGAGGGGCACGAGGGGGACCAGGACGAGACAGGGAGCCACACCACAATAGCCCATACAGCTCCAAGAACTTGGAGAGTAGAAGGGGAATTGTTCACATATGGCTCCCAAGACGAGTGTGGCCAACATTATCGCTCATGTGCTACCGAGTGGGGATGGAGGGAAGATGAAAATTGGCCACCCTACAAATGACCCAAGGCCATCTCTCAGGCAAACACAAAAACACAACTCGATTACCAACCCACCTTTCACACGGAAAGAAAACCCATCGCTGGTATCATTTAGAGGGGCACAAGAGGACCAAGATGAGCCAGGGAGCCACACCACAACAACCCATACACAACTCTAAGAACTTAGAGAGCTGAAGGGGAGTTGTTCACATATGCCTCCCAGGATGAGCATTGCCAACATTACTGCTCATGCGCTACCGAGTGGGGATGGAGAGAAGATGAACATCGGCCACCCTACAGACGACCCGAGGGCATCGTTCAGGAAAACCCAGAAACATAACTCAATTACTAACCCACCTTTCACGCAAAAAGGAAACTTGTCGCTGGTATCATCTGGAGGGGCATGAGGGGACCAAGATGAGCCAGGGAGCCACATCATAACAACCCATACAACTCCAAGAACTTGTAGAGGAGAAGGGGAATTGTTCACCTATGCCTTCGTGGACGAGCATGGCCAACATCACCGCTCATGCGCTACCTAGTGGGGATGGAGAGAAGATGAAAATCATCCACCCTACAAATGACCCAAGGCCATCCTTTAGGCAAACCCAAAAATACAACTCAATTACCAACCCACCTTTCACACGAAAAATGAAACCTGTCACTTGTATCATTTGGATGGGCACGAGGCACTGGAGGGGGGACCAAGGCAAGCCAGGGAGCCACACCACACCAAACCATATGAGTTTACACAGACACCCTCGACCGAACGAGTTTGCATGGACGCCCTCGCTTGACCCGCCTGAATGAGTTGACGCAGACACCCTCAAACGACCCGCCCGTACGAGTTTACATGGGTGTGGACACGTCCATAACGAAAGGACAAGGGAGAGCTGGGAAAACAAGCTGCACGAACATGCACAAAGCCAACATCGGGTCACAACTTAGCAATTTTGATACGAGCTTGTTCCCCCGAGCACGCCCTTGAATGACCCACCCAAACGGGTTGATGAAGACGCTGTCAAACGACCTGCCCGTACGAGTTTACATCGGCACCCACACGAACGTAACGAAGGGACAAGGGAGAGATAGATAAATGAGCTGCATGAATGTGCACAAAGACAACCTTGGGTCCTGAGCACCCTCGCCTGACTCGCCTGACCCGCCCAAACGAGATGACACGGACGCCGTCAAATGACCCGCCCGAACAAATTTGCATGGGCGCCCACATGACCGAAACGAAGCGATAAGGGAGAGTCGGGGAAAAGAGCAGCACGAATGTGCACAAAGCCAACCTCAGGTCACAACATAGCATTTTTGATACGGGCTTGTTCGCCCGGGCGCACCCTTGCCCGAACATGTTCACATGGATGTGCTCAAACGACCCACCCGAACGATTTTGCATGGGCGCCTGCACGACCGAAAGGAAGCGACAAGTGAGAGCCGGGAAAATGAGCTGCACGAATGTGTCAAAAGCCAACCTCGGGTCACAACTTAGCATTTTTTGACACGGGCTCGTTCGCTTGGCTGCACCCTCACCCGAAAGAGTTCACACGGATGCCCTCAAATGACCCGACCGAACGAATTTGCATGGCCGCTCGCAGGAACGAAACGAAGCGACAAGGTAGAGCCAGCCAAACGAGCAGCACGAATGTGCACAAAGCCAACCTTGGGTCACAACTTAGCATTTTTGATACGGGCTCATTTTCCCGGGTGCGCCCTCACTCGAACGAATTTGCATGGGCGCCGGCTCGACCCAAACGAAGCGACAAGGGAGAGCCAGGAAAAAGAGCTGCACAAACATGCACAAAGCCAACCTCGGTTCACAACTTAGCATCTATTGATACGGGCTCGTTTGTCTAGCATGCCCTCACCCGAACAAGTTCACACGGATGCCCTCAAATGACCCGCCCGAACGAATTTGCATGGGCGCCCATAGGACTGAAACGAAGCAACAAGGGAGAGCCAGGCAAACGAGCTGCACGAACGTGCACAAAGCCAACCTCGGGTCACAACTTATCATTTTTGATCGGGCTCGTTCGCCCGGGCGCACCCTCACCTGAACGACCCACCCAAACAAGTTCACACAGATGCCCTCAAACGACTCGGCCGAACGAATTTGCATGGTCACTCGCACGAGCGAAACAAAGTGACAAGGGAGAGCCGGGCAAACGAGCTGCACGAACGTGCAAAAAGCCAACCTCAGGTCACAACTTACCATTTTTGATATGGGCTCGTTCAAACGGGCGTGCCCTCACCCGAACGAGTTGACACGAATGCCCTTAAATGACCCACTTGAATGAATTTGCATGGGCGCCCGCACGACCGAAACGAAGCGAAAAGGGAGAGCTGGGCAAACAAGCTACACGAACGTGCACAAATCCAACCTTGGGTTATAACTTAGCATTTTTGATACGGGCTCGTTCACCTGGGTGCGCCCTCGCCCGAACGAGTTCACACGGAGGCCCTGAAATGACCCACCCGAACGATTTTGCATGGGCGCCTGAATGACCGAAACGAAGCGACAAGGAAGATCCGGGCAAACGAGCTGCACGAACGTGCACAAAGCCAAACTCGGGTCACAACTTAGCATTTTTTGGTACGGGCTCGTTCATCTGGGCGTGCCCTCACCCGAACGACCCGCCCGAACAAGTTCACACGGATGCCCTCAAATGACCCCGCCGAACGAGTTGACACGGTCGCCCTCAATGACCCACCCGAATGATTTTGCATGGGTGCCCGAACGACCAAAACGAGGTGACAAGGGAGAGCGGGACAAACGAGTTGCACGAACATGCGCAAAGCCAACCTCGGGTCACAACTTAGCATTTTTGATATGGTCTCATTCGCCCGGGCGCGCCCTCGCCTGACCCACCCGAACGAGTTGATGCAGATGCCCTCAAACGACCTTCCCGTATGAGTTTACATAGGCGCATACACGACCATAATGAAAGGAAAAGGGAGAGCTAGGCAAACAAGCTACACGAATGTGCACAAAGCCAGAATTTGGTCACAACTTAGCAATTTTTTTACGGGCTCATTCCCCCGAGCGCGCCCTCACCCGACCCACCCAAACAAGTTGCCGCAAAAGCCCTCAAACGACCCGCCCATATGAGTTTACATGGGCGCCCACATGAATGTAATGAAGGGACAAGGGAGAGCTGAACAAACAAGCTGCATGAATGTGGACAAAGGCAACCACGGGTCACAACTTAGCATTTTTTATACAGGCTCATTTGCCCGGGAGTGCCCTCGCCCAAACGAGATGACATAGATGCCCTCAAACAGCTCGCATGAACAAATTTGCATGGGTGCCCACACGACCGAAACGAAGCGACAAGGGAGAGCCGGGGAAACGAGCAGCATGAACATGCACAAAGCCGACCTCGGGTCACAACATATCATTTTTTATACATGCTCATTCACCCGGGGCACCCTCGCCCAAACGAGTTCATGCGTATGCCCTCAAACGACCCACCCGAATGATTTTGCATGGGTGCCCACACAACCGAAACGAAGCGACAAGAGAGAGTCGGGCAAACAAGCTGCACGAACATGTACAAAGCCAACCTCGGGTCACAACTTAGCATTTTTTGATACGGGATTGTTCGCACGGGCGCGCCCTCACCCGAAAGAGTTCACACGGATGCCCTCAAACGACTCACCCGAATGAATTTGCATGGGCGCCCGAACGACCAAAATGAAGCGACAAGGTAGAGCTGGGCAAACGCGTAGCACGAACGTGCACAAAGCCAACCTCGGGTCACAACTTAGCATTTTTTGATACGGGCTCATTCATCTGAGCGTTCCCTCACCTAAACGAGTTCACACGGACGCACTCAACTGACCCACCCGAACGAATTTGCATGGGCGCCCGCACGACTGAAACGAAGCGACAAGGGAGAGATGAGCATACGAGCTGCACGAACGTGCAAAATGCCAACCTCGGGTCACAACTTAGAATTTTTGATACGGGCTCATTCACCTGTGCGCACCCTCGCCCAAACGACCCGCCTAAACGACTTCACACTGATGCGCTCAAACGACCCGCCCGAACGAATTTGCATGGCCGCCCGCATGACCGAAACGAGGTGACAAGGGAGAGTTGGGCAAACGTGCTGCACGAACGTGCACAAAGCCAACCTTAGGTGACAACTTACCATTTTTGATGCGGGCTCATTCGAACGAGCGCGCCCTCACCCAAACGAGTTGGCACGGATGCCCTCAAACGATCCACCCGAACGAATTTGCATGGGCACCCGCATGAACGAAACGAAGTGATAATGGAGAGCTGGGGAAATGAGCTGCACGAACATGCACAAAGCCAACCTCAGGTCACAACTTAGCATTTTCGATACGGGCTTGTTCGCTCGGGCGCGCCCTCGCTCGAACGAGTTCACACAGATGCCCTCAAACGACCCACCCGAATGATTTTGTGTGGGCGCCCGAATGACTGAAACAAAGCGAAAAGGGAGAGTCGGGAAAACGAGCTACATGAACGTGCACAAAGACAAACTCGGGTCACAAATTAGCATTTTTTTATACGGGCTCGTTCGCCCGGGCGTGCCCTCACCCGAACGACCTACCCGAATGAGTTAACACGGATGCCATCAAACGACCCACCAGAATGATTTTTCATGGGCGCCCACATGACCAAAACGAAGTGATAAGGGAGAGCCGAGCAAATGAGCTGCACGAACATGCACAAAGCCAACCTCGGGTCACAACTTAGCATTTTTTTATACGTGCTCATTCGTCCGGGCGCGCCCTCGCCCGAACGACCCGCCCGAACAAGTTGACACGGACGCCCTCAAATGACCCACCCGAACAAATTGGCATGGGTGCCTGCACGACTGAAACGAAGCGACAAGGGAGAGCCAGGAAAACGAGTTGCACGAACGTGCACAAAGCCAACCTCGGGTCACAACTTAGCATTTTTGATACGGGCTCGTTCACCCGGGCGCGCCCTTGCCTGAATGACCTGCCCGAACAAGTTCACACGGACACCCTCAAACGACCCGCCCGAACGAATTTGCATGGGTGCCCGCACAACCGAAACGAAGTGACAAGGGAGAGCCGGGCAAACGAGTTGCACGAACGTGCACAAAGCCAAACTCGGGTCACAACATAGCATTTTTTATACGGGCTCCTTCGCCGGGATGCACCCTCGGATGACCGACCCGCCCGAATGAGTTCACACGGACGCCCTCAAACGACACGCCCGAATGAATTTGCATGGGTGCTCGCACAATAGAAATGAAGTGACAAGGGAGAGTCGGGCAAACGAGCTACATGAACGTGCACAAAGCCAACCTCGGGTCACAACTTAGCATTTTTGAAACGGGCTCCTTCGCCCTGGCGCGGCTTCGCCCAAATGACCCGCCCAAACGAGTTCACATGGACGCCCTCAAATGACACGCCCGAATGAATTTGCATGGGTTCCCGCACGACCGAAACGAAGTGATAAGGGAGATCCGGGAAAACGAGCTATATTAACGTGCACAAAGCCAACCTCAGGTCACAACTTAGCATTTTTGAAATAGGCTCGTTTGCCCGGGCGCGCCCTCGCTCGAACGAGTTGCACAGATGCCCTCAAATGACCTGCCCTCGCCCGAACGAGTTGCACGAATGCCCTCAAATGACCCGCCCAAATGATTTTGCATGGGTGCCCGAATGACCGAAACGAAGTGACAAGGGAGAGTAGGGCAAACGAGCTTCACAAACGTGCATAATGCCAACCTCGTGTCACAACTTAGCATTTTTGATATGGGCTCGTTCAACCAAGAACACCCTTGCCCGAACGACCCACCCAAACGATTTCACATGAACGCCCTCAAACGACCTGCTCGAACGATTTTGCATGGGTGCCCGAACGACCGAAACGAAGCAACAAGGGAGAGTCAGGAAAACGAGCTGCACGAACGTGCACAAAGCCAACCTCGGGTCACAAATTAGCATTTTTGATATGGGCTCGTTCGCCCGAGCGTGCCCAAGCGCGCCCTCGCCCAAACGACCCGCCTGAACGAGTTCACACGGATGCCCTTAAACGACCCGCCCGAATGATTTTGCATGGGCTCCCGAACGACTGAAACGAAGTGACAAGGGAGAGCCGCGAAAACAAGCTACACGAACATGCACAAAGCCAACCTCGAGTCACAAATTAGCATTTTTGATATGGGCTCATTCGCCCGGTCGCGCCCTCGCCCGAATGACTCGCCCGAATAGGTTGACCCAGACGCCCTCAAACGACCCACCAGAATGATTTTGCATGGGTGCCCGAATGACCAAAACGAAGTGACAAGGGAGAGCAGGGCAAACGACTTGCATGAACGTGCACAAAGCCAACCTCAGGTCACAACCTAGAATTTTTTATATGGGCTCGTTCACCCGGGCGCGCCCTCGCCTGAATGACCTGCCCGAACGAGTTCACATTGACGCCTTCAAACAACCCGCCGGAACGAATTTGGATGGGCACCCGCACGACTGAAACGAAGCGACAAGGGAGAGAAAGACAAACGAGCTGCACGAACATGCATAAAGGCAACCTTAGGTCACAACTTAGCATTTTTGGATATGGTCTCGTTCGCTCGGGCACACCCTCACCCAAACGACCCACCCGAATGAGTTCACACGGACGCCCTCAAATGACCCGCCCGAATGATTTTGCATGGGCGCCCGAATGACCGAAACGAAGCGACAAGGGAGAGCCTGGCAAACGAGCTGCACGAACATGCAAAAATCCAACCTCGTGTCACAACTTAGCATTTTTTGATACGGGCTTGTTGGCTTGGGCGTGCCCTTGCCTGAACGACCCGCCTGAACGAGTTCACACGGACACCCTCATATGACCCACCCGAACGATTTTTCATAGGCGCCTGAATGACCGGAACAAAGCAACAAGGGAGAGCCGGGAAAACGGGCTGCACGAACATGCACAAAGCCAAACTCGAGTCACAACTTAGCATTTTTTAATACAGGCTCATTCGCCTGGGTGTGCCCTCACCCGAACGACCCGCCCGAACGAGTTCACACGGACGCCCTCAAACGACCCGCCCGAACGATTTTGCTTGCGCGCGTGCACGACCGAAACGAAGCGACAAGGGAGAGCCGGGCAAACGGGTTGCACGAACATGCACAAAGCCAAATTCGGGTCACAATTTAGCATTTTTTTATACAGGCTCATTTGCCTGGGCGTGCCCTCACTTGAACGACCCGCCCAAACGAGTTCACATAGATGCCCTCAAACGACCCGCCTGAACGATTTTGCATGGGTGCCTACATGACCGAAACAAAGCGACAAGGGAGAGATGGGAAAACTAGCTGCATGAACGTGCGCAAAGACAACCTTAGGTCACGGACGCCCTAAAAGGACCCACCTGAACGAGTTGACACGATTGCCCTCGCCCGACCCACCTGAATGAGTTTTCACGAATGCCCTCACCCAACCCGCTTGAACAGGTTTGCACAGACGCCCTCACTCGACCCACCCAAACGAACCACTGAGCCCGCAAACTCCCTTAGAAATGCCCCCCAACCCAACCCTCCTCGCACAGGGGCCACCTAGGAGTCCACCCGGACAGTAGCAACGATGGACCTCGATCGCATGATCACCTGCGGCAGCCGCCATGTAGAGGAAACGAAAGGAAATAAAACAAGACCAACCAAGCCCACAAACTCTCTTAGAAATGCCCCCCAACCCTCCATGCCACACACCGAGGCCACCTAGGATTCCACCTGGATAGCAGCAATGGTGGCCTCGATCACTTGACCGCCTATGGCAACCACGATGCAAATGAAAAGGGGAAGGAAATAAATGCAAATCAAGAGGCTCGCTACATAAAACAAGAACACATTTCTAAATAGGAGGAGGGATCGGGCAGCTCCGCACCCCACACACCCTACATACAGGCAACCTAGGAGATTTCCCACAGCTTTATCGACCGACCGATGAATAATTTTCCCCTATGGCCACCTCCATGCAAAGGAGGGAGGTCGAAGTGTTCCACCTCAAAATCCTTCTTCTAGATAGCCCCCACCATCGTTGTAGCAAGCCTCCTCCCCGTTGGACCATGAGTGCATACACAATTGAAACAACAAGTGCCCCCCAACCCTCCCCTCCCCGCAAAGAGGCCACCTTGGAGTCCAGCTAGACAGAAGCAACGATGGACCTCGATCACATGATCAACTACGGTAGCCTCAACGCAAAGGAAATGGAAGGAAACAAAACAAAAAGACCAACCGAGCCCACAACCACTATTAGAAATGTGCCCCCCCCCCCGCCCCCCCCCCCCCCCCCCCCCCCCCGCCCCGCCACGCTACACACCGAGGATGTGAACAATATAACGAGGAGCCAATTTCAATGGAACCACAAATTGCTACCCAGCCCAATCAAAATTCTCTATTTGCAACAATCGAGGGGCACGATAGCGACATAGGCATGATGGAGTTTTGGGGCTTCCATCTGGGACTGCAACAACGAAGGCTCAAAGGAGCGCTGAGAAAACTTTCAACATTATTATTGTTGGGATGGGAAAGAGGGATGAGGATGAGCATGGCCCACATTACCACTCATGTGCTACTAAGTGGGGATGAAGAGAATATGAAAATTGGCTGCCCTACAAATGACCCAAGGCCATCGTTCGGGAAAACCCACAAAGCAACTCGATTACCAACCCACCTTTCATATGGAAAGAAAACTTGTCACTGGTATCTTCTGGAGGGGCATGAGGGGGACTAGGACAAGCCAAGGAGCCACACCACAACAACCCATATAGCTCCAAGAACTTAGAGAGCAGAAGGGGAATTGTTCACATATGCCTCCCGGGACGAGCATCGCCAACATTACCGCTCATGCGCTACCGAGTGGGGATGGAGAGATGATGAAAATCGGACACCCTACAAATGACCCAAGGCCATCATTCAGGAAAACACGAAAACAAAACTCGATTACCAACGCACCTTTCACACGAAAATAAAACCTGTCGCTCGTATCATCTGGAGGGGCAGAAGGGGACCAAGACGATCCAGGGAGCTAAATCACAACAGCCCCTATAGCTCCAAGAACTTGGAGAGAAATTGTGCACATATGCCTCCGAAGACGAGCATGGGAAACATTACCGCTCATGCGCTACCGAGTGGGGATGGAGAGAAGATGAAAATCAGCCACCCTACAAATGACCCAAGGCCATTGTTTAGGAAAATGCGAAAACACAACTCGATTACCAACCCACCTTTCACACGGAAAGAAAACCTGTCGCTGGTATCATCTGGAGGGGCACGAGGGGGACTAGGATGAGCCAGGGAGCCACACCACAATAGCCCATACAACTACAATAACTTAGAGAGCGGAAGGGGAATTGTTCACATATGCCTCCCAGGACGAGCGTGGCAAACATTACTGCTCATGCGGTACCGAGTGGGGATGGAGAGAAGATGAAAATCGGCCGCCCTACAAACGACCCAAGGCCATCATTCAGGCAAATGTGAAAACACAACTTGATTACCAACCCACCTTTCACACGTAAAGAAAACCTGTCGTTGGTATCATCTAGAGGGGCACGAGGGGATTAGGACGAGCCAAGGAGCCACACCACAACAACCCATACAGCTCCAAGAACATGGAGAGCGGAAGGGGAATTGTTCACATATGCCCCCTAGGATGAGCATGGCCAACATTACCGCTCATGTGCTACCAAGTGGGGATGGAGAGAAGATGAAAATCAACCACGCTACAAACGACCCAAGGCCATTGTTTAGGTAAACACGAAAACACAACTCGATTACCAACCCACCTTTCACACGGAAAGAAAACTTGTCGCTGGTGTTGGAGAGGTAAATCTCCTCAGCGGACAGAGGTGATCCCCACTAGCCCAAAATGGGTCTAGCAATAATCAAACAATACTATCACCCAAGTTCCTAATTGCAAATTAAAGGTGGATTATGAGAGCCTACTTGGATTCCAACGCTAGTGTTGTAGAAGAGTCGACACTCCCATTCCTTTGCTCCGACCGGTCATGATCCTCACGATATCCGTGAATGGACACCTGCACATGCAAAGAACGACACAAATACAAGCATAAAATCCAATAGATGCAATTATATATTGGTCAGAAAATATATAACTCAAACATCATTGCAATGAACAACAAGAGTGGAACCACAATGATATTCATTTGTTATTGATAATCAACAAAGAAGAATACAACCATAGTTCTGACGTTGAATCCTACTTTGGCTGGGTGATCAGCTATATATGCCTTGCAAATCTTGTTAGGATTGGGAACAAACCTCTCTCTCTTTGATTACGATTGCAAAGAAGACTCTTACAACAATCTCTTAGACTTCTGACAGTATAATTCTCCCTATGCTCAAACCAACTTGTCCAAGGCAACAGAACAAGCTTTTATAGATGGAGGAAAGGGAGATACAATGAATCACACCATCTATGGGATTGGGTTTATCCTCAAAAGCTATTATGGATAGAGGAAAGTGAGATACGATGAATCAGGACATCCATGGGATTGGCATTATCCTTAAAAAGCTTCATGAGTCGAAGGGAAAAAACATTCGGACGTGCGTTTGTTAAAAAGCTTTCCCAAACTCGGTTGGCACGGGTATAACTCTGAGAAAGAGCACCAACTGGTGCACCCTCTTTGAAGGATTTCCCCCATTGGCATGGGTAATACACTGTGGATCCGCGATAATGGAAAAAGGAAACTTTTTAAGGATATTCTGCAGGAGATGTCTTCATGGCATATGAAGTCCATACTTAGGGGAACATAATGCAAGTGTTTTCAAGTTATGTCACTTCTCATAGGTCTCGGAATGAGTCCTCCAAAGTGCGGGAAAGGGGTAACAGGGACGGTGACAAATGGTGACAAATTACTGTGTAACAGATGCCCCCTAAATCATGAGGCCCGAGAGAGAGAGAGGGGTGAAATGCTTTACAACGACACATGCAGCTGCCGCCGGAGAATCTGCATAGAGAGGTACAACTGGTAGCTCAAGTACATGATATATGTGGTGTGGGCGCAACCATCCATAACAGAGTACAAAATAATCTAGACTCAAGGTATGGGCGCAGCCATCCGGTGAGGATCGATGAATAGACTCAGGCATGGTCGCAGCCATCTAGTGAATGAGTCATGTAATAATCACAATAATCCACAAAATTGCAGCCTGAATTCCAACAGACAAAATCCAGGGTCTTGCACTCCATCTCGACTCGAACAAAAGTACAAGTTCAAGCATGCGAATATATGAGTTGAAGTCGAACATGCATGAACATCGTCTGATTACCAGTCAATAATGAAAACTGTTAACAGACGCGAGAGGTACCACCAATATTTACAATGGCCCTCAAGGTACTATAGGTAAAATCTACGGCGTGCGAATCAGTGAGCTGGCATCGAACACCCATAGCATCATTCGATCAGAGGCCAATGATGAAAACCTCACGTCGAACACGAAGAACCTGCCATTGAGGCATGCAGGCTCCAAGGCACCAGAAGGGAGTCTCTAGATCATCTTCCTGGATAATGAGCTGAAGTCGACAGGAAGTGACCTTGATCGAAGGTGGGTCATAGTGTTTCCCACATCATCGACACGAGACAGAGGAAGAATGTTGCGGTGAATCAGAACTATGTGAGCTATCAGAGGGAGGTTGTTATTTTGTAGAGGTCAACTTCTCTTGAACATATTGGCGGCATGACAGTGGACTTGGCAGTATTTGACAACAATGGATCAAAGGTTATTGTGACGAGGCAATGAGAAAATGAGAGGTCAAACAGGATCACCCAAATCCACGGAGGCAAGTGAAAAACGAGATGATATGTCCCCACCCAGACACGAAAGCAGACAAGTGCCATGTTCAAGAGCGACATACTACTGACACGACAATAATTATGGTTCCATTTTCCCCCACCATTTCTGGCGAGTACCCCAGTTATTTTTATTAACAAGATTGACGGGGATAGCATATGCTTGTGAGGCGTCATTTCGACGGAATCCAATGTCATCAGGTTTTAACGAGTCTGACAGAGGAAGAACTCGACATCTTTCCATGTTTAGAGAGTTTGAAAAGACAACAGAAAAGAAAACTCCAAGGGTATCCTTTTTCATAAATTTGTGTCTCTCGAGCCCGAAAAAGTATAAAACAATGCTCGAAAGAACCACCCAACCATTACAATCGAGGAGTACTTTTCATGTTTAGTGACTTCGACCAGAAAAAGTAGAAAAGCGACCGAAATCACGTCATTTCATAACCATTAACGAGCCTGAAACGAAAAGGACCCGACAATCTTTTCATTTTTACACGGTCGGAAAAGAGTTTAAAGACGACCACCCCTTATTTACATTTAACGAGTTAAGAGGGGTAGCTCGGAAATCTTTTTGTCTTTAAACAGTCGGAAAAGAGCTGAAAGTAGACCTCCATTTTTTTTCTCTTTAACGAGTCAAAAAGGGAAAAGTACTCGGCAATATTTTCATCTTTTACGAGTCTGAAAAGAGCTTAAAAGAGACTCGTCCTAGAGGAACGAGTGGTATAAAGGGTAGCAACTGGTTCCGGCAATGGTGGAACTACTCAAAACATGTAATGGTCAAGAGGTTGGCTAATAAAACCACACATTGTTGTGGTTCCTCAGGAAAGGATAAACAACCAAGTGAAAGCATATGATCGGCCAAAGATATGGTGGCAATGGAATGAAACAACCAAGGCTCATCTAACATAATTTAGCAGATAAAAGGAAATCACTAGATGTAAATCAGGTATGGGTTCATTTTTACACTAGCTTGAACCATGGAGAACTCTGCTTAGATTCAGTTTCATGTTTACACAAGCTTGAAACGAAAAACTATGCTTGTTATCAGTTCACATGCCCCTAGCATAATAACGCAAATCGAGGCACATGCCCCCCAAGCTTCATTGCATTCAACAAAGTGGATGGAATGAAGGTTCACTCTCGAGATCTAGGAAAGAATCGACTTGTATTTTACGCGATTTTAATCAAAAGACTCGATTTGGAAATGGAGTTGTTTCATTTTTTAATGAGGTTGACACAATAAAAGAGCTATCCTCATAACCCTTGTTTCATTTTTTAATGAGGTCACCACAAGATCAAAACTATCCTCGGACACCTAGTTTCATTTCTTAAGGAGCTTGACACAGGAAAATGAACTATGCTTTGACCAAGCCTAGTTTCATTTTTTAAGGAGCTTGACATAGGAAAATGAACTATGCTCTGACCAAGCCTAGTTTCATTTTTTAAGGAGATTGACATAAGAAAACGAACTATGCTCCACCTAGACCTTCATTAGAATGAACAAGAAGTCAGGGTTTCCAAGAGTGCCACTCCGGGTGGAAGGGTAATATCTCGAAAGTCAGGACCCAATGCCCCCAGGACACTATGCACGATGGCGGCATCACTGGATCCAGACATGGGATAAGTGGCCACGTAGTTGATCTGTGGTGGGGCAGATGCAGCTAGTGGATGAAAACTAGGAGGGGATGACGACTGCGCAGGAGGGACCCGGGGACGAACGAATGATAATTGATCTATATTCATGATTCTTCCATCGTGTGGAAAGCAAACCACACAGAAAAGTGAAGAGACTAGGGCCCCCATGGCATATACATAGTCACGGCCAAGGAGAAGACTGAAATCTAAAGCACCTTGGGTAACCGATACGTCTATATAGATGGTTTTGCCTCCCAAAGTAATAGGGAACTTTGGAAGGATCCCTAATGGTTGACTAGTTCCTCTGTCAAAAGCCGTCAGATTCGGTGCGACTGGCACAAGCTGTGGGGAACCCAAAGATTTCCAAGTAGTGGCAGGCATAAGACTAACATATGCACCCTCATCCAAAACACTGCCAGGTATCACCTTATTATAGGCGTGTACCATGACCTAGAAAGGCACATGGGATGGAAGGCGCGAGGTAGTCAAACGACTCCAGTCGAAGGAAACGACTGAACTACTTGGTGGGGGGATTGTATGATTGCCCCCCTGCTTTAAAGGGACTGAAGCAGGACTCTCGGGAGCAGCTGGGATAGGAGAATCATTTCCAGACGCAGGAGAATCTGAGGAGACGAGAAGAACATGGGAATGATGCTCTTCAGAAATAGAGTGGTCGACGGGTGGTGAACTCGAGTCGACACTCTTTCAGACCAATGGTTGGTCTGGAACAGGCTTGGCCCAGCTAGGTTCGGGAAGAGGGGCCTGGACATGAGAAGAATTTGAATCAATCTCTTTGTCAAAAGGGGGACGATTTGTGGCTATAGAAAGACGTTGATAGCCAATGGGTAGTTGGGGTGAAGGAGCTATAAGACTTTCCAAGACAACAGAGGCTTTATCCATGAGCAGACAAAGGTGAAGGGGATGATTGCCTTCACAAAGTATACAAGGGATTCGAATCTTCCCTTTTCCCTTACCATTTCTAGCTAATAGAGTAACATCGCCGTGAGCTTCCGAAGACGATGATGGGTGGGCCGGATCATGAGACCATACTTCTAATACCCTGGGAATGCCAGGACAATCACACAGAAGATGGTCATCCTTGCATAATCTACAAGGAAATTTGACTTTCCGCGGAGGAGAAGAAGGTGGCCCGATCGGAGGTGTACTCGAGGGACTAGCTGCAGTTTTAGCCTCCCTTAAGAGACTTCTTCTTCTTCCTCTTCTTCTTCTTCTTCTTAGTCACCTGGTTACTCGAATCTAGACTTTCACCAGGCGAAGTAGAAGATGAGGACGTAGAAACAGGTGAATAAGGGGAGAGGTCCACCTTAGAATCAACATGATGTTGTTCAGGTGGAGGGACTAATTGACCAAAAGTTGAGACAACAGGGATCAAAGAGGTTGGGAACAACCAAACAGGCAACCCAACAGTTAACCCTGGGAGGGACAACGTTGCCATGTAAGGAGCACCAACATTTCCAAAAGGAGCGAAATGACCAGGGTTTCCATCAGAGGGGATCCTTGGGTTGGTGAACCCCGGAAAGGTTGCCATCGAAAAAGAAGCCTACTCAAGCTAGCACAAACAAGAGCTAACCAGGTAAATGTGAATCATGACCGAATAAATTTTAAGACAAAGGAACTAAACTTGACCTTTTCATGTTTTAAGAGTCGAGAAAAGGACGAAAAGGTGACTCTAGTCGCCTTCGAATGTTTAGTGAGCCCGAAGTGACAAATGCTCAGGTGAGCCTTTTCTTTTAGGGAGTCCGAAAAGGATCAAAAGTGACTACTTTGGAGAAACTAGGCAAAGGGTTTACCAAACAAATCCGTAAAATTGCATATACACCTTGCCAATCATATGAAAACCAAGGACTTTCCATACGACAGTCAATCTTCCCGAATGTTGTGTTCAGTGCGTTACGGCTTGTAAGGCGGAAGACATGGCTTCCTGTGGATAAAGGATGATAACCTAGTGGGGTCTCCCCATATACTCGAAGGTAGGTTGGAGCACAAATCCGTGCTAGAACACTATTGAGTCACAAAAGGAGGAATCACCCAACCTTAATGTGAAACAACAGTGAGTAGGTTTAACGACGCCGGAAGACGTCTCTAGCCTAGACCTCTAGATGTATGCGTTAACAATGCATTTTTAGATTCATTCAATTCATTTTACGGTTGATCTTTGATTAGGTTTCAATTTCCAGGTCCTACCATATGTAATCTCTCACAATTTCCTAAATGCAAGCTATATGCCAAAATATATCATTTTATTCGATGAATGCTAGCTACGAGAGAGTTGAGATCTTTCAATCAAACAAAATGATCATAAAGCAATCAATAATGACTCTAAGGTAGCTAATGACAATAAAAGAAACTTTTCTTTACAGTCACTAATCGCTAATAATAATGAAAAGCTCTAATTTCCATTAACTATTGCAACGCAAAAGAGATTGTTCATTTTCTTTTCGATGGCAAAATGCACTAAAAAAAAATTGAGAGATAATAACAAAGAGTAAAAAAGACAAATTTTACTCAATGAAAACACAATCAAGTCCCTGAAACCCCAAGACAATCTTTCAAACCAAGAAAAAATCACAAAAACCTCAATGAGCTATGTAATCTAAGCCCAAACGAAGCCAAGCAAAGTCCAAACGAAAAAGAGGTAAATTTCTCGAAGAACACAATAAAAAGTTTTGACAACCACTAGACAAGTGCAAAAAGTAGCCAAGAAGTCGACTGGAAAATCAAAGAACCAAAAACTCCTATGGAAGGCTCGATGCACAGAGCCACTAGATGCCCTAGGGCTGGAATGTGAAATCGATGGAAAGAGGCAAACACCCGAAGGATGAAGGTCAAAAACCAGTCAAACAAAGCCCTGAAACACTCCAGTAGTTGAAAAAGATGTGACAAAACATAAATCCAAGCTCAGAAGGCTTCCAAACAAGCAAACTGGAAAAGTTCACAGGCCTGGCGCGACTATCAGGCTGTAACTCAGCGCTTTTAAGAGACTAGCGCGAGTTTTTTTTGTGAAACATGCACCCACTGGCGTGACTGTCAGGGAAAACATCGTGCTAATCAAGTTTTCTAACTTAAAAATAAAAGCAAGCAGTCCACGACATGATCAACAGTATCCAGACAGACCAGGCAACAAGAGACAACTTAAAAATTCAACCAAAAAAGCTTATCTAAGCAAGCAAAACAAGAGAAAACCAAAGTGCAAGATGAACTCCAAGCTGTTCGGTTCGTAAACCAAACCAAAGATTGACTGAAGTGGCGTTGATCTACTTCACTAATGCAGAGCAATAGCATTTCGAAGGCTATTGGTCGTACTTTAGGCTCCATCCAAAGTTTACGAATCAAACAACAAATAGTGTCCCCAGTGGAGTCGCCAAATTGTTGGAGAGGTAAATCCCCTTTGTGGACGAAGGCGATCCCCACTAGCCCAAAATGTGTCTAGCAACAACCAAACAATGCTATCACACAAGTTCCTAATTGAAAATTAAAGGTGGATTATGAGAGCCTACTTGGATTCCAACGCTAGTGTTGTAGAAGAGTCGACACTCCCATTCCTTTGCTCCGGCCGGTCACGATCCTCACGATCTCAGTGAATGGACACCTGCACATGCAAAGAACGACACAAATACAAGCATAAAATCCAATAGATGCACTTATATATCGGTCAGAAAAGATATAACTCAAACATCATTGCAATGAACAACAAGAGTGGAACCATAATGATAGTCATTTATTATTGATAATCAAAAAAGAAGAATACAACCATAGTTCTGACGTCGAATCCTAATTTGGCTAGGTGAACAGCTACATATGCCTTGCAAATCTTGTTAGGATTGGAACAAGCCTCTCTCTCTTTGATTACGAATGCAAAGAAGACTCTTACAGCAATCTCTTAGACTTCTAACAGTATAATTCTCCCTATGCTCGAACTAACTTGTCCAAGGCAATAGAACAAGATTTTATAGATGGTGTCATGCGGAAAGAGTCATTAGTGCGGACACAACCGAACTCCCTAGAAGCCTAAGACTTTATAGTGACAAAAAAGACAAATAAGAGCAATCCTTCTCTAAATATGCTTTTACAATATGAGAAATCAAGTGTTTAGATCCTACATGTAACCCAACGCTGTTGTAGTAGTCCAGCTTCGTTGATCCGGATGAGCTCCTCCTTCCCTTCGAAACTTTCATTCACTAACAATCAAACGATTAAATAGCACCTGAATATCACATAAAATAAAACATATTTAACATATAGACCAAGGAGTATATGAAACAACTCATAAATAACAAATTGTTGAGAAGAATGGACTAATTTGTATTAAAAGGTAACAAAAGGAACCATTACAACCTGAGCCTTGGTGTTGTGAAAGTCCCTCCCAGGGTCCAAAAGAGTTCTCCTTTACTCTGATCAGCTCACCCACTTCCAAATAGAACAAGCAAAGATGGTAATCTCTCCTCACAAGCTTCTACAAGGAAGTCCTAATTCCAGCAGCATCTACCCTTAGGAATGTTCAGCTTTCAACCTCCCCTCCCTTTGGCCCAATGCCTGTATTTATAGTGCTCTAGAGGAAGTTATTCAGGTCCACCATCAATGGGATAAGCCCCTCTTTGGATGGGATAGCTCCCCTCTTGATGGGATAAGTTCCTCTTTGGTAGGGATACATGAACCATCTGGAGGCGCTTCATACACGTCAAACAAGCTTCTAGAATGCTCTAGAAATGACCACAAGTAACTTTTTTAGAGTGAAACTTGCGCCTTTTGACCTTTACAGGAGTACGCACCCACCCCTTTACATACAGAGCGTACAAGTACGCAGGTATTGTGAACTTGGGTTGCGTACACGCAGGTAAGGCTAAGAGAAACTGCGTACCATAGATAATTGACTTTAAATGACTTTTCTCTCTTTCTTGAAGTTTGACATGAAGAGCAGAGGCATGAGACTTGCCAAGGAGGATAGTATGACAGTGGATGGAGCCATACTAACTGCAAATAGTCATGGTGACACTTTTTAGTTTAACAGATTGCCCCCTAAAGTGCGAAGCCTGTAGTAGATTAGGGTTTTATATGATCTAGGAAGGGTGAAGTACTTTATCATTTCAAGGAGTATCTTGCGGAGAGCCTGGTCAGAACCTGCAAATATTCACACAAAATACATATATAAGATGATATCATCGCTGAGGTAGGCATTCCCATACTCAGATTGAAAACTTTAACTAACAATCTAACTACTGCTCTGATACAAGAATGATTATGCAGTGCATCACAATCGTAGACTTTTGTAGACACAGTATGGACGCATCCATCTGTTTATGGTTAGTCTACTATATAATGAATACAAAACTCCTCGTAGCCTGGATGGTGGAAACTAGATCCAGGGTCTTCATCTCTACTTCCTGAATTGGTACGATTCTATCCATGCGAATAAATGAGTTGATGTCGAACATGGTAGAAACCACTTGATTACCAGTCGATGATGTAAACTGTTAACAAGTGTGAGAGAGACCACCAGTGATGCCAATGGTTCTCAAAGTACCCAGTACAATCCATGAAATGTGAATGAATGGGTTGATGTTGAACACGTCACAGAATCCTTTGATCGAAAGTCAATGATGTAAACTGTCGTCAAAGGCAAGAAACCTGCCATTGATGCATGCAGACTTCAAGGTACTTACGATTTCTAAGTCATCTTTCTAGATAATGTGCTGATGTCGATAGAAAGCGACCCGTCGCAGGCAAGCCCACAACACGAAATCATTGTTCAAGTTGAAGAAATGTTGCTGTAAGGACTGACTCAGGGATCGTCAAATGGATGACAAGTATTTTGCATATGAATGGTTTATTTGCAGAGACCTCTTGAACACATAACGACACGACAGATGGCTTGGTGAAAATTGACCCAAAGTTGATACCCAGAAACGGTTGAAGACTTTCAGAGTGGTTTTATCAACTTTAAGGCAAAGGATTTCCCAACCCTGGTGAATGAAACATGTCGTGTTCAAGAGCGGTGATAAGGTTCTTCTGTAACAAAGGATAACAAATAGGTTCATTCTTCTCTCTTTTCCCCCACCATTTCTGGCAAGTACCTCTTTATTTTTTACAAGCTTGAGGAGGATAAAATATGCTTGATTATAAGCTCATCCTTCGGATGAGTCCAACTTAGTTTAGATTCAGACCCTAAGAAGGAGTGGTCCGTTCCTGTTTGTAATTGAACAGGTCATTTACTGTGAAATTTTAACGAGTCCAGTATAGGAGAAACTCGGCGTTTTTCAATTTTAGAGAGTCCGAAAAAACTAAAGAAGACTCCAAGGTGAACTTTTTCGTAAATTTGTGTCTCCCAAGCCCGAAAAAGTATAAAATAATACCTGAGAGAACCGTTTGATCTTGCGACCAAGGAGTACTTTCATGATTAATGCCTTTGACCTAAAAAGTAAAAAGCGATCAGAGGCATGTCGTTTTATTTCCAGTATTGAATTTGAAACGACAAAAATTCGGCAATCTTTTCTTGTTTTTACGGTCAGAAAAGGGTTGTAAGAGGACCGTCTTTTAATTCCATTTTAACGAGTGTAAAAGAATCGCTCGGCAATCTTTTCATGTTTTAGGAGTCAGAAAAGGGCTTAAAAGATTACTCTGATGTCTTGGTTCGTGAAAAATGATGATTTTACCCTAAAGTCCTTTTGTCCTGCACAAAAACAACACATTACTCATACCTGTTTAAGATGGGCAAAAATACATTGAAAAACATCCTTTCATGGTGAAAAATAAACAAACTTAGCATTCATTTATCCAAAAAACCTATAAAAAGACTTTTTACCATGTCATTTTTACCATTTTACTGTTGAGGGTGAGAAAAGGGCTTTTGACAAGAAACTTCCCGTGGACTTTGCGGAGAATCCGACCATCGGAATCGAGCGCCGTCTCTTTCAGGTATTTCACAACATCCTCCTCTTCAATTTCATCCGTTTAGAATTCCATTTTAAGTTCTAGTTTGATTTTTTTGGAGGGTTTGGGGTTTTAGAGTTCGCTTTTCGGGGGACGCAGGTGCCCCATGGGTGACCTGCGTACCCCGACATTTTCATATATGGGAAAGTGGTCGGAGTACGCAGCCCACCTTCAGAACAGCTGCGTACCCACGCTCTGTTTTCTGAACGCGGGGTGCGTACTCCGCGCAAAGCGGATTTTCAAAACCCAAACTCAAAACCTAACCATCAAAATTTGATTTAGTGAATTCTAATCAATGTTTTTTGGTGTGTAGATTGCCCACCATGCTAGATTGGCGTGAAAGAGAACACGAAGATGTTGATTTGGCCGCAATAGGTCATCAACCTTCCATTGATGCTTTAAAGGCATGCGGTCTCTACAAGTACTGGGCCATACCTGGCATGAGGGCCCAGGTGCCATTCTTAGAGTGCCTGGTTGAAAGGTGGAACATTCAGGATCAATTTTTTTACATCGGAGAACACCAGCTCGAGATAGAGTCCTCCGACATATATTTTCTCACTGGCTTGCCTAACAGGGGTGAGCAACTCTCTCTATTCGGGACTAGGCCGGGTGGCCAATCCCTTGCTAGTCTCCGGCTAGAGTGGTGCAACAATCAAAACTAGGATAAGGGGATAGAAATAAAATACATATCCTGACCTGAACTTATGGTAATTGCCTTTACAGTTACCAGACTTTGTGGTGCTGCCGCTTTGCACATAGCCATTGGTTCCCAAATGCGGATGGCTATAGATTGCTTCCGAGGCACCATTTTCAACTTGTGCGATGCTGTGCTGGCTAATATGAAAGGCCAACTGACTAGGGCAAAGAACGGACAATTGAAGACCTTTGGATATGGGCCTTTAGTTGTGAGCTTTGCCCTAGAGAGAGTTCCAATGCTGATCCCCCAGCATCTTACTATTCCAGTTGGGCCTCCTCGGGAGCCTAAGTTGACGCGATGGGTTTCGGTAATGGCTCGGCATCCTGATGAGGGAGCGGGGGTTGTCTGATTTCCTGCGGGTTACTTTCACTGGTTGGAGAGCCAGGTCTTTGCGATTCAGGATTTTACTTATGTCGGAGTAGATTTTCGCAATGATCCGGACATGGTTCTTCCACAGGGAGAACAATGGGATGACAAAGGTACTTCATTTTTCACAAGTTTTTAAATTATCTATTTTTTTGTTTTCTATATATCGTCTCAAAACTGATAGCAAAAAATTTTCAAAATGCAGATGTAGGCCCACGGCGTCCGACCAATCTTCGGGCTTTTGAGAGAAGAGTACCAGTTGCACCAGCACCAGCCCCACAGGATGCGGCCGCAGAGACCTTAGCTGAGCTGGAACAGGACCTAGAGCGTCTCACGGCGGACATACCAGAGACGACTATAGATGATATTCCTATCCGACTTCAGCGCTATGTGGTCGCAGTCCTAGGACCTTTTAGGAGGTTCCTGTGTAGAGTAGCGCGGGTAGTGGTCTCATATAGAGAGCACCACCAGTGATTGGCTAGTCACTTTTGTAGACACATGTGACATTTTTGGTTTTTTGTACTTATCATTTTTGCCGATCATAGGGTGTTTTTCAACCTATGATCGAAGACGATGTATATTTTTTGACACACTCCTATCTATATATATATCATTATTACTGGCTTATTTTGTTAAACATATGTGATGAAATGTTTAAAAATTTACATTTATGATTGTTACAAATGTCTATTTAACATTCGAGACGCCATTGCATCTGATAATGTATTTAAAGACCTTGGAATATTCTGATATTCAATGTAATCAAATTCACGTTCCAAGAGACGCACCCTCAAAAACAATATTAATAACACTGGATTTCTAATGGCATAGACTCTATTAAGTTGTAATACAATGAGTTCAGAATGTAACCTCACTATCAAACTCCGAATCCCAAATGAAATAGATTCAAATAATAATTCAATCACTGCACTGTATTCTGCAATGTTGTTTGTTGTTTGACCAAGGCTCGCCCCATGCATAGAAACTAACTCGTCAGAAGGCGAATAGATAACCCAAGCTACGGAAGAGATATTCCGTGTACTACGACAAGCACCATCAGCAAATCCAATGTACGTTTGGAGAGGCATCGACATCTGCAATATCAAGAGTAAAACCAAGATAAGCCAGAATAACGACGGAAAACACACTCTCTAAGCTAAGCACATTGTCTAAATTAACAAAACACACCAGCTAGAAAGAAAAATTAACCTAACTAAACTAACTGAATCTCCATACCCACCATTTAAGCATAATACCTCTTTAGGTAAAGTCCATTTCTGGGCTTACCCAAAGAGTCCCCATCAAAATCTACCAGCTCATAGGCCCCTTTTGCTAGCTTTCGCTTGACAATGTAGGGCCCATGCCACATGGGAACGAATTTTCCAGAACCTAACTTATCGTTAGCTTGATCATATAATAGCACTAGGTCTCCTTCCGAAAAATTACGAGGGGTCACGTTACGATCATACTGAGCTTTCATTCTTTTTGCGTGAGTCTCGATTGCCAAAGCAGCATCACGTCGAGTCTCATCAAATTTAGCTAAGTATAACAGACGCTTCTCCTCTTCGGAAGTAGCTGGGAGTAATTCAATAGCCATTTGAAGTGATGGGATTTTGCATTCAATGG
Source organism: Pinus tabuliformis (assembly GCA_031772625.1). Taxonomy (NCBI): domain Eukaryota; kingdom Viridiplantae; phylum Streptophyta; class Pinopsida; order Pinales; family Pinaceae; genus Pinus; species Pinus tabuliformis. The sequence goes on from CM062809.1 coordinate 799,087,498, forward strand.
GAAACACTGCTTCCAAACCATAAACTAGTTGGAAAGGAGTGAACCCTGTTGATGTTTTCACTGAGGTTCGGTACGCCCAAAGCGTTGAAAATAACATGTTATGCCAATTCGTCCGATGAATACCAATGATTCGTCAGATCATGATAACTAGAACTTTGTTGATGGATTCAACCAAACCGTTTGCTTGAGGATAATAAGGAGTAGAACTATCATGGCATAAACCAAGCTGGCTTGTAAGTTCTGTCATCATAATGTTTCGAAAATGGCGCCCATGGTCAGTGATTATTGCTTGTGGGACACCAAACCTAGCAATAATATGATTGAATACGAAAATTGTTGTTGTCTTGCCATCTGCCTCGAATGTAGGCATCGCCTCGGCCCACTTAGTAAAATAATCAACCGCAAGGATGATATACGCATGCCCCCCGGCCGAGTGAGGGTTACATGTAATAAAATCGATACCCCATTTAGAAAAAGGACCAACAGTAATTATAGGGTGGAGAGGAGCAGGTGGTGCGCGCATCTTGCGATCAAACACTTGACAGTTGTGGCATTTCCAGACCGCAATGATACAATCTTTAAACATGGACGGCCAGAAATAGCCAGCACGCAACACCTTTTGAGCTGTGGCATACCGAGACATATGACCGCCACATGCTCCAGAATGACAGTCATTCAAAACCCTTTCTGCCTCTTCATGAGTTAAGCAATGACGAAAAACCAAGTCCACCCCATGACGAGAAAGAGTATCTCCAGTAATTTTGTACTCTTGGGACTGGAATCGAATTTTCTGACGTTCCGACTTTGAAGCTTCGGGCCGAAAGGATTGGGTTTGGAGATAGATGATTATATCCCCATACCATGGATCTAAAGTGCTTATGAGAAACAGAGATTCATCCGCAATGGGTTCCTCTGCCACAGTTTCCGTGTCAGCACGCGGGAAGTCACACATCAATTCCGCAAAAACTAAGGATTTCTTAGACTTGGACTTCTCGAATACCAAATCGAACTCCTGCAGGATAACGATCCATTTGGAGTACTTGCCCCCTAGCAATTGTTTAGTCAAAATATAGATCATAAGGTTGCAATCCGAAATCACTGTAGTTTTACGAAGAAGAATGTAATGACGAAAATGCTGGACAGCCTGAATAGCTGCCAGGGCCAGTTTCTCCACATGCGAATATTTTAGCTCAGTGGGATTTAACGTCCTACTAAGATAATATATCACATGTTCCGTTCCAAATTTGTCTTCCTGAATTAAGACCATTCCAATGGTGGAGTGGGAGGCGGTGAGATACAAAAAGTAGTCCTGGTGGTAGTTGGAAGGATGCAGCAACGGTGCATGGGTCAACGCGTGCTTAAGTGCATCAAAAGATTTCTGAGCCATCTCATCCCAAGAGAATTGAGCTTTTTGTTTCAACAACCGGGTGAAACCCTTTGTAACCTCGGCATAGTTAGGAATGAATCGGGTAAAAAGTTTGCTTTCCCTTGCAAACTTTGGAGTTGGCGCAAACTCGAAGGAGGAGGCAATTTGATGATAGCTTCAACCTTCAAGGGATCGACGCAGATGCTGGCTTTTGAAACGAAAAATCCTAGCAATCGTCCCACTTCTATGCAGAAGACACATTTGTGTGGGTTCAAACGAATTCGATAATGTCGACACCTCATAAAGATAGCGCGTAAGTGAACAAGGTGATCAGCTCGATGTAAAGAATGAGCAGGCAAATCATCAAGATACGGTTGCACATTGTGTTTGATGTCATGAAACGCATAAGACATTGCCCGTTGGAAAGTGGCTCCGGCGTTCTTAAGTCCAAAAGGTAATTTTTAGTAAGCAAATGTCCCCCAGGGACAAATGAAAGCCGTTTTTGGTTGATCGGCAGGTAGAATATTGACTTGGTTGTAACTAGAAAAACCATCCATAAAGGAAAATATTTCACTGTCGGCACAATCATCAATTATTTGATCGATATAGGGCGTGGGATAGTTGTCTTTTGGACAAGCACGATTTATATCCCTATAGTTGATGCATATTTTTATTGTTCCTTGTTTCTTGTTAACCGGAACAATATTCGATACCCAATACGTTAACGGGATCGGATAAATGAAACCTGCTTTCAACAACTTTTCGACTTCTGCTTTAATCGCAGCTGCTTTCCTAGGGTGTATCTGACGCAGACGTTGCCGAACGAGTTTAGCGTCTGGGTAAGTCTTGATTTCATGAACAACAATGGAGGGATCAATTCCTGGCATTTCCTCATAGGACCAGGCAAACACGTCGCGGAATTCTTGAAACAGGACCTTGTATGTTTGAATTTCGTCATCTGTACACGAGGCACCTATATGAATGTTTTCAATAATTCCGGTTTTGACTGAAATGTCAATGGAAATAGTTTGGGAAATGTTTCCCAAATTCAACTTTGAATCAGGATGTTTCATGGGATTCTGAGCGTCCTTGACGTATTCAGCTGTAAAAATTGATGAAAAATCATTTTCAATGTCATCACCCTCAGGTAAAAACGAAGATCGATGATGAAGATCTTCCCATGGTAGATCATCTACACTTAGGATTTCGCGAAGTTGTTCGTCAGATGACACAACTTCAGGAAACGTTATCCGTTCTGAGGTTGATGTGAAAGGTGATTCCTCACGGACCACATTCATTTGGTCAATTTGGGTTGAACTTGAGTTGGAAAAAGACTGCATGGCCTCATAAGTAATTTCATATGGACTCAAAGGCATTGCATTACCGAATGAGTCTACCTCAGATTCAGATGGGACAATCCAAGGATCATCATAGATAATAGTGTCTGAAGTAATCATATGAATGGTTGCGAATGAAGGGTATGCGTTGATTGGAGGGAAAGGAAAAGTTCCCAGTAAACCGGAATCTTTAACTAATCCTACACCAACATCCTTGTACGGGATAGTCGTTTTACCGACATGTTGGATACTCTCTGAAGAGGCTGGGTAGGATGAAAAGTAAGCCAGCTGGTCTATCGTCACGATCTTACCATTGTGTGGAAACTTTATAACTCTGAAGATTGATGACACGACCGCTGTCATAGCGTAAGACCAACTGCGACCCAAAAGAAGGTTGTAGTCTAGATGGGCATCAACCACCTCCACATCCAGACTAACGGTTTTTCCTTCAACCCCTATAGGAAAATCCTGTAGAATGCCAAACGAATGGAACCCACGGCCATCAAAGGCCTTAAGAATCATCGGGGATTGGTTCAGTGAAGGAGAGCCAAGCGATCTCCAACACTGAATCGACATAATACACGTAGAAGTTCCTTCATCAATTACAGTCCGATGAATTGGCCTGTTTTTTACTATCACTGGAATCTGGAAATCCATCTGATGAGGGAGACGCGGTGTACTATTTTCTAGATCAAAGATTATCAGGTTCGAGTCCTGAACATCAACAACTCCTATAGCCGACAAAAGTAATTTTCTCTGTGCTGGGCATGATTGCAGCACTTCCAAAGCCGACATTGCTGAGGGTGAAACAGCTAAATCCTCAACAATGTTGTAATTTTGGGTCGCTCTCGCATGTGGATTGAAAGCAGACCTTCAAAGTACACCCTTGGCGGGCGGTTTTATTACTAAGTTAGGGTTAGGTTTCTTGATTTGTAGTGGATCGGAACCGGGAGCTGAGGTTGATGGATTTGAACGAGAAGATTCTGCTTCTTTCGATCCATCAACAGGACTTTTATTACCATAATCTTGTGATCGAGTCGCAATCCGTACATGAGACATCATCAATATGGGTTCCTCACTGGCATTCGAGGAAGAACCTATCATTTTACGCTCCTGCTTTGGAAATGGATCTTTCAAAACAACAGGAGTTGGGGAACCTTTAACGATTTTTACAACCTCCTCCCGATGAGGGCAATCTCTTGTGAAATGATTTTCTTCACAAATTAAACAAGGATAGCGAGGTTTGCGCTTTTCGTCGTTAGATTCTGACTTCTCTTTTTTCTCCTTTGGAGCCTTGTCTGCTTTATCTTTCTTCTTGCCTTTCTTCTTACCACCGTTTTTTGATTTAGCCGTAGATGACTCTACAGCGTGAATGTCGGCGGTAATTTCAGGAGAAGACTCTCCTGTCGAGGAGTCTGGTAAGGTTATTATTGGAGAAGAATTCTTTGAGGATTTCTTCTTACTTTTAGTATTCACCGTACCAACCATGCCATCAGTAGCATGAGACCCCGAAGGAGCAGCAACGATTTGATTCGACTTAGGAAGATCTGTGATCTTCTCGTGCAACGTACCCGACTGAGTGTAAACTAAGTCAAGGTACTGGGCTTGAGCAATGACTTGCTCCTCAGTAACTACTCCGGCCTTAGCTACATCTTCAGTAATCTTCGGTAATAATGATTTTACAAACCATTCAGCTAAGATTTGGTCCGGAATAAAAACTTTCACTAATCGCCGTCGACGTCTCCATTCATGAATATGATCGGAAATATAAGTGGAGGTCGACTGTTTTAATGAAGTTAATAGCTCCGTGCCGTTATCGTATCTGACCGGCAACTGAAAATGAGTTAGGAACGAGGTAGCCAACTGACTAAAATTGTAAAAAGAGGCCCGTGGTAACTCAATATACCACTTGGTCGCGAGACCAATGAGCGTACGCTGGAAAAGACGTAAGCGGATCGAATCATCCGAGATGGAATTTGAAGCACACCAGAGGTGGTAAGTCATCACGTGATTGGACGGATCCTCTCCAAACTTACCTTCGAACTTGGGTATATCACTGGGCAACTTATTTGGCATTGGCGGCCAAAACGGAAGATATTGTATTGGATCGTTCGTTAGGCGCGTCAAGTTGGGTAAATCCAAAGTTGCGATAAACGATAACTGCCGATTAGGATCCCTAAAACTTTGGGTCACAAGACCAGTCCCAGGAGGAGGATATCCAGGATAACTTGGAACAAGAATCGCATTCGGGATATTATATCCTCCTGGAAAACCAGGATTAACTAGACCGTACTGGGGTTGTTGAGGTTGTTGATAAGTGTACCCACGATACGATTGATACTGGTAAACTGGTTGTTGGACAGCAGGACCGAATTGGTACTTTCCCTGGTAATGTTGATAGGTAAATTGAGGTTGACTTGTTACAACAGTACTTAAACTAGGCTGGCCTATAGGCATCTGGACCGTGGTTTGAATCGTAGATCCGGAAAACGGTAAAGATCTCTGAGGAGTGGTTGCAGAGACAGTAGAAATCAGAGCTGTCGATACTCCAGAAGTAAGTGCGGTAAATGTTGCGGTAGTTGCAGCAGTCGTTTGAGATGGAGTACTAGGTGAAATTTGCGGCTGAGTAACTACCGAAGTTACAGAAGTTTGAATATTTGACTGGACAGATTGCGGTTGCTGGGGTGAACCGGAAACTACGGGTTGTCCAGTTTGAGGTACCAACTGTATACTTGGCTGCAACACCTGTTGACCTTGTGATGGATCCCACACTATCATTCTGGGGTATTGACCCATAACAGGTTGAGGATACTGAGATCCATAACCGGATTGAGGATAGGATTGATAACTGAAAGGCACAGTTCCCATACCTTGAACATATGACTGACCTTGAGGTGGTTAATAACCTTGCCTTGAGTATTGACCTTGAGGTTGATAACCTTGGGGTAAATACTGATACTGGGGTTGACCTTGACCTTGAGGTTGGTACCCTTGAGGTTGATACCCTTGAGGTAAATATTGATACTGAGGTTGACCTTGGGGTACATATTGAGGCTAGGGTTGACCTTGAGGCATGTATTGTACTATGGGTACATACTGTCCTTGAGGTTGCCCCCCAGATGCAATTTGTGTACCTTGAGGTTGTCCCCCAGGTGTTAATTGAGGTTGCCCCCCAGGCGGTAATTGGACACCTTGAGGTTGAGAAACGGGAACTAAACCTGACATCATGTAAATGTCCCCTACACACAACGGTTTATTACCATTGTTTCTAGCTAATAACCCATGATCAATGGGTTGAGGAGATGCCCCTGCAAAGGTACCAGAAAGTGACTGATACCCGGCGAGAACAGAAGGACCGCCATGCAAGAAAGATTCAGGAGATTGAGTGAACACGGACGACTGACCAGACATATTTATAGGAGTATAAATACCTCCAGGTGGAAAAGGAGTACGAGGTGGAGAAAAACCTATCCCTGAGTTGTCTAAATAATTGGTTAACGAAAGGTACCAAGTAGTACTTCTAGGAGGACTATAAAAGATAGATTCACGCTCTCTTAGATCAATAGTAGGTTGATCTCCAAGGATAGATACGCCTAATTCTTCCTCTGGAGCAAGTTCTTCAATAGCTACCAAACCAGCAGGAAGATTTTCGGTGATGACTCTTTCTACCCTAGGTGAATCTGGTGCACTAGAAGTTGGAGTAACAGGTTCAGATACTTCAGGTTCTTCGCCTATATCACTAGTAGATGAAAAACTACCAGCAAGCTCAGAAACTGCAACAGCTTCAGGATTATAACCTGTTTCTAGACCTTGGTAATCTGGATGGACTACCAATGACGATTCTCCTTCTTCAGGTGAACCTACTTTACTGCCACTAGGAGTAACAAGTACCTTTAAACCTTTGTAATGACTTGGGACATCTTAAGGAGGCTCACCCCGAAGTCTACAGGATTTCCTCAACAATTCGGCCACAGAAACAACCTCAGGAGACTTGCCCCGAAGTCGACGGGACTGTCTCGGTAATTCCACCACAGTTAAAAACTTTTAAATACTACACACGCAAACAAAGTAAAATCTCAAAGCAAACCACCTAAAGTCTCTAAAGAACCAAACAAATTTGAATCACAGGCCTAAAGAATCTAGGGCGTCAAACCAACCACAAACAGTAGCCTTCCAGACCAAAAATGCTAGTTGGAGATGAAACCCAACATCGCCGGATTTAGCAAAGAAGTGGCGGGTGGAACAGTTACACCGGCAACCTGCTTAATGAATAGACCGGCCCAAGTTCCTCCACTTTAACCGTCTCGAGTGAAGTGAACCCCCCGGAAAATCCAAGTGAGTCTAGCCGACGTCTTCTCTAGGTACAGTGGGATCTTCCCTCCACCGTCACCTCGGTAGAATCCTAAAGATAATGGTCACTAAGGTTACCAACAACAAAAAATGCACCCGAGGGAACAGTCTACACTCCGATAGCACGCAAGGGCAGAGTATCAAGCTCAATCCCCTTGTCGGCTCCTTGACAATAATCCAAGGTTTACCGACAAGTGACCCCTGGCTCCTTGACAATGGTTAATCCGATGTTTACCGTTTGTAATACGTGCGTGTCTGGCGTCGTTCCCAATGACGGAGGATTGATCCCCTCACTGGTTCGGACACGAGCTCGTGCTTCTCCTTTAAGAGGAGCTTTCCTAGAGTACAAATGAAACAATTGGATTTATTCTATCACAAGATAAGCTACTTGTTTGGTTTTGTTGTCTTGCAGAGTTAATTCCTCTCCTACTCCAAGACACTAGCCTGATCTAAATTGGTGTTTCAGAGCCCTAGTAAATAAAAGTTACTAAGTTAATTTTACTTTAAGCGTTAATTTTATGGTTTTTCTTAAAGACAAAAAGGTAGTGGAGATGAAACTGGTGGTGTGTAGACTCAACTCGCAACCAATACAAAGATGCACCTAAGATGATTTACACTACTTTTCTTTTTCAATGAATCTCCTAGCTAAGAGAGTTGGAAAATGCAAATTTTATAGAAAACAACTTTCTTGGCAAAGACAATCAAAGAAACAATCTCTTTATCTTTTCAAAACATACAACCCATGACCACTAATTACTTCACGAAATTTCCTTTTTCTCCCAAAAGACTACAAATGCTACCAAAGCAAACTTTTTCCAAAAGAATTTTTGTGTCTTTCTATATTAATAAAGCATGTAAAAACTATTTATCAAATGAAATCTAACAAATCATAAACAATCAAATCAAATTCACTCAAAAGAAAATTAAAAGGAAATTTACCTAAAAGCAAAAAATAATGAGGACAAAAGCCTACAAGGATAATTCCTGGATGTTTTACTCAGTCAAAATGCAACTAAGGATCAGTTCATGCAGAATCATAAACTAATCAAAAAACAAAATCGAAATCTTTTTGTTCTTTTTTCTCAAGAATGAAATTCAAGGCTTTATCAAACAAACTTTTCGAGATTCGCAAAGAGAAGACACAAAGGTAGGTATCTCACAAGGGTGACTTCTATGACAGGCCCGACTCCTAAGAGGACTGATCAAAACCAGGGAGATCCAAAGTTTCACAACCTCTAACACCAAAGTCACTACAGGACCAGTTAAAATCAAACCCTAAGGCAAAATCCCTATGAATTCCACTAAAACCCTCGACACTAACGGGACAAGTTCAGGTGAAGATCTATGACAGTAAACCAATGGATCTGGGCAGTAAAAACAATTTAAAAACAAAATTTAAAGAGCAAAAAGAGGAAAAATGAAATTTTCTCAAATTTGACAAGGGTACGCAGGTGATCTGTTGACACAGGCGTGGGGACACCCTGTGCACAAAGACGCAGCGCGTACAAGTACACACTGTACCTAACTCAGAGACTGCGTACTGCTGGAAAAGCTAAGAAAAATAAAAATCTAATTTGACTCTAAGCTAACCCACCCAAATACACAGTTAGACAGCCAAAAATCAGAAAACAAGCGATTTTTCTCAGACCAAAATATCAAATCAAAAAGAACTCAAACACATTCATGGATTCCCCAGTGGAGTCGCCATTTTGTCATGCGGAAAGAGTCGTTAGTGCGGACACAACCGACCTCCCTAGAAGCCTAAGACTTTCTAGTGACAAACAAGACAAATAAGAGAAATCCTTCTCTAAATATGCTTTTACAATATGATAAATCAAGTGTTTAGATCCTACCTGTAACCCAACGCTGTTGTAGTAGTCCAGCTTCGTTGATCCGGATGAGATCCTCCTTCCCTTCGAAACCTGCATTCACTAACAATAAAACGATTAAATAACACCTGAATATCACATAAAATAAAACATATATAACATATAGACCAAGGAGTATATGAAACAACTCATAAATAACAAATTGTTGAGAAGAATGGACTAATTTGTATTAAAAGGTAACAAAAGGAACCATTACAACCTGAGCCTTGGTGTTGTGCAAGTCCCTCCCAGGGTCCACAAGAGTTCTCCTTTACTATGATCAGCTCACCCACTTCCAAATAGAACAAGAAAAGATGGTAATCTCTCCTCACAAGCTTCTACAAGGAAGTCCTAATTCCAGCAGCATCTACCCTTAGGAATGTTCAGCTTTCAACCTCCCCTCGGAATGTTCAGCTTTCAACCTCCCCTCCCTTTGGCCCAATGCCTGTATTTATAGTGCTCTAGATGAAATTATTCAGGTCCACCATCAATTGGATAAGCCCCTCTTTGGATGGGATAGCTCTCCTCTTGATGGGATAAGTTCCTCTTTGGTAGGGATACATGAACCATCTGGAGGCGCTTCATACACGTCAAACAAGCTTCTAGAATGCTCTAGAAATGACCACAAGTAAATTTTTTAGAGTGAAACTTGTGCCTTTTGACCTTTACAGGAGTACGCACCCACCCCTTTACATACAGAGCGTAAAAGTATGTAGGTATTATGAACTTGGGTTGCGTACATGCAGATAAGGCTAAGAGAAACTGCGTACCAGAGATAATTGACTTTAAATCACTTTTCTCTCTTTCTTGAAGTTTGACATGAAGAGCAGAGGCATGAGACTTGCCAAGGAGGATAGTATGACAGTGGATGGAGCCATACTAACTGTAAATAGTCATGGTGACATTTTTTAGTGTAACAGATGGAGGAAAGGGAGATACAATGAATCACACCATATACGTGATTGGGTTTATCCTCAAAAGTTATTATGGATAGAGAAAGGGAGATACGATGAATCAGGACATCCATGGGATTGAAATTATCCTTAAAAAGCTTCATGAGTCAAAAGGAAAAAACCTTCAGGCGTGCGTTTGTTAAAAAGCTTTCCCAAACTCGGTTGGCGTGGGTATAACTCGAGACAGAGCACCAACTGGCACACCCTCTTTGGAGTACTTCCCCCATTGGCGCGGGTAATACACTGTGGATCCACGTTAATGGAAAAAGGGAACTTTTTAAGGATATTCTGTAGGAGATGTCTTCAGGGCATATAAAGTCCATACTTAGAGGAACATAATGCAAGTGTTTTCAAGTTATGTCACTTCTCACAGGTCCCGGAATGAGTCCTCCAAAGTGCGGGAAAGGGGTAACAGGGACGGTGAAAAATGGTGAAAAATTACTGTGTAACAGCTGGTATCAACTTGAGGGGCACGAGGGGACCAGGACGAGCCAGGGAGCCACACCACAATAGCCCATACAACTCCAAGAACTTGGAGAGCGGAAGGGGAATTGTTCACATATGCCTCCCAGGACAAGCATGGCCAACATTACCACTCATGCGCTACTGAGTGGGGATGGAGAGAAGATGAAAATCGACCACCCTACAAATGACCCAAGGCCATCGTTCAGGCAAACCCGAAAACACAACTCAATTACGAGCCCACCTTTCACACGGAAAGGAAACCTATCGCTGGTATCATCTGGAGGGGCACGAGGGGACCAGGACGAGCCAGGGATCCACACCACAACAGCCCATACAACTCCAAGAACTTGGAGAGTGGAAGGGGAATTGTTTGCATATGCCTCCCAGGATGATCATGGCCAACATTACCGCTCATGCGCTACCGAGTGGGGATGGAGAGAAGATGAAAATTGGCCGCCCTACAAACGACCCATGGCCATCGTTCAAGCAAACCCAAAAACACAACTCGATTACCAACCCACCTTTCACACAGAAAGAAAACCTATCGCTGGTATCATCTGGAGGGGCACGATGGGGACCAAGACGAGCTAGGGAGCCACACCACAATAGCCCATATAACTCCAAGAACTTGGAGAGAAGAAGGGGAATTGTTCACATATGCCTCCCAAGATGATCATGGCCAACATTACCGCTCATGCGCTACCGAGTGGGGATGGAGGGAAGATGAAAATTGGCCACTCTACAAACGACCCAAGGTCATCGTTTAGGAAAACACGAAAAAACAACTCGATTACCAAGCCACCTTTCACACGGAAAGAAAACCTATAACTGGTATCATCTGGAGGGGCACGAGAGGACCAAGACGAGCCAGGGAGCCACACCACAACAACCCATACACAACTCCAAGAACTTAGAGAGATAAAGGGGAATTGTTCACATATGCCTCCCAGGATGACCATGGCCAACATTACCGCTCATGCGCTACTGAGTGGGGATGGAGAGAAGATGAAAATCAACCACTATACAAACGGCCCAAGTGCATCGTTCAGGAAAACCCAAAAACAAAACTCAATTACCAACCCACCTTTCATGCGAAAAGGAAACCTGTCACTAGTATCATCTGGAGGGTCATGAGGGGACCAAGACGAGCTAGGGAGCCACACCACAACAACCCATACAACTCCAAGAAATTGGAGAGAAGAAGGGGAATTGTTCACCTATGCCTCCATGGACAAGCATGGCCAACATCACCGCTCATGCGCTACCGAGTGGGGATGGAGAGAAGATGAAAATCGGCCACCCTACAAATGACCCAAGGCCATCCTTCAGGCAAACCCGAAAACAAAACTCAATTACCAACCCACCTTTTACGCGAAAAGGAAACCTATCACTTGTATCATTTGGATGGGCACAAGGCACCGGTGGGGGGGGACCAAGGCGAGCCAGGGAGCCACACCACACCCACCCATACAAGTTTACATGGACACCCTCAACCGAACGAGTTTGCATAGATGCCCTCGCCTGACCCGCCCAAATGAGTTGACATGGACGCCCTCAAATGACCCACCCGTATGAGTTTACATGGGCACAGACATGACCATAACGAAAGGACAAGGGAGAGCTGGGCAAATGAGCTGCACGAACGTGTATAAAGCCAACATCGGGTCACAACTTAAAAATTTTGATACGGGCTCGTTACCACGAGCATGCCCTCACCCGACCCGCCTAAACGAGTTGACGCGGACACCCTCAAATGACCCGCTCGTACGAGTTTACATGGGCGCCCACACAAACGTAACGAAGGGACAAGGGAGAGCCAGAAAAATGAGCTGCACGAACATGCACAAAGACAACCTCGGGTCACAAATTAGCATTTTTGATATGGGCTCGTTTTCCCGGGAGCTCCCTCACCTGACCCACCCAAACAAGATGACACGGATGCCCCCAAATGACCCGCCCGAATGAATTTGCATGGGCGCCCACACGACCGAAACGAAGCGACAAGGGAGAGCCGGGGAAACGAGCTGCACAAACGTGCACAAAGCCAACCTTGGGTCACAACTTAGCATTTTTGATATGGGCTCGTTCGCTCGGGCACGCCCTCACCTAAATGAGTTCAAATGGATTCCCTCAAACGACCCGTCCAAATGATTTTGCATGGGCGCCCGCACGACAGAAACAAAGCGACAAAGGAGAGCCGGGAAAACGAACTGCACAAACATGCACAAAGCCAACCTCGGGTCACAACTTAGCATTTTTTGATATGGGCTCGTTTTCCCGGGCGCACCATCGACCGAATGAGTTCACATGGACGCCCTCAAATGACCCACTCGAACAAATTTGCATGGGTGCTCGCACGACTGAAACGAAGCGACAAGGGAGAGCCGGGAAAATGAGCAGCACGAACGTGCACAAAGCCAACCTTGGGTCACAACTTAGCATTTTTGGTACGGGCTCGTTCACCAGGGCACGCCCTCGCCCGTACGACCCGCCCAAACGAGTGCACACGGATGCCCTTAAATGACCCGCCCGAACGAATTTACATGGGTGCTCGCACGACCGAAACGAAGCAACAAGAGAGAACTGGGAAAACAAGCTGCATGAACGTGCACAAAGCCAACCTCGAGTCACAACTTAGCATTTTTTGATACGGGCTCGTTCACCTAGGCATGCCCTTGACCGACCTAGTTCACATGGATGCCCTCAAATGACCCACCCGAACGAATTTTCATGGGCGCTCGCACAACCGAAACGAAGTGACAAGGGAGAGAGGGGCAAAAGCGCTGCACGAACATGCACAAAGCCAACAACGGGTCACAACTTAGCATTTTTGATACGGGCTTGTTCGCCCGGGTGCGCCCTCACCCAAATGACATGCCCGAACGAGTTCACACGGACGCCCTCGAACGACCCACCCGAACGAATTTGCATGGGCACCTACACGACCGAAACGAAGTGACAAGGGAGAGCTGGGCAAACGAGCTGCACGAACGTGCAGAAAGCTAACCTCTGGTCACAACTTACCATTTTTGATACGGGCTCGTTCGAACGGGCACGCCCTCACCTGAACAAGTTGACACGGATGCCCTCAAATGACCTACCCGAACGAATTTGCGTGGGTGCCCGCACGACCAAAATGAAGCGACAAGGGAGAGCCGGGAAAACGAGCTGCACGAATGTGCACAAATCCAACCTTGGGTCACAACTTAGCATTTTTTATACGGGCTCGTTTGCTTGGGTGTGCCCTCGTCCGAACGACCCGCCCGAATGAGTTCACACGAATGCCCTCAAATGACCCACCCGAACGATTTTGTGTGGGTGCTCGAACGAACGAAATGAAGCGACAAGGGAGAGCGGGGCAAACGAGCTACACGAACATGCACAAAGCCAAACTCGGGTCACAACTTAGCATTTTTTGATATGGGCTCGTTCACCTGGGCGCACCCTCGCCCAAGCATCCTACCTGAATGAGTTCACATGGACGCCCTCAAATGACCCGCCTGAACCATTTTACATGGGCGCCCACATGACCGAAACGAAGCGACAAGGGAGAGCCAGGAAAATGAGCTGCACGAACATGCACAAAGCCAACCTCGAGTCACAACTTAGCATTTTTTTATATGGGCTCGTTCGCCTGGGTGCACCCTTGCCCGAATGACGCACTCGAACGAGTTGACACGGATGCCCTCAAACAACCCACTGGAACAAACTTGCATGGGCGCCTGCACGACCGACACGAAGCAATAAGGGAGAGCCAGGAAAACGAGTTGCACGAACGTGCACAAATCCGAACTCAGGTTACAACTTAGCATTTTTGATACGGGCTTGTTCACCCGGGCGCGCCCTCGCCCAAAAAACCCACCCGAACAAGTTCACACGGATGTCCTCAGACGACCCGCCCAAATGAATTTGCATGGGCGCCCGCACGACCGAAACGAAGCAACAAGGGAGAGCTACGAAAACGAGCTACACGAACATGCACAAAGCCAACCTTGGTCACAACTTAGCATTTTTGATACGTGCTCCTTCGCCTGGTCGCACCCTCACCTGAACGACCTGCCTGAACGAGTTGATATGTATGCCCTCAAACGACCCGCCTGAACGATTTTGCATGGGCGCTGGAACGGCCGAAACCAAGCGACAATGGAGAGCCGACCAAACGAGCTTCACGAACGTGCACAAAGCCAACCTCGGGTCACAACTTAGCATTTTTGATACGGGCTCGTTTGCCGGGGCGCGCCCTCGCCTGAACGACCCACTCGAACGAGTTCACACGGACGCCCTCAAACGACCTGCCCGAACGAATTTGTGTGGGTGCCCGCATGATTGAAACGAAGCAACAAGGGATAGCCAGGAAAACGAGTTGCACAAACGTGTACAAAGCCAACCTCAGGTCACAACCTAGCATTTTTTATACGTGCTCGTTCGCCCAGGCGTGCCCTCGCATGAATGACCCACCCGAACGAGCTCACACGGACAACCTCAGATGACCCGCCCGAACGAATTTTCATGGGCGCCTGCACGACCGAAAAGAAGCGACAAGGGAGAGCCAAGCAAATGAGCTGCACGAACATGCACAAAGCCAACCTCGGGTCACAACTTAGCATTTTTGATACGGGCTCGTTTGCCCAGGCGCGCCCTCACACAAACGACCCCCCCAAATGAGTTGACACGGATGCCCTAAAATGACCCGCCTGAACGAATTTGAATGGGTGCCCGAACGATCGAAACGAAGCGACAAGGGAGAGCAGGGAAAAAGATCTGCATGAACGTGCACAATGCCAACCTCATGTCACAACTTAACACTTTTGATATGGGCTCGTTTCACCTGGGCGCGCCCTTGCCCAAATGACCCACCCGAATGAGTTCACACGGATGCCCTCAAATGACGTGCCTGAACGATTTTGCATGGGTGCTCGAATGACTGAAACGAAGTGACAAGGGAAAGCCGGGCAAACGAGCTGCACGAGCGTGCACAAAGACAAGCTCGGGTCACAACTTAGCATTTTTGATACGGGCTTGGTCGCCCGGGCGCGCCATTGCCCGAACAACCTGCCTGAACGAGTTCACACAGACGCCCTCAAATGACCCACCCGAACAATTTTGCATGGGTGCCCGAACAACTGAAACGAAGTGACAAGGGAGAGCCGGGAAAATGAGCTACCCGAACGTGGACAATTCCAACCTCAGGTCACAACTTAGAATTTTTGATACAAGCTCGTTCACCCGGGCGCACCCTTGCCCGAACGACCTGCCCGAACGAGTTGACATGGACACCCTCAAATGACCCGCCCGAACGATTTTGCATGGCCGCCCGAACGACTGAAACCAAGCGACAAGGGAGAGCCAGCCAAACGAGCTACACGAACGTGCACAAAGCCAACCTCAGGTCACAACTTAGCATTTTTTATACGGGCTCGTTTTCCCGGGCACGCCCTCACCTGAATGACCCGCCCAAACGAGTTCACACGGACGCTCTCAAACGACCTGCTCGAAGGAATTTGCATGGGTGCCCACACGACCGAAACGAAGTGACAAGGGAGAGCTGGGCAAATGAGCTGCACGAACTTGCACAAAGCCAACCTCGGGTCACAACTTAGCATTTTTTGATATGGGCTCATTCGCCCGGGTGCGCCCTCGCCCGAACGACCCGCCTGAACGAGTTCACACGGATGCTGTTAAACGACCCGCCCAAGCGATTTTGAATGTGCGCCCGAACGACCGAAACGAAGAGACAAGGGAGAGCCAGGCATACGAGCTACACGAACGTGCACAAAGCCAACATCGGGTCACAACTTAGCATTTTTTTATACGGGCTCGTTTGCCCGGGTGCGCCCTCGACCGAACGACCCACCCTAACGAGTTCAAACGGACGCCCTCAAATGACCCGCCCGAACGATTTTACATGGGCGCCCGAATGACCAAAATGAAGAGACTAGGGAGAGCCGGGAAAATGAGTTGCACGAATGTGCAGAAAACCAACCTCGGGTCACAACTTAGCATTTTTTGATACCGTCTCACTCACCCGAGCACACCCTCACCCGAATGACCTACCTGAATGAGTTCACACGGACGCCCTCAAACGACCCGTCTAAACGATTTTGCGTGGGTTCCCGCACTACCGAAACGAAGCGACAAGTGAGAGGCGGGGAAACGAGCTGCACGAACGTGCAAAAATCCAACCTTGGGTCACAACATAGCATTTTTTTATACGGGCTCGTTCGCCCAGGCGCACCCTCATCCGAACAACCCGCCCGAATGAGTTCACATGGACGCCCTCAAACAACCCGCCCGAACGATTTTCCATGGGCACCCGCACGACGGAAACGAATTGACAAGGGAGAGTCGGGCAAACGAGCTGCACAAACGTGCACAAAGCCAACATCGAGTCACAACTTAGCATTTTTTGATACGGGGTCGTTCGCCCAGGTGCGCCCTCGCCCGAACGACCCTCCCAAACAAGTTCACATGGACTCCCTCAAACGACTCACCCGAACGAGTTGACACGGACGCCCTCGCCTAACCTGCCCGAATGAGTTTGCATGGATGCCCTCGCCCGACCCGCCCGAATGGGTTTGCACTGACGCCCTCTCCCGACCTGCCCAAATGGGTTTGCACGGACGCCCTCACCCGACCGACCAGAACAGGTTTGCACAGATGCCCTCGCCTGACCCGCCCGAACATTTTTGCATGGACGACCTCGCCCGACCCGCCCGAACGAGTTTACATGGGCGGCCTCAAACAACCTGCCCGAACAAGTTTACATGCAAACGACCTGCCCGAACGAGTTTTTATGCGGAAAACGACCCGCTAGAACGGGTTTACATGGGCTCCGACACATGACCAAAACGAAGTCACAAGGGAGATTCGGGCAAACGGGCATCATGATCGTGCACAAAGCCCACCCATGGTCACAAATTAGCATTTCTTATATGGACACGTGTGCCTGGGTCACTGTCGCACAACACAACACGACACGACCCGACCCGACTCGACTTGTTTGCATGGGCACCCGCACACGACACGTCCCGAACTGCCCGAACGAAATTTGGGGTTTCCATGGGCGCACGACCCGAATGAAATTTTGGGGTTTCTGTGGGCACACGACCCGAACAAAGGCACGAGGGAGCATCAGGAAAACGGGCCACACGAACGTGCAGAAGACACACGGGTGGTCACAAATTAGCATTTTTGGCACAACCACGTGTGTCCGGGCACCCACACACTGCACGACACGGCCGGCCAGCCTTGTGTGAGCCGACCTGACCTGCCCAAACGCATTTGCATGGGTACCCACACACGACACGACACGACCCGACCCGAACAAAATTTGGGGTTTCCTTGTATGCACAACACGAACAAAATTTGGGGTTTTCATGGGTGCGCGACCGGAACGAAGGCACAATGCAGCGTCGGACAGACGGGCCGCACGAACGTGTAGAAGGCACACAAGGAATCATGACTTAGCATTTTTTGCACTGCCACATGTGCCCGAGCACCCACGCATGGCACCACCCAACCCGCCTGAATGAAATTTGGGGTTTCCATGGGTGTACGACCCCAACGAAGGCACGATGGAGCATCGGGCAAACAGGTCACGCGAATGTGCAGGAGGCACACGGGTGGTCACGCCCTAACATTTTTTACACGGCCACATGTTCCTGAGCACCCACACACAACACGACACGAAGGGAACCAACTCGACTCACCTGAACACGTTTGCACGGGCACCCACACACGACACGACCCGACTCGCTCAAACGGAATTTGGGGTTTTCATGTGTGCACGGCCCGTACAAAATTTGGGGTTTCCATTGGTGCACAACCCGAATGAAGGCCCGAGGGAGCGTCAGGAAAATGGGTTGTACGAATGTGCAGAAGACACACAGGCGGTGATGAATTAGAATTTTTGGCACAGCCACGTGTGTCAGGGCACCCACACATGGCACGACACGACCTGACCCGCCCTGGGCAAGCCGACCCGAATCACCCGAACGAAATTTGGGGTTTCCATGGGTGCAAAACCCGAACAAAGAAGGCACAGGGGAAGTCATGACTTAGCATTTTCGGCACGCCCACGTGTGCCCACGCACCCCCACACACAGCATGGCACAGGATGACCTGGCCCGCCCGAAGGAAATTTGGGGTTTGAACGGGCGCACGACCCGAATGAAGGCACGAGGGTAGGAATATCTTTGACTCTAATACATAAATATACCTGGGGTAACATGCCCTTAAGGTCTTCAACATTTTCTTTTGACTCTTTATAACACTTTAACATGTGCTAGGCCTATTTCAATGAGCAAGAAACTCAATGATAACTATAATATATATATATATATATATATATATATATATATATATATATATATATATATCTATATATATATATATATATATATATATATGTATGTATATATATATATATATATTTATTTATTTATTTTCTTGAATAAATACAAATATCAAAAGTACATTTATTAAGACTGAACCCAGTTACACTTTCTTCAACACCCCCTCCTAACTAGGGAGGTATTCATAAATCATTACAAGGTGTTTGGCTATTTTTAATTCTTGAATAATTCAAATAAGAGAAACCGGATTGGCAACCAATCTATTATAGCATCATATTAGCCAACATTATTCATACCAAGGCCTTGACTAACAAATTTATCTCTCATAAGATCAGAGCACAATGTTGGCGAGGCCAATGGCTTATAAACACCTTGGTCATTGTCTCTAAAGGTACATACCCACCTACGTGTTCCCTGAGTATGACCTTCTAGGACAATTCTTGTCTTGGTTCCATCAAAGAATATCGCTCCTCTTACCTACTCTTGTCTTGGGTGCCCTACACATCCTTAAAGAGCATTAGATGCCAAATGATTTCCCAATCCTCCCATTATTTCTTGCCAAGTGAAGACAAGAATGTTGTGTCTATCTCTTCCCCTTGATTGGGGAAGACATGCCCAAGTTTCCTCTGACAAGTAACTTGCCCAAGCCCCTTTGTAGTTGGGAACTTGTTAGAACTCCCTCTTAGCTAGGGACTTGTCCATTCATCAACAACGTCTTCTTCATGGGTCCTTCACCCACTTGATCTCCTTCTTTCCTTCGATGTCATGAAGACTTTGTTTGAGCTTCTTCTTGGTAGGGTACCGGCCATCGATCACTTTCCCTCTTGGTTTGTCATGTCATTTCTCCCTTCGTGGAAAGTGGCCTTCTTGATATATATCAGGTCCTTTTTGTCATCTAGCTACCCTTTTGTCATATAGCCACATGATATTTTTGTTAGGACACCTGTGTTATCTTTAAACAAATGTGCCGCCCCAGCCAAACTCCCCACCTGACAATGTCTTCCGCCCGGATCGACCCGCCAAAATGTGCCTTAAGGCCAAAAATAGGGGCAGTGCCCCATCTCTGCCCCACAGAATAAGTAAAATAACGTTAAAAGTAGTGGTATTTCACTTGCGTCGAAAACGGTTCCCACTTATTCTACACCTCTCAAGTCATTTCACAAAGTCAGACTAGAGTCAAGCTTAATAGGGTCTTCTTTCCCCGCAGATTCTGCCAAGGTCGTTCCCTTGGTTGTGGTTTCGCTAGATAGTAGATAGGGATAGTGGGAATCTCATTAATCCATTCATGCATGTCACTAATTAGATGACGAGGCATTTGGCTACCTTAAGAGAGTCATAGTTACTCCCACTGTTTACCTGCGCTTGGTTGAATTCCTTCACTTTGACATTCAGAGCACTGGGTAGAAATCACATTGCGTCACCATCCGCAGGGACCATCACAATTCTTTGTTTTAATTAAATAGTCAAATTCCCCTTGTCCGTACCAGTTCTGAGTCGACTGTATGACACCTAGGGAAAAGCCCCCAGCAGGGGACATTCTACGCCCGTAGCCCAATCGTCACGTGACTGCCCGCCCTCGCCACGAGAGAAGCTTGGGAAGACTGCCGACAGCCCACGAGTTGAGGGCGCAGAGCCCTAGGCCTAGCCCTTAGAGCCAATCATTTTCCTGAAGTTACAGATCCGTTTTTCCGACTTCCCTTACCTACATTGTTCTATTGACCAGAGGTTGCTCACCTTGGAGACTTGATGCAAATTTTAGTATGATTGGGCATGAACAGTACTCGGTCCTCCAGACTTTCAAGGGCCGCTGAGGGCACACCAGACACCGCAAGATGTGCGATGCTCTTCCAGCTACTGGACCCTATCTTCGGGTGAACCTTTTCCAGGGTGGGCAAGCTGTTAAAAAGAAAAGATAACTCTTCTCGGGGCCCCCGATGACGTCTCAGGATTTCCTAACGTTGTCGCCCTCCGCCATGTCTCGGTTCAAGAATATTAACCCGATTCCCTTTCGATGCTCGTGTAGAGTGCACCCTTGATACAAGGCTTCCCCATCTCTTAGGATCGACTAACCCATGTCCAAGTGTTATTCACATGGAACCTTTCCCCACTTCAACCTTCAAAGTTCTCATTTGAATATTTGCTACTACCACCAAGATCTACACCGGGGGCCGATCCACCCAAGCTCACGCCCTAGGTTTCTCAAGGACCACCGCGTCCTCCTACTCATCGGAGCCAAGCAATTGTTCTGACGGTTGTGTAGAGGTTGCGCGCTTCAGCGCCATCCATTTTCTGGGCTAGTTGATTCGGCAGGTGAGTTGTTACACACTCCTTAGCGGATTTCAACTTCCATGACCACCGTTCTGCTGTCTTAATCAACCAACACCCTTTGTGGGATCTAGGTTAGTGCGCAATTTGGCACTGTAACTCGACTTTCGGTTCATCCCGCATCGCCAGTTCTGCTTACCAAAAATGGCCCAATTGGAGCTCTCGATTCCATGGCGCGGCTCAATGGAGCAGCCACACCCTCTTACCTATTTAAAGTTTGAGAATAGGTCGAGGGTGTTATGGCCCCGATGCCTCTAATCATTTGCTTTACTCGATAAAAATCACGTGTGGGCTCTAGCTATCTTGAGGGAAACTTCGGAGGAAACCAACTACTAGATGGTTCAATTGGTTTTTCGCCCCCTATACCCAAGTCAGATGAAAGATTTGCACGTCAGTATCGCTACGAGCCTCCACCAGAGTTTCCTCTGGCTTCGCCCTGCTCAGGCATAGTTCACCATCTTTCGGGTCCCAACAGGTGTGATCACACTCGAACCCTTTGGATAAGCTCAAGTTCAGTCGAAAATGCACCCCCCCAGAGAGAGGATCTCACTTGTCAGCTTCCTTGCGCCTCGTAGGTTTTCAAACCCGTCGACTCGCACACATGTTAGACTCCTTGGTCTGTGTTTCAAGACGGGTCAAATGTAAAGCCCGCCATCTAGCACCACGAGTGTGCAGGTACACACGGCCTACCACAAGGGGCACATGCTTTGTTCCTCGACCACCGCAGCAGAAAATCGACAAGCAGTAATCCACCTGCACTTGTGACGATGAAGTAGCCTGTGTTGGTTTGCACCTCAAGTCGAGCAGTGGACCAACCTGAGCCGTTCCACATCTGACCGAGATGCATCGACAACCTCCATCCGCTTCCATCCCGACAATTTCAAGCACTCTTTAACTCTCTTTTCAAAGTCCCTTTCATCTTTCCTTCGCGGTACTTGTTCGCTATCAGTCTCTCACCCGTATTTAGCCTTGGAAAGAATTTACCACCCAATTAGGGCTGCATTCCCAAACAACCCGACTCGCCGACAATGCCTCGTGATGCAGCAAGGTCCCGGGACGACGGGGCTATCACCCTCTCAGGCGCCCCCTTACAAGGGACTTGGCCCAGGTTTTCCGCTGAGGATGCTTTTATAGACTACAATTCAGGTGGCACCGCCACCCGATTTTGATGCTGGGCTCTTCCCGATTCACTCACCACTACTAGGGGAATCCTTGTAAGTTTCTTTTCCTCCGCTTAATTATATGCTTAAACTCAGCGGGTGTTCTCGCCTAAGCTGAGGTCGTAAAGTTGGAGCTAAATCCACCCTACCACATGGGAGGACAAGAGAGAGCAAAGAAATTTCGAGCGATGCCACACAAAGCCCGCATCAGCGATTGCCGACTGCCCATCCAAGGGGACAAGATCACCGCTCGCCGACGCACACCACGAAACATTGCTTGAGGTATTTCAACCAACCGCACCGCATGCAACACGAACGACTAGCTCCGCTGCTCCTTAGCATATTGCAGGGAGTGCGTTTGAATGAGATGCGACGCCCAGATAGACGTGCCCTCGACCGAGGCCTCGGGCGCAAATTGCGTTCAAAAACTTGATGATTCACGAGATTCTGCAATTCACACTAAGTATTGCATTTCTCTATGTTCTTCATCGTAACAAGATCTGAGATATCCGTTGCCGAGAGTCGTTTCCACGTATTACCAAAAAATCAGCCACAAAACTGAATAGGGGCACCCCCCATAACAAATGTAAGGCCAGCGGGCAAAATGAGGAAAAATGCATGAGATAAAGAGAAACAAAGGTGTCTAACCCCCTCACAGGGGGAGGCTCGAACAAAGGAAAATCTCCCCCAGCCCCACGCCCTCGCAAAAAATAGGTAAATGCGTGGAACAACGATCGAGAAGGACTAGGGTGGCCACCCCAGGAGCTCTCACTGCTTTTAGCGCTTCCCCAACACCAGCCCACAACAATTCCCCCTTTTCTCCATAAAGCTAGGGACCGAAAGGAAGAAAAGGGTAGAAAACAAAGCACAAGCCTCGTGCCTTCGGTAAAAGGGGGGAATTGAAGGGGACGACGATTGAGAAGGACTAGGGAGGCCACCCTAGGAGCTCGCACTACGTTTCGTCCTTCTGGAACACCAATCCACAACAATCCCACCTTTTCTCTGTAATGCTAGGGGCCATGAGGAAGAAGGGAAGAAAAAAATAAGAGAGAAAGGGATATATCAACCGTGGCTACCGGTTCACAAGGGGAGGCTTCAAATAGAGAACAAGCTTTCCCAACCCCGTGCCTTCACAAAAAGGGGGGAAATTTAGGGGACGGTGATCGAGAAGGACTAGGGTGGCCACCCTGGGAACCGCACTACTTTTCATCCTTCCCAAACACCAATCCACAACAATCCCACCTTTTCTCCGTAAATCTAGGGGCCGAAAGGAAGAAGGGAAGAAAACAACATGAAAGAAAGAGAGATATCAAACGCGTCTACCAGCTCATAGGGGAAGGCTCAAACAGAGAACAAGCTTCCCCACCCCCGTGCCTTGGCAAAAAGGGGGGAACTGCAGGGGACAACGATCGAGAAGGACTAGGGTGGCCACCCTCGAAACTCACACTGCTTTTCGTCCTTCCTGAACACCAATCCACAACAATCCCACCTTTTCTCCGTAAAGCTAAGGGCCAAAAGCAAGAAGGGAAGAAAACAACAGGAAAGCAAGAGAGATCAAACGTGGCTACCGGCTCACAAGGGGAGGCTCAAACAGAGAACAAGCTTCCCAAACCCCGCACTTTAGAAAAAAGGGGGGAACTGCAGGGGATGACGATTGAGAAGGACTAGGGTGGCCACCCTAGGAACTCACACTGATTTTTGTCCTTCCTGAACACCAATCCACAACAATCCCACCTCTCCTCCGTAAATCTGGGGCCGAAAGGAAGAAGGGAAGAAAACAACACCAAAGAAACAAAGATCCCAAGAAAAGAGAGAAGCTCAACAGCACGCCGAGTATATGTCCGCTAACAAAAAAGAAATCAAACAAGGCACCCAATCAAAAAGGTGTCCCACCTCTTCACATCCTCCCACATGCATTCAGCACAACACCCTTTCTAGCTTTACAACATAGAAAACAACCAAGAAAATAAATCACAACCTAAAATTGACCAATAGAAAAGACAAGGGCCACGATGAGACCAGTGTATGGAGCACGTCACTGAGAGGCAAACAGCCCCGCAACCCAGCGGCACAATTCTTCAAATGACAAATAGACTGCTACCAATAACACAAACCCACCCCTTTATTGCACCCCTCTGTGTACAAAACACCCAACAACCTTTCCAGCGAGAAGGTCAACAGGGGTCAAAGAATCAAACTCCAAAGAGGAGTTGTCACGGGCCGACAGTCAATGCTGGAGAAAGCCGCGGGCCACAAATACATCGATGTTGCAAGGCCACTAGAGAGAGGGACATTCACAAAGCGCACACCCCGAAACAAAGAAATGACACAAGTCCCACAAAGAACCCACAATCCAAAGGGAGGAACAAAGACACAACCCGCTACTTCTTTTTCCCTTAGAAGGGGAGTGGCTCACGAGAGGAAGAGGAATTCCCTCGATGGAAAAGGCACGAGATAAGATTTCCACCCTCATTCCCATTAGTGGGGAAAATTGCAATCTCGATGGAGCTCAGACCGAGGGATGCATTTTTCATTACCTGGACACCCAACCCTTCTGTGAGGGCATGTCGAGGAACAGTCGGGAGGTACTAGGGTGGCCAGCCCAATGGGTTGAACCGCTCTTCGTCCATCTCATACTGACTGCACCCTGACAATCTCCCCTCAGGGAAGGTTTGAGCTACCAGGCGCACACGCAACCACTCCCTTGACCCAACCACTAGCAAAAAATCTCACCCAAGCAACACATCAACCGCCGCCGCCTTTTCGAGAGAACCAACTATGGAAGCCCACACCCTTGGCCCATGCCTTCCAACGAACAAAATACAGAGCACCACCGCTATGAATGAGTCCAAATTTATCCATCGTATTTACCAAGCACCTCAACTCTGCAGAAGCCATGCCTAGCCGAACAGATCGTCGGAAGGGCTCCCAAGAAACAAGCTTCCGAACCCCCTGTAGAAACACATTGGGGGGGAAGAAAAACAAAGGATGGGTGGGACAAGTACAAGCATGCCTTGCAAGCACACATGAAAAAACAAGCATTACCTTGAGACAAGCAACCAATAATGTTCCCGCCAAACACCAAACCCGCTCCCCCAGAGACGCACCACAAAGTCCCACATTGCAATCGAAACCCAACCAGCCCGAACCAAAAAAGAAAACCCCTGCTATCAATGATCCTACCGTAGCTTCACCTATGGTAACCTTGTTACGACTTCTCCTTCCTCTAAATGATAAGGTTCAATGAACTTCTCATGACGTCGACAGCGGCGAACCACCATCGTCGACGCAATCCGAACATTTCACCAGATCATTCAATCGGTAGGAGCGATAGGCGGTGTGTACAAAGGGCAGGGACATAGTCAACACGAGTTGATGACACGCGCTTACTAGGAATTCCTCGTTGAAGACCAATAATTGCAATGGTCTATCCCCATAATGATGGAATTTGAGAAGATTTCTCGATCCTGTCGAACCAGGAATAAAAACTCGTTGGCTGCATCAATGTAGTGTGCGTGCGGCCCAGAACATCTAAGGGCATCACAGACCTATTATTGCCTCAAACTTCCATGGCCTAAACGGCCATAGTCCCTCTAAGAAGCTGGCCGCAAAGGGGAACCTCCACGTAGCTAGTTAGCAGGCTGAGGTCTCGTTCGTTATCGGAATTAACTAGACAAATCAATCCACCAACTAAGAATGACCATGCACCACCACCCATAGAAGAAAGAAAGAGCTCTCAATCTGTCAATCCTTACTATGTCTTGACCTGGTAAGTTTCCCCGTGTTGAGTCAAATTAAGCCACAGGATCCACTCCTGGTGGTGCCCTTCCATCAATTCCTTTAAGTTTCAACCTTGCGACCATACTCCCCCTGGAACCTAAACACTCTGATTTCTCATAAGGTGCTGTCGGAGTCCTTAGAGCAACATCCGCCGATCCCTGGTCGGCATCGTTTATGGTTGAGACTAGGACGGTATCTGATCGTCTTCGAGCCCCCAACTTTCGTTCTTGATTAATGAAAACATCCTTGGCAAATGCTTTTGCAGTGGTCCGTCTTTCATAAATCCAATAATTTGACCTCTGACAATGAAACACGAATGCCCCTGACAGTCCCTATTAATCATTACTCCGGTCCCGAAGGCCAACACAATAGGATCAGACTCTTATCACGTTATTCCATGCTAATGTATTCAGAGCATAAACTTGCTTAGAGCACCGTAATTTTTTCAAAGTAACAGTGCTGGAACCACGACCCAACCAATTAAGGCTAGGAGCACGCTGCTGACAAAAGGGACGGAAGGGCAGATGCACACCGAGTAGGCGGATTGAGCTTTACGACCCAAGATCCAACTAAGAGATTTTTAGCTGCAACAACTTAAATATACACTATTGGAGCTGGAATTACCGCAGCTGCTGGAACCAGACTTTCCTTCCAATGGATCCTCGTTAAGGGATTTAGATTGTACTCATTGCAATTACTAGACTCGATGAGCCTAGTATTGTTATTTATTGTCACTACCTCCCCATGTCAGGATTGGGTAATTTGTGCCTGCTGCCTTCCTTGGATGTGGTAGCTATTTCTCAGGCTCCCTCTCTAGAATCTAACCCTAATTCTTCGTCACCCGTCACCACCATGGTAGGCCTCTATCCTACCATCGAAAGTTGATAGGGCATAAATTTGAATGAAGCACCGCCAGCACAAGGGCTGTGCGATCCGTCGAGTTATCATGATTCACCGGAGAAGTGGGCAAGCCCGCACTGGCCTTTTATCTAAAAAAATCATCCCTTCCAAAGAGTCGGGACTTGGTTCACGTATTAGCTCTTGAATTAATACGGTTATCCGAGTAGTATGGTAACATAAAAAAAACTATAACTGATTTAATGAACCATCCATAGTTTCGCAGTCTAAATTAGTTCATACTTAGACATGCATGGCTTAATCTTTGAGACAAGCATATGACTACTGGCAGGATCAACCAGGTAGCACCCTCCCACTTCAAAGGGCACTCTTGGTGCTCTCTTACTGAGAGCCAACCTGAACACCCATCAAGCCAAAATGATGTCAAAATATCATGTAAAACTTTTATGCCTTGCACCTCTTACATTCCAAGAAGGAAGCACACGGAACATGCCAAGGACATGGTGAACAAATGGGCAGACATGCCAAGCCAAAACACACCAAGGCCACTCCAGAGTTTGCATCCACAGCCTAACCAACAAGAAAACGAGTGATCACTCACCCACTCCCTTAGAAATGCCTCCAAAGGCCTCCACGCCCCACACCGAGGCCACCTAGGAGTCCATCCGGACAGTAGTAGCGGTGGACCTCGATCACCCGATCACTTGTGGCATCCTCGATGTAAAGGAAACAAATGGAGGACAACAAACCATGAAACCTCTATATTATAAATGAGCCACAACCCTCCCCACCCCGCACCGAGGCCACCTAGGAATCCACCTGGATAGCAGCAACGATGGACCACGATCTCCCGACTGCCTGCAGCAGCCTCGATGCGAAGGAAAAGCAAGGAAAATAAAAAGAGGACGACCGACTACACAAATCCTATCATAGAGAGGCCATACAAACCTCCCAGCGCCCCCACCGATGCCACCTACGAGTCCACCCGGACAACAGCAATAGTGGACCTCGATCAGATGATTGCCTGCGACAGCCTCGATGCAAAGGAAATGGAGGGAAATAAAACAATACCAACCAAGCCCACAACCTCTCTTAGAAATGCCCCCCAACCCTCCACGCCATGCACCAAGGCCACCTAGGAGTCCACTCGGACAACAGCAACAGTGGACCTCGATCACTTGACCACCTATAGCAACCATGATGCGAAGGAAAAGGAAGGAAATAAATGCAAATCAAGAGGCTCGCTACACAATACAAGAACATATCCAAACAGGAGGAGGGATCGGGTAGCTCCGCACCCCCTGCACCCTATGTACAGGCAACCTAGGAAATTTCCCACAGCTTTACTGACTAGATGATGAATACTTTTCCCCTACGGCCACCTCCATGCAAAGGAGGGAGGTCGAAGCATTCCACCTTGAAATCATTCTTCCAGATATCCCCCACCATTGACATAGCAAGCCTCCTCCCTATTGGACTAGGAGCGCATACACAATTGAAACAAAAAATGCCCATAAACGTTGTGACTTAACATTTCCAACTGCAAAATCTTGCCACACATGGAAGATGCAAGGAAAAAGCCGACCCCTCGATCAAACATATGGGCCAACACATCTATCAAAACCTCAAAGCCAATGCAACCACGAATGATGTGCACTTTGGAAGGAATGCCAACCCTTGACTTTACAAATAGAAGAACAACACCTCACATTGCCTGACGGAAAAAGCAAGCAAGAGGGAGGGGTAGGTGGTTTACAACCAAAACCCTTCCACGTCCCTCTTAAATGTATGCATCTCAACCAACAATGCCAACATGGAAAGAGTACAAGCACAAGACACCGGCACCATAAAAAGCCGAACAATGAAGAGGCTAGCCATCACAAGGAGACACACCACAACAACCCATACAACTCCCAATACTTGGAGCAGAAGGGGAATTGTTCACATATGCCTCCCGGGACAAGCATGGCCAACATTATCGCTCATGCGCTACCCAGTGGGTATGGAGAGAAGATGAAAATCAGCCACCCTAGAAATGACCCAAGGCCATTCTTGAGGAAAACCCGAAAAACAAACTCAATTACCAATCCACCTTTCACACGAAAAGAAAAACCCTCCGCACCAAATAGGGAGGAGGTGAACAACATAACGAGGAGCCAATTTCAATGGAGCCACAAATGGCTGCCCATCCCAATCAAAATTCTCTATTCGCAACAACCGAGGGGCACGATAGTGACATAGGCACGACGGAGTTTTGGGGCTTCCATCTGGGACTGCAACAACGAAGGCTCAAAGTAGCGCCGAGAAAACTTTAAACATTCTTATTGTTGGGATGGGAAAGAGGGATGGGGATGAGCATGGCCCACATTACCACTCATGTGCTACAAAGTGGGGATGGAGAGAAGACGAAAATCAGCTGCCCTCCAAATGACCCAAGGCCATCATTCAGGCAAACCCGACAAAGAAACTTGATTACCAACCCACCTTTCAAACGGAAAGAAAACCTGTCACCGGTATCTTCTGGAGGGGCATGAGGGGGACCAGGACGAGCCAAGGAGTAACACCACAACAACCCATACAGCTCCAATAACTTAGAGAGCAGAAGGGGAATTGTTCTCATATGCCTCCCAAGACGAGCATAGCCGACATTACCGCTCATGCGCTACCGAGTGGGGATGGAGAGATGATGAAAACCGAACACCCTACAAATGACCCAAGGCCATCGTTCAGGAAAACATGAAAACACAACTCGATTACCAACCCACCTTTCACACGGAAGGAAAACCTGTCGCTGGTATCATCTGGAGGGGCACAAGGGGACCAAGACGAGCTAGGGAGCCAAACCACAACAGCCCCTACAGCTCCAAGACTTTAGATAGAAATTGTCCACATATGCCTCTCGGGACGAGCATGGGCAACATTACCGCTCATGCGCTACCGAGTGGGGATGGAGAGAAGATGAAAATCGGCCACCCTACAAATGACCTAAGGCCATCGTTCAGGCAAACATGAAAACACAACTTGATTACCAACCCACCTTTCACACGGAAAGAAAACCTGTTGCTCGTATCATCTGGAGGGGCATGAGGGGGACCAAGACGAGCTAGGGAGCCACACCACAACAGCCCATACAGCTCCAAGAACATGGACAGCGGAAGGGGAATTGTTCACATATGCCTCCCAGGACGAGTGTGGCCAACATTACCACTCATGCGCTACCGAGTGGGGATGGAGGGAAGATGAAAATTGGTCGCCCTACAAAAGACCCAAGGCCATCGTTCAGGCAAACGTGAAAACACAACTCGATTACCAACACACCTTTCACATGGAAAGAAAACCTGTCGCTGGTATCATCTGGAGGGGCACGAGGGGACTAGAACGAGCCAGAGAGCCACACCAAAACAGCCCATACAGCTCCAAGAAATTGGAGAGTGGAAGGGGAATTGTTTACATATGCCTCCCAGGATGAGCATGGTCAACATTACCGCTCATGCGCTACTGAGTGGGGATGGAGAGAAGATGAAAATCGACCGCCCTACAAACAACCCAAGGCCATCATTCAGGAAAACACGAAAACACAACTCAATTACCAACCCACCTTTCACACGGAAAGAAAAGTTGTCGCTGGTATCATCTAGAGGGGCACGAGGGGACCAGGACAAGCTAGGGAGCCACACCACAATAGCCCATACAGCTCCAAGAACTTGGAGAGTGGAAGGGTAATTGTTCACATATGCCTCACAGGACGAGCATGGCCAACATTACTGCTCACGCGCTATCGAGTGGGGATGGAGAGAAGATGAAAATCGGTCGCCCTACAAATGACCCAATGCCATCATTCTGGCAAACCCAAAAACACAACTCGATTACCAACCCACCTTTCACATGGAAAGAAAACCTGTCACTGGTATCATTTGGAGGGGCATGAGGGGACCAGGATGAGCTAGGGAGCCACACCACAACAACCCATACAGCTCCAAGAACTTGGAGAGTGGAAGGGGAATTGTTCATATATGCCTCCCAGGATGATCATGGCAAACATTAACGCTCATGCACTACCGAGTGGGGACGGAGAAAAGATGAAAATCGGCCACCCTACAAATGAACCGTGGCCTTCGTTTAGGCAAACCAAAAAACACAACTCGATTATCAACTCACCTTTCACACAGAAAGAAAGCCTGTCGCTGGTATCATCTGGAGGGCCATAAGGGGGACCAGGATGAGACAGGGAGCCACACCACAACAGCCCATAGAACTCCAAGAACTTAGAGAGCAGAAGGGGAATTGTTAACATATGCCTCTCGGGACGAGCATCGCCAACATTACCGCTCATGCGCTACCGAGTGGGGATGGAGAGATGATGAAAATCAGACACCCTACAAATGACCCAAGGCCATCGTTCAGGAAAACACGAAAACAAAACTCGATTACCAACCCACCTTTCACGCGAAAAGAAAACCTGTCGCTGGTATCATCTGGAGGGGAAAAAGGAGACCACGACGATCCAGGGAGCCAAATCACAACAGCCCCTAGAGCTCCAAGAACTTGGAGAGAAATTGCACACATATGCCTCCCAGGACGAGCATGGGAAACATTACCACTCATGCGCTACCGAGTGGGGATGGAGAGAAGATGAAAATCAGCCACCCTACAAATGACCCAAGGCCATTGTTTAGGAAAACGCGAAAACACAACTCGATTACCAACCCACCTTTCACATGGAAAGAAAACCTATCGCTGGTATCATCTGGAGGGGCACGAGGGGGACCAGGACGAGCCAGGGAGCCACACCACAATAGCCCATAGAAATCAAAGAACTTAGAGAGTGGAAGGGGAATTTTTCACATATGCCTCCCAGGACAAGCGTGGCCAACATTACCGCTCATGCGCTACCGAGTGGGGATGGAGAGAAGATGAAAATCGGCCGCCCTACAAACGACCCAAGGCCATCATTCAGGCAAATGCGAAAACAAAACTTGATTACCAACCCACCTTTCACACGTAAAGAAAACCTGTCGCTGGTATCATCTGGAGGGGCACGAGGCGATTAGGACGAGCCAAGGAGCCACACCACAACAACCCATACAGCTCCAAGAACATGGATAGCGGAAGGGGAATTGTTCACATATGCCTCCTAGGACGAGCATGGCCAACATTACCGCTCATGTGCTACCGAGTGGGGATGGAGAGAAGATGAAAATCGGCCACGCTACAAACGACCCAAGGCCATTGTTTAGGTAAACATGAAAACACAACTTGATTACCAACCCACCTTTCACATGGAAAGAAAACCTGTCGCTGGTGTTGGAGAGGTAAATCCCCTCAACGGACAGAGGCGATCCCCACTAGCCCAAAATGGGTCTAGCAACAATCAAACAATACTATCACGCAAGTTCCTAATTTCAAATTAAAGGTGGATTATGAGAGCCTACTTGGATTCCAACGCTAGTGTTGTAGAAGAGTCGACACTCCCATTCCTTTGCTCCGGCCGGTCACGATCCTCAGGATCTCTGTGAATGGACACCTGCACATGCAAAGAACGATACAAATACAAGCATAAAATCCAATAGATGCAATTATATATTGGTCAGAAAAGATATAAATCAAACATCATTGCAATGAACAACAAGAGTGGAACCATAATGATATTCATTTGTTATTGATAATCAAAAACTAAGAATACAACCATAGTTCTGACGTCGAATCCTCCTTTGGCTGGGTGATCAGCTACATATGCCTTGCAAAGCTTGTTAGGATTGGGAACAAGCCTCTCTCTCTTTGATTATGATTGCAAAGAAGACTCTTACAACAATCTCTTAGACTTCTGACAGTATAATTCTCCCAATGCTCGAACTAACTTGTCCAAGGCAACAGAACAAGATTTTATAGATGGAGGAAAGGGAGATACAATGAATTACACCATCTATAGGATTGGGTTTATCCTCAAAAGCTATTATGGATAGAGGAAAGGGAGATACGATGAATCAGGACATCCATGGGATTGGAATTATCCTTAAAAAGCTTCATGAGTCGAAGGGAAAAAACATTCGGGTGTGCGTTTGTTAAAAAACTTTCCCAAACTCGGTTGGCGCGGGTATAACTCTGAGACAGAGCACCAACTGGTGCACCCTCTTTGAAGGATTTCCCCCATTGGCGCAGGTAATACACTGTGGATCCGAGATAATGGAAAAAGGGAACTTTTTAAGGATATTCTGCAGGAGATGTCTTCAGGGCATATGAAGTCCATACTTAGGGGAACATAATGCAAGTGTTTTCAAGTTATGTCACTTCTCACAGGTCCCAGAATGAGTCCTCCAAAGTGCGGGAAAGGGGTAACATGGACGGTGACAAATGGTGACAAATTACTGTGTAACAGATGCCCCCTAAAGCATGAGTCCTGAGAGAGAGAGAGGGGTGAAATGCTTTACAATGACACATGCAGCTGCCGCCGGAGAATCTGCATAGAGAGGTACAACTGATAGCTCAAGTACATGATATATGTGGTGTGGGCGTAGCCATCCATAACAGAGTACAAAATAATCTAGATCCAAGGTATGGGCGTAGCCATCCGGTGAGGATCGATGAATAGACTCAGGCATGGTTGCAGCCATCTAATGAATGAGTCATGTAATAATCACAATAATCCACAAAATTGCAGCCTGGATTCCAACAGACAAAATCCAGGGTCTTGCACTCCATCTCGACCCGAACAAAAGTACAAGTTCAAGCATCCGAATACATGAGTTGAAGTCGAACATGCATTAACATTTTCTTATTACCAGTCAATAATGATAATTGTTAATAGACGCGAGAGGTACCACCAATAATGACAATGGCCCTCAAGGTACTATAGGTAAAATCTACGGTGTGCGAATCAGTGAGCTGGCATCGAACACCCATAAAATCATTCGATCGGAGGCCAATGATGAAAACCTCACTTCGAACACGAATAACCTGCCATTGAGGCATGTAGGCTCCAAGGCACTGGAAGGGAGTCTCTAGATCAGCTTCCTGGATAATGAGCTGAAGTCGACAGGAAGTGACCTTGATTGAAGGTGGTCATAGTGTTTCCCACATCATCGACACAAGACAGAGGAAGAATGTTGCGGTGAATCAGAACTATGTGAGCTATCAGAGGGAGGTTGTTATTCTGTAGAGGTCAACTTCTCTTGAGCATATTGGCGGGACGACAGTGGACTTGGCAGTATTTGACAACAATGGATCAAAGGTTATGGTGACGAGGCAATGAGAAAATGAGAGGTCAAACATGATCACCCAAATCCACGGAGGCAACTGAAAAACGAGATGAGATGTCCCCACCCAGACACGAAAGCAGACAAGTGCCATTTTCAAGAGCGACATACTACTGACACGACAATAATTATGGTTCCATTTTCCCCCACCATTTTTGGTGAGTACCCCAGTTATTTTTATTAACAAGATTGACGGGGATAGCATATGCTTGTGAGGCGTCATTTTGATGGAATCCAATGTCATCAAGTTTTAACGAGTCTGACAGAGGAAGAACTCGACATCTTTCCATGTTTAGAGAGTTTGAAAAGACAGCAAAAAAGAAAATTCCAAGGGTGTCCTTTTTCGTAAAGTTGTGTCTCTCGAGCCCGAAAAAGTATAAAACAATGCTTGAAAGAACTGCCCGACCATTACGATCGAGGAGTACTTTTCATGTTTAGTGATTTCGACTTGAAAAAGTAGAAAAGCAACCGAAATCATGTCATTTCATAACCATTAACGAGCCTGAAATGACAAGGACCCGACAATATTTTCATTTTTACACGGTCGGAAAAGAGTTTAAATACGACCACCCCTTATTTACATTTAACGAGTCAAGAGGGGTAGCTCGGCGATCTTTTTGTCTTTAAACGGTCGGAAAAGAGCTAAAAGTTGACCTCCATTTTTATTCTCTTTAACGAGTCAAAAAGGGAAAAGTACTCGGCAATATTTTCATCTTTTACGAGTCTGAAAAGAGTTTAAAAGAGACTCGTCCTAGAGGAACGAATGGTATAAAGGGTAGCAACTAGTTCCGGCAATGGTGGAACTACTCAAAACATGTAATGATCAAGAGGCTGGCTAATAAAACCACTCATCACTACGGTTCCTCAAGAAAGGATAAACAACCAAGTGAAAGCATATGATCGGCCAAAGATATGGTGGCAATGGAATGAAACAACCAAGGCTCATCTAACATAATTTAGCAGATAAAAGGAAATCACTAGATGTAAATCAGGTATGGGTTCATTTTTACACAAGCTTGAACCATGGAGAACTCTGCTTAGATTCAGTTTCATGTTTACACAAGCTTGAAACGAAAAACTATGCTTGTTATCAGTTCGCATGCCCCTAGCATAATAACGCAAATCGAGGCACATGCCCCCCAAGCTTCATTGCATTCAACAAAGTGGATGGAATGAAGGTTCACTCTCGAGATCTAGGAAAGAGTCGACTTGTATTTTACGGGATTTTAATCGAAAGAATCGATTTGGAAATGGAGTTGTTTCATTTTTTAATGAGGTTGACACAATAAAAGAACTATCCTCATAACCCTTGTTTCAGTTTTTAAGGAGGTCACCACAAGATCAAAACTATCCTCGGACACCTAGTTTCATTTCTTAAGGACCTTGACACAGGAAAACGAACTATGCTCTGACCAAGCCTAGTTTCATTTTTTAAGGAGCTTGACATAGGAAAATGAACTATGCTCTGACCAAGCCTAGTTTCATTTTTTAAGGAGCTTGACATAGGAAAACGAACTATGCTCCGCCTAGACCTTCATTAGAATGAACAGGAAGTCGGGGCTTCCAAGAGTGCCACTCCAGGTGGAAGGGTAATATCTTAGAAGTCAGGACCCAATGCCCCCAGGACACTATGCACGATGGCGGCATCACTGGATCCAGGCATGGGATAAGTGGCCACGTAGTTGATCTGTGGTGGGGCAGATGCAACTAGTGGATGAAAACTAGGAGGGGATGACGACTGCGCAGGAGGGACCCGGGGATGAACGAACGATAATTGATCTATATTCATGATTATTCCATCGTGTGGAAAGAAAACCACACGGAAAAGTGAAGAGACTAGGGCCCCCATGGCATATACATAGTCACGGCCAAGGAGAAGACTGAAATATAAAGCACCTTGGGTAACCGATACGTCTATATAGATGGTTTTGCCTCCCAAAGTAATAGGGAACTTTGGAAGGATCCCTAATGGTTGACTAGTTCCTCCGTCAAAAGCCGTCAGATTCGGTGCGACTGGCACAAGCTGTGGGGAACCCAAAGATTTCCAAGTAGTGGCAGGCATAAGACTAACATATGCACCCTCATCCAAAATAGTGCCAGGTATCGCCTTATTATAGGCGTGTACCGTGACCCAGAAAGGCACATGGGATGGAATGTGGGAGGTAGTCAAAGGATTCTAGTCGAAGGAAACGACTGAACTACTTGGTGGGGGAATCGTATGATTGCCCCCCTGCTCTAAAGGGACCGAAGCAGGACTCTTGGGAGCAGCTGGGATAGGAGAATCATTTCCGAACGTAGGAGAATCTGAGGAGACGATAAGAACATGGGAATGGTGCTCTTCCGAAACATAGTGGTCGATGGGTGGTGAACTCGAGTCGACACTCTTTCAGACCAATGGTTCGTCTGGAACAGGCTTGGCCCAGCTAGGTTCGGGAAGAGGGGCCTGGACATGAGAAGAATTTGAATCAATCTCTTTGTCAACAGGGGGATGATCTGTGGCTACAGAAAGACGCTGATAGCCAATGGGTAGTTGGGGTGAAGGAGCTATAAGACTTTCCAAGACAACAGAGGCTTTATCCATGAGCGGACAAAGGTGAAGGGGATGATTGCCTTCACAAAGTCTACAAGGGATTCGAATCTTCCCTTTTCCCTTACCATTTCCAGCTAATAGAGTAACATCGCCGTGAGCTTCCGAAGATGATGAGTGGTGGGACGGATCATGAGACCATACTTCTAAGACCCTGGGAATTCCAGGAAAATCACGCAGAAGATGGTCATCCTTGCATAATCTACAAGGAAATTTGACTTTCCGCGGAGGAGAAGAAGGTGGCCCGATGGGAGGTGTACTTGAGGGACTAGATGCATTTTTAGCCTCCCTTAGGAGACATCTTCTTCTTCCTCTTCTTCTTCTTCTTCTTAGTCACCTCGTTACTCGAATCTAGACTTTCACTAGGCGAAGTAAAATATGAGGACGTAGAAACAGGCGAAGAAGGGGAGAGGTCCACCTTAGAATCAACATGATGTTGTTCAGGTGGAGGGGCTGATTGACCAAAAGTTGAGACGACAGGGACCAAAGAGGTTGGGAACAACCAAATAGGCAACCCAACAGTTAACCCTGGGAGGGACAACATTGCCATGTAAGGAGCACCAACATTCCCAAAAGGAGCGAAATGACTAGGGTTTCCATCAGAGGGGATCCCTAGGTTGGTGAACCTCGGAAAGGTTGCCATCGAAAAAGAAGCCTACTCAAGCTAGCGCAAACAAGATCTAACCGGGTAAATGTGAATCGCGACCGAATAAATTTTAAGACAAAGGAACTAAACTTGACCTTTTCATGTTTTAAGAGTCGAGAAAGGGATGAAAAGGTGACTCTAGTCGCCTTTGAATATTTAGTGAGCCCGAAGTGACAAATGCTCAGGTGAGCCTTTTCTTTTAGGGAGTCCGAAAAGGATCAAAAGTGACTAATTTGGAGAAACTAGGAAAAGGGTTTACCAAACAAATCCGTAAAATTGCATATACACCTTGGCAATCATATGAAAACCAAGGACTTTCCGTACGACAGTCAATCTTCCTGAATGTTGTGTTCAATGTGTTACGGCTTGTAAGGCGACAGGCATGGCTTCCTGTGGATAAAGGATGATAACGTAGTGGGGTCTCCCCATATACTCGATGGTACGTTGGAGCACAAATCCGTGCTAGAACACTATTGAGTCACAAAAGGAGGAATCACCCAATCTTAATGTGAAACAATAGTGACTAGGTTTAACGATGCCGAAACACGTCTCTAGCCTAGACCTCTAGATGTATGCGTTAACAATGCGTTTTTAGATTCATTCAATTCATTTTACGGTTGATCTTTGATTAGGTTTCAATTTACAGGTCCTACCATATGTAATCTCTCACAATTTCCTAAATGCAAGCTATATGCCAAAGTATATCATTTTATTCGATGAATGCTGGAATGTGAAATCGATGGAAAGAGGCAAACACCCGAAGGATGAAGGTCAAAAACCAGTCAAACAAAGCCCTGACACACTCCAGTAGTTGAAAAAGATGTGACAAAACAGAAATCCAAGCTCAGAAGGCTTCCAAACAAGCAAACTGGAAAAGTTCACAGGCTTGGCGCGACTATCAGGCTGTAACTCGGTGCTTTTAAGAGATTAGCGCGAGTTTTTTTTGTGCAACATGCACCCACTGGCGTGACTGTCAGGGAAAACATCATGCTAATCAAGTTTTCTAACTTAAAATAAAAGCAAGCAGTCCACGGCTTGATCAACAGTATCCAGACAGACCAGGCAACAAGAGACAACTTAAAAATTCAACCCAAAAAGCTTATCTAAGCAAGAAAAACAAGAGAAAACCAAAGTGCAAGATGAACTCCAAGCTTTTTGGTTCGTAAACCAAACTGGATATTGACTGAAGTGGCGTTGATCTACTTCGCTAATGCAGAGCAATAGCATTTCGAAGGCTACTGGCCGTACTTCAGGCTCCGTCCAAAGTTTACGAATCAAACAACAAATAGTGTCCCCAGTGGAGTCGCCAAATTGTTGGAGAGGTAAATCCCCTCTATGGACAAAGGCGATCCCCACTAGCCCAAAATGGGTCTAGCAACAATCAAACAATGTTATTACGCAAGTTCCTAATTGAAAATTAAAGGTGGATTATGAGAGCCTACTTGGATTCCAACGCTAGTGTTGTAGAAGAGTCGACACTCCCGTTCCTTTGCTCCGGCCGGTCACAATCCTCACAATCTCCGTGAATGGAAACCTGCACATGCAAAGAACGACACAAATACAAGCATAAAATCCAATAGATGCAATTATATATCGGTCAGAAAAGATATAACTCAAACATCATTGCAATGAACAACAAGAGTGGAACCATAATGATAGTCATTTATTATTGATAATCAAAAAAGAAGAATACAACCATAGTTCTGACGTCGAATCCTCCTTTGGCTGGGTGATCAGCTACATATTCCTTGCAAAGCTTGTTAGGATTGGAACAAGCCTCTCTCTCTTTGATTACGAATGCAAAGAATACTCTTACAGCAATCTCTTAGACTTCTGATAGTATAATTCTCCCTATGCTCGAACTAACTTGTCCAAGGCAATAGAAGAAGCTTTTATATATGGAGGAAAGGGAGATACAATGAATCACACCATCTACGGGATTGGGTTTATCCTCAAAAGCTATTATGGATAGAGGAAAGGGAGATACGATGAATCAGGACATCCATGGGATTGGCATTGTCCTTAAAAAGCTTCATGAGTCGAAAGGAAAAAACCTTCGGCCGTGCGTTTGTTAAGAATCTTTCCCAAACTCGGTTGGCGCGGGTATAACTTGAGACAGAGTGCCAACCGGCGCGCCCTCTTTGGAGGATTTTCCCCATTGGTGCGGGTAATACACTGTGGATCCGCGCTAATGGAAAAAGGGAACTTTTTAAGGATATTCTGCAGGAGATGTCTTTAGGGCATATAAAGTCCATACTTAGGGGAACATAATGCAAGTGTTTTCAAGTTATGTCACTTCTCACAGGTCCCGGAATGAGTCCTCCAAAGTGCGGGAAAGGGGTAACAGGGACGGTGAAAAATAATGACAAATTACTATGTAATAGCTGGTATCAGCTGGAGGGGCACGAGGGGACCAGGACGAGCTAGGGAGCCACACCACAATAGCCCATACAGCTCCAAGAACTTGGAGAGTGGAAGGGGAATTGTTCACATATGCCTCCCAGGACGAGCATGGCCAACATTACCACTTATGCACTACTGAGTGGGGATGGAGAGAAGATGAAAATCGACCACCCTACAAATGACCCAAGGCCATCGTTCAGGCAAACCCGAAAACACAACTCAATTACAAGCCCACCTTTCACACATAAAGGAAACCTATTGCTGGTATCATCTGGAGGGGCACGAGGGGACTAGGACGAGCCAGGGAGCCACATGACAACAGCCCATACAGCTCCAAGAACTTGGAGAGCGGAAGGGGAATTGTTTGCATATGCCTCCCAGGATGATCATGGCCAACATTACCGCTCATGCGCTACCGAGTGGGGATGGAGAGAAGATGAAAATTGGCTGCCCTACAAACAACCCATGGCCATCGTTCAAGCAAACCCGAAAACACAACTGGATTACCAACCCACCTTTCAAACGGAAAGAAAACCTGTCGCTGGTATCATCTGGAGGGGCACGATGGGGACCAAGACGAGTTAGGGAGCCACACCACAACAACCCATATAGATCCAAGAACTTGGAGAGCAGAAGGGGAATTGTTCACATATGCCTCCCAAGACGAGCATGGCCAACATTACCGCTCATGCGCTACTGAGTGGGGATGGAGGGAAGATGAAAATTGGCCACCCTACAAATGACCCAAGGTCATCGTTTAGGCAAATGCGAAAAAACAACTCGATTACCAACCCACCTTTCACACGGAAAGAAAACCTGTCACTGGTATCATCTGGAGGGGCACGAGAGGACCAAGACGAGCCAAGGAGCCACACCACAACAACCCATACACAACTCCAAGAACTTAGAGAGCTAAAGGGGAATTTCTCACATATGCCTCCCAGGATGACCATGGCCAACATTACCGCTCATGCGCTACTGAGTGGGGATGGAGAGAAGATGAAAATAAACCACTCTACAGACGACCCAAGTGCATCGTTCAGGAAAACCCAAAAACACAACTCAATTACCAACCCACCTTTCATGCGAAAAGGAAACCTGTCACTAGTATCATCTGGAGGGTCATGAGGGGACCAAGACAAGCCAGGGAGCCACACCACAACAACCCATACAACTCCAAGAAATTGGATAGTAGAAGGGGAATTGTTCACCTATGCCTCCATGGATGAGCATGGCCAACATCACCGCTCATGCGCTACCGAGTGGGGATGGAGAGAAGATGAAAATCGGCCACCCTACAAATGACCCAAGGCCATCCTTCAGGCAAACCCGAAAACACAACTCAATTACCAACCCACCTTTCACGCGAAAAGGAAACCTATCACTTGTATCATTTGGATGGGCACAAGTCACTGGTGGGGGGGGACTAGGGTGAGCCAGGGAGCCACACCACACCCACCCATACAAGTTTACACGGACACCCTCGACCGAACGAGTTAGCATAGATGCCCTCGCCTGACCCACCCAAATGAGTTGACACGGACGCCCTCAAATGACCCACCCGTATGAGTTTACATGGGTGCGGACATGACCATAACGAAAGGACAAGGGAGAGTCGGGAAAATGAGCTGCACAAACGTGTATAAAGCCAACATCGGGTCACAACTTAACAATTTTGATATAGGCTCGTTACCCCGAGCATGCCCTCACCTGACCCGCCTAAACGAGTTGACGCAGACACCCTCAAATGACCCGCTCATATGAGTTTACATGGGCACCCACACGAACGTAACGAAGGGACAAGGGAGAGCTAGAAAAATGAGCTGCACGAACATGCACAAAGACAACCTCGAGTCACAACTTAGCATTTTTGATATGGGCTCGTTTTCCCGGGAGCGCCCTCGCCCGACCCGCCCAAACGAGATGACACGGATGACCCCAAATGACCCGCCCGAATGAATTTGCATGGGCTCCCACACGACCAAAATGAAGCGACAAGGGAGAGTCGAGGAAACGAGATGCACGAACGTGCACAAAGCCAACCTCGGGTCACAACTTAGCATTTTTGATATGGGCTCGTTCGCTTAGGCATGCCCTCACCTGAACAAGTTCAAAGGGATGCCCTCAAATGACCCATCCGAACGATTTTGCATGGGTGCCCACACGACAGAAACAAAGTGACAAAGGAGAGCCGGGAAAATGAACTACACAAAGCCAACCTCGGGTCACAACTTAGCATTTTTTGATATGGGCTCGTTTGCCCGGGCGCGCCATCGCCCGAATGAGTTCACATGGATGCCCTCAAATGACCCACCTGAACGAATTTGCATGGGTGCCCACACGACCGAAATGAAGCGACAAGGGAGAGCCGGGAAAACGAGCAGCACGAACGTGCAAAAAGCCAACCTTGGGTCACAACTTAGCATTTT
The DNA here is from genome assembly GCA_031772625.1 of Pinus tabuliformis. Classification (NCBI taxonomy): domain Eukaryota; kingdom Viridiplantae; phylum Streptophyta; class Pinopsida; order Pinales; family Pinaceae; genus Pinus; species Pinus tabuliformis. The sequence goes on from CM062809.1 coordinate 799,129,632, forward strand.
TGGTACAGGCTCGTTCACCAGGGCGCGCCCTCGCCCGTACGACCCGCCCAAATGAGTGCACACAGACACCCTCAAACGACCCGCCCGAACTAATTTGCATGGGTGCTCACACGACCGAAACGAAGCGACAAGGGAGAGCCGGGCAAACAAGCTGCATGAACGTTCACAAAGCCAACCTCGAGTCACAACTTAGCATTTTTTGATACGGGCTCGTTCTCGTAGGCGTGCCCTTGACCGAACTAGTTCACATGGATGCCCTCAAATGACCCGCCCGAACGAATTTTCATGGGCGCCTGCACAACCGAAACGAAGCGACAAGGGAGAGAGGGGAAAACGAGCTGCACAAACGTGCACAAAGCCAACAATGGGTCACAACTTAGCATTTTTGATACGGGCTCGTTCGCCCAGGTGTGCCCTCACTCAAATGACATGCCCAAACGAGTTCACACGGACGCCCTCAAACGACCCGCCCAAACGAATTTTCATGGGCGCCTACATGACCGAAACGAAGTGACAAGGGAGAGCTGGGAAAACGAGCTGCATGAACGTGTAGAAAGCCAACCTTGGGTCACAACTTACCATTTTTTATACGGGCTCGTTTGAACGGGCACACCCTCGCCCGAAAAAGTTGACACGGATGCTGTTATGCTCTTAACCTGCAAATCAATACCCAAGCGAAGAAAAGATATCGAGAACACAGAATATGCGAAGAAAATATACCAAGAACACAGAATAGCAATGATTTTATTATTCATAGAGAATTGTTCACAGGCCTCTTCGAGGGGGCAACCTCCAATAGAGCAGAGCTCGATTACAAAACAAGACACGATGCTCCTCGCAGGGAGTCTCTATCCTTTATATATGACTCATACATGCAATACCACGGGCCAATATCGTGGGTTTTATTAATACCATCTATCTAATACTACCGCCCATTTACCATCTATCTAATACTACCGCCCATTTGCAACTAACTGTGGTCCCGCCATTAATTGTGGGTTAACCACTTACAAATATTAATATGGGCTTTATTGACTCTTGACTATGATGTGATCCCATGACATAAATAAGGGGGTTAGGGTGGGACCCTAACATGCCCTCCCCCTTAAGACTAGCCTTGTCCTCAAGGCTGAAGCTACGGAAACTGCTGAAGAATAGTGGCTGGTTCCCAAGTTGCATCTTCCGGAGAGGTGTCTTTCCATTTGACGAGGACCTCCTTAAGCATGCGTCTGCGCAGGTGCTTCTCTCGTGTGTCTAGAACTTATTCAGGTTGAAGCCAGATTGACCCTTCTTCATCCAATTCAGGTAGACTGGTTTGAACTTGGCAATTGTTCCCAATCACTTTCTTGAGGCACGATGCATGGAAAACTGGGTGGATTTTTGCTGTAGGTGGCAAAGCCAACTTGTAAGCCACTTCTCCAATGTGCTGAAGTACTTGGTATGGTCCATAGAATTTTGGAGAGAGCTTTTGACAACCCTTGTCTTTGAGTGATGCTTACTTATATGGTTGCAGCCTCAAAAAGACCTGATCCCCTTCTTGAAATTGGCGCTCTAAGCGATGTTGGTCAGCCTGTTGCTTCATACGGTTCTGAGCTTGATGAAGATTCTCGCGCAGATGGGCAAGCATGGTTGCGTGGTGTTGTAGGAGTTGATCCACGGCTTGTACTTTGGAGCACCCCGTGAGATAAGAAGTAGGGGAAGGCGGAAGTTGTCCATAGATTGCTTCATAGGGAGTCATTTTGGTAGTGGCATGATAGTTGGTGTTATACCACCATTCCGCCAGAGGTAACCACTATACCCAAAGGTGTTGTTTTTCTGAAGTGAAACACCTAAGGTAGGTTTCTAGACATTTGTTGACAGCTTCGGTTTGACCATCTGTTTGCGGATGATATGAAGTACTGAGTTTGAGTTGATTGCCTTGTATTCTGAAGAGCTCCTGCCAAAAATTACTGGTGAAGATTGGGTCGCGGTCGGACATAATAGAAGTGGGCATGCCATGCAATTTGAAGATCTGATCCATGAAAGTTTGAGCAACCAAAGTGGGTGTGAATGGTGGGGGTAGGGCGCAGAAATGAGCATACTTTGACAGTCGGTCCACAACCACCATGATGACTGACTTGTTCCCAGACTTTGGAAGACCTGTAATGAAATCCATGGAGACCTCCGTCCAAATTGACGCCGGAATGGGCAATGGCTGTAATGTGCTTGGTGTGTTGACGGTTTCCCCTTTGTGGCGTTGACAGACGTCGCATTCTGCTACGAAAGTAAGGATGTCCTGTTTCATGCCGGCCCAAAAAAATGATCTTCTGGTGCGAGCATATGTCTTCTGAAAGCCCGAATGTCCTGCAATGGGAGATGAGTGCAATTCTGCTAAAATGCGACTTTTGAGGGTGGATTTTGGTGATATTACGACTCTGTCCTTGTAGCGAAGAATATCATTCTGCCACGAGTAGCCCTTGCTAGAATTAGGATCTACCTGCAATTGAGAAATGAGTTGAGAGAGCCCGGGATGTGAAAACCATTCCCTGCGAGCCTCTTCAATCCAGTCTGGAATGGGGAGTGAAATTGCGAGCAGAGTACTTTCCTCCGAAAATTGGCGCGACAATGCATGTGCTACCCTGTTGTCTTTCCCTTTCTTGTAAATGATCTCATAATCATATCCCAGCATTTTGGCTAACCATTTATTTTGTTGTGGGGAAGATAGGCGTTGCTCCAAAAAATATTTAAGACTGTGATGATCTGTGCGGATTTGGAAACATCGCCCCAACAAGTAAGGTCGCCAGGTCTCGACTGCATGTAAGATGGCCATCATTTCCTTCTCGTAGGTAGATTGGCCCAGATTCCTCCCACTTAGTTGTTGGTTGGTGAAGGCCAATGGTCGCCCTTCCTGCATTAAGACTGCTCCAATACATGTTCCCGAAGCATCAGATTCAATGACAAATGATTTGGTGAAGTCCGGTAGTGCTAAGACAGGAGTGGAACACATGGCGATTTTGAGAGCGGTAAATGCCTGTTGTGCTTCTTCGTTCCAGAAGAAGGAATTTTTCTTTAGGAGTTGCGTTAGGGGCTTCGCTATGCAGCCATAGTTGCGGACAAATTTACGATAATAGCCTGTGAGACCCAAAAATCCTCTCAAGCTTTTCAAGGTCTTAGGTTGAGGCCATTCTTACATTGCCTGGATCTTTTTTCGGTCCACCTTGACACCTTCACGCCCCACAATGTGGCCCAAATACTCAACTTATTCCATGCCAAACGAACACTTAGACATCTTGACAAATAATTTATGTGTGCGGAGCAGTTGCAAGAGTAGATATACATGCTGAAGATGTGATGCCCAAGTGCCACTATAGATGAGGATGTCATCGAAGAAGACAAGGACAAATTTTCTGAGATATGGTTTGAGGAGGTGATTCATAAGGCTCTGAAAAGTAGAGGGGGCATTACAGAGACCAAATGGCATGACCAGGAACTCATAATGGCCTTCATGAGTTCTGAAAGCTGTCTTGGGAATGTCGACTTCCTTCATGCGAATTTGGTGGTAGCCTGAGTGAAGATCCAACTTAGTGAAGAATTGAGCCCCATTGCTTTCTTCCAGCAAATCGTCAACCACTAGGATGGGAAATTTATCTTTGACTGTTAACTTATTGAGGGCCCTGAAGTCTGGACACATCTGCCACTCCCCATCTTTCTTGAGGACCATGACCACTGGAGATGAATAAGGACTAATGCTGGGATGAATGACACCTGCTTCCAACAATTCCTTGATGATTTTTTCTATTTTATTCTTTTGGGTGAATGGATGTCTGTATGGCCGCACATTTGGGGATTGGGCCCCTGGAACCAATGTGATGCTATGATTATGTTCCCCTCGCGAGGGTGGAAGCTCATGAGGCTTGTCAAAGACAGTTCGATGTTTATTTAAAATCTATTGCATCTCAGGATGAATTGGCGGGGGCATGGTGTCGACTACCTGGATGGCATTAAATTGAGCTACCACTCCATGATGGCCCTTTTTTAACAATTTTTCCATCCTATGCGAGCTGATGATAGAGGGGGCTCCCGCCTGTAGTCCACGGAGGGTATGTGTGGAGTTGTTCTGCTTAAAACTCATATATAACTCCTGGAAATCCATTGTGATTGGCCCAAGAGTGCGGAGCCATTCCGCGCCGAGGAAAATGTCACAACCCCCCATGTGTATTGCAAACATGTGGGTTTTCAATTGATAATCCCCCATTTAAATTTTGACATTTTCACAGCGACCTTCACATTTCATTGTGCCCTCATCTGCAATCTGGACTTGGAAGTTAGAAACTGCCCGGACGAAACAATGTGTTGCTTCAGCGATCTTTTGGTGGATGAAATTATGGGTACTTCCACTATCAATCAAGACTACTACTGGGCGATGTTTAAGAAAACCCCTGATTTTGAGAGTTTGAGGGGAAGAAATTCCTGCCAATGCATTCAGCGAAATAATTGGTTCATCAGATACAATCTCCTCTTGGTTATCTTCTTCGATCGCCTCCGGTTCCTCAAGTGGTGGATCTTCCTCTGTGGAGCTATAGTCAGTGGCATCTATTTGAAAAAACTTGTGCTCTTTGCATTTATGACCCGAGGAATATTTTTCATCACAGTAGTAACATAGTCCTTGCTTCCTTCTTTCGACCATTTCTGCAGGTGACAGCTTTTGAATCTTAAGTGTCTGAGTCATATTGGGAGCCTGTGAGGGATGACCTTTAGCGGGGAAGTTGGGGTGGCTGGATTGGGCTGTTAATGCATGTGCCACCTTACGGGCTACCTGGCAAGCCTCTGTCCATGTGGGAGGGTGGTGGAGTAGAACCTGAGCTTTGGTGGCTTCTTTAAGACCGCTGATAAAGCATTCCATGTAGAACTCATCTGTGAGACCCTTAGTGCGGAAGGCTAAGGCTTCAAAAGAAGTAATATATTCCTCCATTGTACCCGTCTGTCCGAGCTTAGTGAGATGCCCCAAAAAAGAGTCTTCCTATTCAAAGCGATTGCGAAGAGTTTTGGCAAATTGGGCCCAATTCTGAAAATGTCCATTGCAACGCTGATGCCATTCCTTCCATTGCCATCGTTCATTGTCCAAGTACATGGTGCCAACCATAAGCTTAGTCCCCTCATCTCTGATATGATTCAATTGGAAAAACTGCTCCATTTGTGCTAGCCATGCGGACGTGTGAGAACCGTCAAATTTCTGCATATCCAACTTGGCTGACTGGGTGGTGGATGGGAGTGACAAACGTGAGGAGAGTGGCTAGACTCACCCTCATGGTATTCATGGCAATTATACGCCTCCTCGTGGGCTGGCTTCTTGCCCTTTGGGAATGCCTCCTGTAACTGGTTACTTATTCCTTTAAGCTCAAGTTCTATGTGGTTACTCATTCCTTGAAGGTCAAGTTCGATCTTGTTCACCGCAGTTTGGAGGGAGTTGACATAGTTTTCAATTTTGTCGATCCTTTCATTGGCCATCGCTTGAGCGCAAGTTTCTACCATACACCAACCTGATGAAAAATTAGGACCGCCTAAAAATTTTTACTAAGAAATTGAATGGTACCACCTTGCTCAACTTGTCATCGTGATACGGATGGGCTAGGTCACCAATAAGCGCCCCGGAAGATCTTAGATTTTTTTTTTTTGGAAAACTCCTAACGTAGTTTTACTCCTTCCTGATCAATACTGCAGTCGCCAAATCCTCAAAATGTCAATGCCGCCAAAAGTCCTGCGAAAGTTATATCCAGGTACAAGAACCCTTCACAACTACTCCGATCTGGTGGATCTGAGAGATTTGAATGGTGGAACAACTGTTGCTGCTGGTATGGAATATCCGATTTGGTGGATCTGAGAGATCTGAATGGTGGAACAACTGCTGCTGCTGATCTGGAATAGATGATGTGTGATCCCTCGATAGAAAGGGAACTATGGTCTTGGGGAGTGTCAGGTGCTACAGATTGCAATATGCATAAGGGTCTGACAGTAGTACTCGACCCAATGTTTCAGGGCTCTAACTAAGGAGGATCGACCGTACCCTTAGCCGTACAACCCGACTACCCTATCGTACGGGCAAGTAATCTCTCCAAGTGTTGTTCTCGGTGTACTGTAGCCACAAGACGACCGAAGGTTTATCTATGGCGAGGTTTCAAGGGAGCTAGGGGGCTTCCTATATACCCAGAGGGTACATGGAAGATAGTCCGTGCAGGGTTCTGTCTAATGCGCTACTACTCGAAGGGGTACCCACAGGGGTTACAAGGGAGTTCGACAGATGTGACCACCTCTTGTATTTCCTGCGTGCATGCCTCCCCAAATCCACATATTTATGCGCTTAACGACAGATCCCGTGGTTTAAAGATGCCGGAACACGTCTCTAGCCAAAAAAAAAATTGCTAAAATTTGGAGATCCCACCGAGCCCTGGAAAGTGCTCTGATACCACTTGTTATGCTCTTAACCTGCAAAGCAATACCCAAGCAAAGAAAAGATACCAAAAACATAGAATATGCGAAGAAAATATACCCAGAACACAGAATAGCAATGATTTTATTATTCAGAGAGAATTGTTCACAGGCCTCTTCGAGGGGGCAACCTCCAATAGAGCAGAGCTCGATTACAAAAAAAGACACGATGCTCCTCGCAGGGAGTCTCTATCCTTTATATATGACTCATACATGCAATACCACGGGCCAATATCGTGGGTTTTATTAATACCATCTATCTAATACTACCGCCCATTTGCAACTAACTGTGGTCCCGTCATTAGTTGCAGGTTAACCACTTACAAATATTAATATGGGCTTTATTGACTCTTGACTATGACGTGATCCCATGACATAAATAAGGGGGTTAGGGTGGGACCCTAACAGATGCCCTAAAATGACCTTCCCGAACGAATTTGCATGGGTGCCCGCATGACCAAAACGAAGAGACAAGGGAGAGCCGAGCAAACGAGCTACATGAATGTGCACAAAGCCAACCTTGAGTCAAAAATTAGCATTTTTTATACGGGCTCGTTTGCTCAGGCGTGCCCTCGCCCGAACGACCCACCCGAATGAGTTCACACGGATTCCCTCAAACGACCCACCCGAACGATTTTGCGTGGGTGCCCGAACGAACGAAATGAAGCGACAAGGGAGAGAGGGGCAAACGAGCTGCACGAACATGCACAAAGCCAAACTCGGGTCACAACTTAGAATTTTTTGATACGGGCTCGTTCGCTCGGGTGCGCCCTCGCCCAAACATCCTGCCTGAATGAGTCCACATGTACGCCCTCAAATGACCCGCCTGAACAATTTTACATGGGCGCCCACATGACCGAAACGAAGCGACAAGGGAGAGCCAGGAAAACGAGCTGCACGAACATGCACAAAGCCAACCTCGAGTCACAACTTAGCATTTTTTGATACGGGCTCGTTCGCCCGTGTGCGCCCTTGCCCGAACGACCCGCTCGAACAAGTTGACATAGATGCCCTCAAACGACCCGCCCGAACAAACTTGCATGGGTGCCCGCACGACCGACACGAAGCGATAAGGGAGAGCCAGGAAAACAAGCTGCACGAACGTGCACAAATCCAAACTCGGGTTACAACTTAGCATTTTTGATACGGGCTTGTTCACCCGGGCGCGCCCTCGCTCGAACAACCCACCAGAACAAGTTCACACGGATGCCCTCAAACGACCCGCCCAAATGAATTTTCATGGGCGCCCGAACGACCAAAACGAAGTGACAAGGGGGAGCTGGGAAAACGAGCTACACGAATGTGCACAAAGCCAACCTTGGTCACAACTTAGCATTTTTGATACGGGCTCCTTCGCCTGGTTGCACCCTCGCCTGAATGACCTGCCTAAACGAGTTGACATGTACGCCCTCAAACGACCCGCCTGAACGATTTTTCATTGGCGCTCGAACAGCCGAAACCAAGCTACAAGGGAGAGTCGGCCAAACGAGCTGCACGAACGTGCACAAAGCCAACCTCGGGTCACAACTTAGCATTTTTGATACGGGCTCATTTGCCGAGGTGCGCCCTCACCCGAACGACCCACCCGAACGAGTTCACACGGACGCCCTTAAACGACCTGCCCGAACGAATTTGTGTGGGCGCCCGCATGATTGAAACGAAGCAACAAGGGATAGCCAGGAAAACGAGTTGCACAAACGTGCACAAAGCCAACCTCAGGTCACAACCTAGCATTTTTGATACGTGCTCGTTCGCCCAGGCGCGCCCTCGCATGAATGACCCACCCGAACGAGCTCACATGGACGACCTCAGACGACCCGCCCGAACGAATTTTCATGGGCACCCGCACGACCGAAAAGAAGCGACAAGGGAGAGCCGGCAAATTGAGCTGCACAAACATGCACAAAGCCAACCTCGGGTCACAACTTACAATTTTTGATACAGGCTCGTTTTCCCGGGCGTGCCCTCGCACAAACGACCCCCCCGAATGAGTTGACACGGACGCCCTAAAATGACCTGCCTGAACGGATTTGAATGGGTGCCCGAACGATCGAAACGAAGTGACAAGGGAGAGCAGGGCAAACGATCTGCATGAACATGCACAATGCCAACCTCGTGTCACAACTTAACACTTTTGATACGGGCTCGTTCGCCTTGGCGCACCCTCGCCCAAATGACCCAACCGAACGAGTTCACACGGATGCCCTCAAATGACGCACCTGAACGATTTTGCCATGGTGCCCGAATGACTGAAACGAAGTGACAAGGGAGAGCCAGGAAAACGAGCTGCACGAGCGTGCACAAAGACAAGCTCGGGTCACAACTTAGCATTTTTGATACGGGCTTGTTCGCCCGGGCGCACTGTCGCCCGAACAACCCGCCTGAACGAGTTCACACGGACGCCCTCAAATGACCCACTCGAACGATTTTTCATGGGCGCCCGAACAACCGAAACGAAGTGAAAAGGGAGAGCCGGGAAAATGAGCTGCACGAACGTGCACAATGCCAACCTCAGGTCACAACTTAGAATTTTTGATATGAGCTCGTTCACCCGGGCGCACCCCTGCCCAAACGACCTGCCCGAATGGGTTGACATGGATGCCCTCAAACGACCCGCCCGAATGATTTTGCATGGGCGCCCGAACGACTAAAACCAAGCGACAAGGGAGAGCCAGCCAAACGAGCTACACGAACGTGCACAAAGCCAACCTCAGGTCACAACTTAGCATTTTTGATACGGGCTCGTTTTCTCGGGCGCGTCCTCACCCGAACGACCCGCCCAAACGAGTTCACGTGGACGCTCTCAAATGACCCGCCCAAAGGAATTTGCATGGGTGCCCACACGACCGAAACGAAGTGACAAGGGAGAGTTGGGCAAACGAGCTGCATGAACTTGCACAAAGCCAACCTCGGGTCACAACCTAGCATTTTTTGATATGGGCTCATTCGCCCGGATGCGCCCTCGCTCGAACGACCCACCTGAACGAGTTCACACAAGAAGCTGTCAAACGACCCGCCCAAGCGATTTTGAATGTGCACCCGAACGACCGAAACGAAGAGACAAGGGAGAGCCAGGCAAATGAGCTACACGAACGTGCACAAAGCCAACATCGGGTCACAACTTAGCATTTTTTGATACGGGCTCGTTCACCCGGGCGCGCACTCGACCGAACGACCCACTCGAACGAGTTCAAACGGACGCCCTCAAATGACCCGCCCGAACGATTTTACATGGGTGCCCGAACGACCAAAATGAAGAGACTAGGGAGAGCCGAGCAAATGAGTTGCACGAATGTGCAGAAAACCAACCTCGGGTCACAACTTAGCATTTTTTGATACCGTCTCACTCACCTGAGTGCGCCCTCGCCCGAATGACCTACCCGAGCGCGTTCACACGGACGCCCTCAAACAACCCGTCCGAACGATTTTGCATGGGTGCCCGCACGACCGAAACGAAGCGACAAGGGAGAGTCGGGGAAATGAGCTGCAAGAACGTGCAAAAAGCCAACCTTGGGTCACAACATAGCATTTTTTTATACGGGCTCATTCACCCAGGCGCACCCTCGTCCGAACAAGCCACCCAAATGAGTTCACGTGGACGCCCTCAAACAACCCGCCTGAATGATTTTCCATGGGCACCTGCACGATGAAAATGAATTGACAAGGGAGAGTCGGGAAAAAGAGCTGCACGAACGTGCACAAAGCCAACCTCGGGTCACAACTTAGCATTTTTTGATACGGGGTCGTTCGCTCGGGTGCGCCCTCACCCGAACGACCCTCCCAAACAAGTTCACATGGACTCCCTCAAACGACTCGCCCGAACGAGTTGACACGGATGCCCTCGCCCGACCTGCCCGAACGAGTTTGCATGGATGCCCTCGCCCGACCTGCCCGAACGGGTTTGCACTGACGCCCTCTCCCGACTCGCCCAAACGGGTTTGCACGGACGCCCTCACCCGACCCACCGGAATGAGTTTACACAGATGCCCTCGCCTGACTCGCCCGAACATTTTTTCACGGACGACCTCGCACGACCCGCTCGAACGAGTTTACATGGGCACCCTCAAAGGACCTACCCGAAAAAGTTTACATGCAAACGACCTGCCTGAATGAGTTTTTACACGGCAAACAACCCGATAGAACGAGTTTACATGGGCTCCGACACATGACCAAAATGAAGTCACAAGGGAGATTCGGGCAAATAGGCATCATAATCGTGCACAAAGCCCACCCCGGCCACAAATTAGCATTTCTTATACGGCCACGTGTGCCTGGGTCGCCGTCACACAACACAACACGACACAACACGACCCGACTCGACCCGTTTGCATGGGCACCCAGACACGACATGTCCCGACCCGCCCGAACGAAATTTGGGGTTTCCATGGGCGCACGACCTGAATGAAATTTTTGGGTTTTTGTGGGCACATGACCCGAACGAAGGCACAAGGGAGCATTAGGAAAACGGGCCACACAAACGTGCAGAAGACACACGGGCGGTTACAAATTAGCATTTTTGGCACAGCCACGTGTGTCCGAGCACCCACACACTGCACGACACGGCCAGCCAACCTTGTGTGAGCCGACCCGACCTGCCCAAATGCGTTTGCGTGGGAACCCACACACGACACGACATGACCCGAACCGAACAAAATTTGGGGTTTCCTTGTATGCAAAACATGAACAAAATTTGGGGTTTTCATGGGTGCGCGACCCGAACGAAGGCACAAGGCAGCGTCAGGCAGACGGGTTGCACGAACGTGTAGAAGGCACATAGGGAATCATGACTTAGCATTTTTGGCACTACCACGTGTGCCCGAGCACCACGCACGGCACGACCCAACCCGCCGGAATGAAATTTGGGGTTTCCATGGGTGTACGACCCGAACGAAGGCACGACGGAGCGTCGGGCAAACGGTTCACGCGAATGTGCAGGAGGCACACGGGTGGTCACGCCCTAACATTTTTTACACGGCCACATGTTCCTGAGCACCCACGCACAGCACGGCACGATTGGAACCGACTCGACTCACCTAAACACGTTTGCATGGGCGCCCACACACGACACGACCCGACTCGCTCAAACGGAATTTGGGGTTTTCATGTGTGCACAGCCCGTACAAAATTTGGGGTTTCCATGGGTGCACAACCCGAACGAAGGCCCGAGGGAGCGTCAGGAAAATGGGTCATACGAATGTGCAGAAGACACACGGGCGGTGATGAGAATTTTTGGCACAACCATGTGTGCCGGGGCACCCACACATTGCACGACACGACCCGACCTGACCTGGGCGAAACGACCCGAATCGCCCGAACGAAATTTGGGGTTTCCATGGGTGCACAACCCAAACAAAGAAGGCACAGGGGCGGTCATGGCTTAGCATTTTCGGCACGCCCACGTGTGCCCACGCACCCCCACACACGGCACGGCACAGGATGACCTGGCCCGCCCGAAGGAAATTTGGGGTTTGAACGGGCACACAACCTGAACGAAGGCACGAGGGTAGGAATATATTCGACTCTAATACATAAATATACCTGGGGTAACATGCCCTTAAGGTCTTCAACATTTTCTTTTGACTCTTTATAACACTTTAACATGTGCTAGGCCTATTCAATGAGCAAGAAACTCAATGATAAATATAATATATATATATATATATATATATATATATATATTTATTTATTTATTTATTTATTTTCTTGAATAAATACAAATATCAAAAGTACATTTATTAAGACTGAACCCAGTTACACTTTCTTCAACACCCCCTCTTAACTAGGGAGGCATTCATAAATCATTACAAGGTGTTTGGCTATTTTTAATTCTTGAATAATTCACATAAGAGAAACCGGATTGGCAACCCATCTATTATAACATCATATTAGCCAACATTATTCATACCAAGGCCTTGACTAACAGCTTTATCTCTCATAAGATCAGAGCACAATGTTGGCGAGGCCAATGGCTTATAAACACCTTGGTCATTGTCTCTAAAGGTACATACCCACCTAGGTGTTCCCTGAGTATGACCTTCTAGGACAATTTTTGTCTTGGTGCCATCAAAGAATATCGCTCCTCTTGCCTACTCTTGTCTTGGGTGCCCTACACATCCTTAAATAGCATCAGATGCCAAATGATTTCCCAATCCTCCCATTATTTCTTGCCAAGTGAAGACAAGAATGTTGTGTCTATCTCTTCCCCTTGACTGGGGAAGATATGCCCAAGTTTCCTCTGACAAGTAACTTTCCCAAGCCCCTTTATAGTTGGGAACTTGTTAGAACTCCCTCTTAGCTAGGGACTTGTCCATTCATCAACAACGTCTTCTTCATGGGTCCTTCAGCCACTTGATCTCCTTCTTTCCTTCGATGTCATGAAGTCTTTGTTTGAGCTTCTTCTTGGCAGGGTACCGGCCATCGATCACTTTCCCTCTTGTTTTTTCATGTCGTTTCTCCCTTCGTGGAAAGTGGCCTTCTTGATATATATCAGGTCCTTTTTTTCATCTAGCTACCCCTTTGTCATCTAGCCACATGAGATTTTTGTTAGGACACCTGCGTTATCTTTTAACAGATGTGCCGCCCCAGCCAAACACCCCACCGGACAATGTCTTCCGCCCGGATCGACCCGCCAAAACGTGCCTTAAGGCCAAAAACAGGGGCAGTGCCCCATCTCTGCCCCACAGAATAAGTAAAATAATGTTAAAAGTAGTGGTATTTCACTTGCGCCGAAAACGGTTCCCACTTATTCTACACCTCTCAAGTCATTTCACAAAGTCGGACTAGAGTCAAGCTTAATAGGGTCTTCTTTCCCCGCTGATTCTGCCAATGCTGTTCCCTTGGCTGTGGTTTCGCTAGATAGTAGATAGGGACAGTGGGAATCTCATTAATCCATTCATGCATGTCACTAATTAGATGACGAGGCCTTTGGCTACCTTAAGAGAGTCATAGTTACTCCCACTGTTTACCTGCGCTTGGTTGAATTTCTTCACTTTGACATTCAGAGCACTGGGCAGAAATCACATTGCGTCACCATCCACAGGGACCATCACAATGCTTTGTTTTAATTAAACAATCGGATTCCCCTTGTCCGTACCAGTTCTGAGTCGACTGTACGATTCCTAGGGAAAAGCCCCCAGCAGGAGGCATTCTACGCCCGTAGCCCAATCGCCACGTGACTGCCCACCCTCGCCGCGAGAGCAGCTTGGGCAGACTGCCAAAAGCCCACGAGTTGAGGGCATAGACCCCTAGGCCTAGCCCTCAGAGCCAATCCTTTTCCGAAGTTACTGATCCGTTTTACTGACTTCCCTTACCTACATTGTTCTATTGACCAGAGGTTGCTCACCTTGGAGACCTGATGCAACTATGAGTACGATCGGGCATGAACGGTACTCGGTCCTCCCGACTTTCAAGGGTCGATGAGGGCACACCGGACACTGCAAGACGTGCGGTGCTCTTCCAGCTACTGGACCCTATCTTCGGGTGAACCTTTTCCAGGGTGGGCAAGCTGTTAAAAAGAAAAGATAACTCTTCCCGGGGCCCCTAATGACGTCTCAGGATTTCCTAATGTTGTCGCCCGCCACCATGTCTCAGTTCAGGAATATTAACCTGATTCCCTTTCGATGCTCGTGTAGAGTGCACCCTTGATACAAGGCTTCCCCATCTCTTAGGATCAACTAACCCATGTGCAAGTGCTATTCACATGGAACCTTTCCCCACTTCAGTCTTCAAAGTTCTCATTTGAATATTTGCTACTACCACCAAGATCTACACTGGGGGTCGATCCACCCAAGCTCACGCCCTAGGTTTCTCAAGGACCCCCGCATCCTCCTACTCATCGGAGCCAATCAATTGTTCCGACGGTTGAGTAGAGGTTGCGCGCTTCAACGCCATCCATTTTCTGGGCTAGTTGATTCGGCATGTGAGTTGTTACACACTCCTTAGCAGATTTCAACTTCCATGACCACCGTCCTGCTATCTTTATCAACCAACACCCTTTGTGGAATCTAGGTTAGTGCGTAATTTGGCACCGTAACTCGACTTTCAGTTCATCCCGCATCGCTAGTTCTGCTTACCAAAAATGGCCCACTTGGAGCTCTCGACTCCATGGCACGGCTCAATGGAGTAGCCACACCCTCTTACCTATTTAAAGTTTGAGAATAGGTCGAGGGTGTTACGGCCCCAATGCCTCTAATAATTTGCTTTACCTGATAAAACTCGCGTGTGAGCTCTAGCTATCTTGAGGGAAACTTTAAAGGAATCTAGCTACTAGATGGTTCAATTGGTTTTTCACCCCTATACCCAAGTCAGATGAATTATTTGCACGTCAGTATCGCTACAAGCCTCCACCAGAGTTTCCTCTGGCTTCGCCCTGCTCAGGCATAGTTCAACATCTTTCGGGTCCCAATAGGTGTGCTCGCACTCGAACCCTTTGGATAAGCTCAAGGTCGGTTGAAAATGCACCCCCTAGAGAGGGGATCTCACCTGTCATCTTCCTTGCGCCTCGTAGGTTTTCAAACCCGCCGACTCGCACACATGTTAGACTCCTTGGTCTATGTTTCAAGACGGGTCAAATGGAAAGCCTGCCAACCAACACCACGAGTGCGCAGGTGCACACGGCCTGCCACAAGGGAACACACTTTGTTCCTCGACCACCGCAGCGGAAAATCGATAGGTAGTAATCCACCTGCACTTGTGACGATGAAGTACCTTGTGTTGGTTTGCACCTCAAGTCGAGCAGCGGACCAACCTGAGCCATTCCACATCCAACCGAGAAGCATCGACAACCTCCATCCGCTTCCATCCCGGCAATTTCAAGCACTCTTTAACTCTCTTTTCAAAGTCCCTTTCATCTTTCCCTCGCGGTACTTGTTCGCTATCAGTCTCTCGCCCGTATTTAGCCTTGGAAAGACTTTACCACCCAATTAGGGCTGCATTCCCAAACAACCCGACTCAGCGACAATGCCTCGTGATGCAGCAGGGTCCCGGGCCGACGGGGCTGTCACCCTCTCAGGCACCCCCTTCCAAGGGACTTGGCCCAGGTCTGCCACTGAGGATGCTTCTATAGACTACAATTCAGGTGGCACCGCCACCCAATTTTCATGCTGGGCTCTTCCCGATTCGCTCACCGCTACTAGGGGAATCCTTGTAAGTTTCTTTTCCTCCACTTAATTATATGCTTAAACTCAGTGGGTGTTGTCGCCTAAGCTAAGGTCGCAAGGTTGGAGCTAAATCCGCCCTACCACATGGGAGGACAAGAGAGAGCAAAGTAATTTCGAGCGATGCCACACAAAGCCTGCCTCAGCGATCGCCGACTGCCCATCCAAGGGGACAAGGTCACCACTCGCCGACGCACACCACGAAAAATCGCTTGAGGTATTTCAACCAACCACACCGCATGCGGCACGAACAACCAGCTCTGCTGCTCCTTAGCATATTGCAGGGAGTGCGTTTGAATGGGATGCGATGCCCAGATAGACGTGCCCTCGACCGAGGCCTCGGGCGCAAATTGCGTTCAAAAACTTGATGATTCACGAGATTCTGCAATTCACACTAAGTATTGCATTTCGCTACGTTCTTCATCGTAACAAGAGCTGATATATCTATTTCCGAGAGTCATTTCCACGTATTACAGAAAAATGAGCCACAAAACTGAATAGGGGCACCCCCCATAACAAATGTAAGGCCAATGGGCAAAAGGAGGAAAAACGCATGAGATAAAGAGAAACAAAGGTGTCTAACCCCCTCACAGGGGGAGGCTCGAACAGAGGAAAATCTCCCCCAGCCCCACGCCCTCGTAAAAAATAGGGAAATGCGTGGAACAACAATCGAGAAGCACTAGGGTGGCCACCCCAGGAGCTCACACTGCTTTTAGCCCTTCCCTAACACCAGCCCACAACAATTCCCCCTTTTCTCCATAAAGCTAGGGACCGAAAGGAAGAAAAGGGTAGAAAACAAAGCACAAGCCTCCCAAGCCTCGTGCCTTCGGTAAAAGGGGGGAATTGAAGGGGATGACGATGAAGAAGTACTAGGGAGGCCACCCTAGGAGCTTGCACTACGTTTCGTCCTTCTGGAACACCAACCCACAACAATCCCACCTTTTCTCTGTAATGCTAGGGGCCACGAGGAAGAAGGGAAGAAAACAATAAGAGAGAAAGGGATATATCAACCGTGGCCACCGGCTCACAAGGGGAGGCTTCAAACAGAGAACAAGCTTCCCCAACCTCGTGCCTTCGCAAAAAGGGGGAACTGCAGGGGACAACGATCGAGAAGGGCTAGGGTGGCCACCGTGGGAACCGCACTGCTTTTCATCCTTCCCGAACACCAATCCACAACAATCCCACCTTTTCTCCGTAAATCTAGGGGCCGAAAGGAAGAAGGGAAGAAAACAACATGAAAGAAAGAGAGATATCAAACGCGTCTACCAGCTCATAGGGGAAGGATCAAATAGATAACAAGCTTCCCCACCCCCGTGCCTTGGCAAAAAGGGGGGAACTGCAGGGGACAATGATCGAGAAGGACTAGGGTGGCCACCCTCGAAACTCACACTACTTTTCGTCCTTCCTGAACACCAATCCACAACAATCCCACCTTTTCTCCGTAAAGATAAGGGCCAAAAGCAAGAAGGGAAGAAAACAACAGGAAAGCAAGAGAGATCAAACATGGCTACCGACTCACAAGGGGAGGCTCAAATAGAGAACAAGCTTCCCAAACCCCACACCTTAGAAAAAGGGGGGAACTGCAGGGGACGGCTATCGAGAAGGACTAGGGTGGCCACCCTGGGAACTCACACTGATTTTTGTCCTTCCTGAACACCAATCCACAACAATCCCACCTCTCCTCCGTAAAGCTGGGGCCGAAAGGAAGAAGGGAAGAAAACAACACCAAAGAAACAAAGATCCCAAGAAAAGAGAGAAGCTCAACAGCACGTCGAGTATATGTCCGCTAACCAAAAAGAAATCAAACAAGGCACCCAATCAAAAAGGTGTCCCACCTCTTCACATCCTCCCACATGCATTCAGCACAACACCCTTTCTAGCTTTACAACATAGCAAACAACCAAGAAAATAAATCACAACCTAAAATTGACCAATAGAAAAGACAAGGGCCATGATGAGACCAGTGTATGGAGCACGTCACTGAGAGGCAAACAGCCCCGCAACCCAGCGGCACAACGCTTCAAACGACAAATAGACTGCTGCCAATAACACAAACCCACCACGTTATTGCACCCCTCCATGTACAAAACACCCAACAACCTTTCCAGCCAGAAAGTCAACAGGGGTCAAAGAATCAAAATCCAAAGAGGAGTTTTCACGGGCCGACAGTCAACGCTGGAGAAAGCCGCGGGCCACAAATACATCGATGTTGCAAGGCCACTAGAGAGAGGGACATTCGCAAAGCGCACACCACGAAACAAAGAAATGACACAAGTCCCACAAAGAACCCACAATCCAAAGGGAGGAACAAAGACACAACCCGCTACTTCTTTTTCCCTTAGAAGGGGAGTGGCTCACGAGAGGAAGAGGAATTCCCTCGATGGCAAAGGCACGAGATAAGATTTCAACCCTCATTCCCATCAGTGGGGAAAAATGCAATCTCGATGGAGCTCAGACCGAGGGATGGGTTTTTCATTACCTGGACACCCAACCCTTCTGTGAGGGCATGTCGAGGAACGGTCGGAAGGGACTAGGGTGGCCAGCCCAATTGGTTGAACCGCTCTTCGTCCATCCCATACTGACTACACCCCAACAATCTCCCCTCAGGGAAGGTTTGAGCTACCAGGCACGCACGCAACCACTCCCTCGACCCAACCACCAGCAAAAAATCTCACCCAAGCAGCACATCAACCGCCGCCACCTTTTCGAGAGAACCAACTATGGAAGCCCGCACCCTTGGCCCATGCCTTCCAACGAACAAAATACAGAGCACCGCCGCTATGAATGAGTCCTAATATATCCATCGTATTTACCAAGCACCTCAACTCTGCAGCAACCATGCCTGGACGAACAGATCGTCGGAAGGGCTCCCAAGAAACAAGCTTCCGAACCCCGTGTAGAAACACATTGGGGGGGAAGAAAAACAAAGGATGGGTGGGACAAGTACAAGCATGGCTTGCAAGCACACATGAAAAAACAAGCATTACCTCGAGACAAGCAACCAACAATGTTCCCGCCAAACACCAAACCCGCACCCCCAGAGACGCACCACAAAGTCCCACATTGCAATCGAAACCCAACCAGCCCGAACCAAAAAAGGAAACCCCTGCTATCAATGATCCTACAGTAGCTTCACCTACGGTAAACTTGTTACGACTTCTCCTTCCTCTAAATGATAAGGTTCAATGAACTTCTCACGACGTCGACGGCGACGAACCACCATCGTCGACGCAATCCGAACACTTCACCGGATCATTCAATCGGTAGGAGCGACAGGCGGTGTGTACAAAGGGCAAGGACGTAGTCAACACGAGTTGATGACACGTGCTTACTAGGAATTCCTCGTTGAAGACCAATAATTGCAGTGGTCTATCCCCATCATGATGGAATTTGAGAAGATTTCCTGATCCTCTCGAACCAGGAATAAAAACTCGTTGGCTGCATCAATGTAGTGTGCGTGCAGCCCAGAACATCTAAGGGAATCACAGACCTATTATTGCCTCAAACTTCCATGGCCTAAACGGTCATAGTCCCTCTAAGAAGCTGGCCGTAAAGGGGAACCTCCGGGTAGCTAGTTAGCAGGCTGAGGTCTCGTTCGTTATTGGAATTAACCAGACAAATCAATCCACCAACTAAGAACGACCATGCACCACCACCCATAGAAGAAAGAAAGAGCTCTCAATCTGTCAATCCTTACTATGTCTGGACCTGGTAAGTTTCCCCGTGTTGATTCAAATTAAGCCGCAGGCTCCACTCTTGGTGGTGCCCTTCCATCAATTCCTTTAAGTTTCAACCTTGCGACCATACTCCCCTTGGAACTTAAACACTCTGATTTCTCATAAGGTGCTGGCGGAGTCCTTAGAGAAACATCCGCCGATCCCTGGTCGGCATCGTTTATGGTTGAGACTAGGACGGTATCTGATCGTCTTCGAGCCCCCAACTTTCGTTCTTGATTAATGAAAACATCCTTGGCAAATTCTTTCGCAGTGGTCCGTCTTTCATAAATCCAAGAATTTGACCTCTGACAATGAAATACGAATGCCCCCGACAGTCCCTATTAATCATTACTCCGGTCCCGAAGGCCAACACAATAGGACCAGACTCCTATCACGTTATTCCATGCTAATGTATTCAGAGCATAAACTTGCATTGATCACCCTAATTTTTTCAAAGTAATAGTGTCGGAACCACGACCCAGCCAATTAAGGCTAGGAGCACACTGCTGACAAAAGGGATGGAAGGGCAGATGCACACCGAGTAGGCATACTGAGCTTTACGACCCAAGATAAAACTAAGAGATTTTTAGCTGTAACAACTTAAATATACCCTATTGGAGCTGGAATTACCGCGGCTGCTGGCACCAAAATTTCCTTCCAATGGATCCTCGTTAAGGGATTTAGATTTTACTCATTGCAATTACCAGACTTGATGAGCCTAGTATTGTTATTTATTGTCACTACCTCCCCATGTCAGGATTGGGTAATTTGTGTGCCTGCTGCCTTCCGTGGATGTGGTAGCTATTTCTCAGGCTCCCTCTGTAGAATCTAACCCTAATTCTTCATCACCCGTCACCACCATGGTAGGCCTCTATCTTACCATCGAAAGTTGATAGGGTAGAAATTTGAATGAAGCATCGCCAGCACAAGGGCTGTGCTATCCATCGAGTTATCATGATTCACCGGAGAAGCGGGCAAGCCCGCGCTGGCCTTTGATCTAAAAAAATCATCCCTTCCAAAGAGTCGGGACTTGTTTCACGTATTAGCTCTTGAATTACTATGGTTATCCAAGTAGTATGGTACCATCAAAAAAGCTATAACTGATTTAATGAGCCATCCAAAGTTTCACAGTCTGAATTAGTTCATACTTAGAAATGCATGGCTTAATCTTTGAGACAAGCATATGAGTACTGGCAGGATCAACCAGGTAGCACCCTCCCACTTCAAAGGACATTCTTGGCGCTCTCTTACTGAGAGCCAACCTGAACACCCATCAAGCCAAAATGATGTCAAAATATCATGTAAAACTTTTATGCCTTGCACCTCTTGCATTTCAAGAAGGAAGCACACGGAACATGCCCAGGACATGGCGAACAAATGGGCAGACATGCCAAGCCACAACACACCAAGGCCACTCTAGAGTTTTCATCCACAGCCCAACCAACAAGAAAACGAGTGATCACTCACCCACTCCCTTAGAAATGCCTCCAAAGGCCTCCACACCCCGCACCAAGGCCACCTAGGAGTCCATCCGGACAGTAACAGCGGTGGACCTCGATCACCCGATCAGTTGCGGAAGCCTCGATGTAAAGGAAATGAATGGAGGACAAAAAACCATGCAACCTCTGTATTATAAATGAGCCACAACCCTCCCCGCCCCGCACCGAGGCCACCTAGGAATCCACCTGGATAGCAACAACGATGGACCTCGATCTCCCGACTGCCTACAGCAGCCTCGATGCGAAGGAAAAGGAAGGAAAATAAAAAGAGGACGACCGGCTGCACAAATCCTATCATAGAGAGGCCATACAAACCTCCCAGCGCCCCCACCGATGCCACCTACGAGTCCACCCGGACAACAGTAATAGTGGACCTCGATCAGATGATTTCCTACGACAGCCTCAATGCAAAGGAAATGGAGGGAAATAAAACAATACCAATTGAGCCCACAATCTCTCTTAGAAATGCCCCCCAACCCTCCACGCCATGCACCAAGGCCACCCAGGAGTCCACTCGGACAACAGCAACGGTGGACCTCAATCACTTGACCACCTGCAGCAACCACGATGCGAAGGCAAAGGAAAGAAATAAATGCAAATCAAGAGGCTCGCTACACAATACAAGAACATATCCAAACAGGAGGAGGGATCGGGTAGCTACGCAACCCCCACACCCTATGTACAGACAACCTAGGACATTTCCCACAGCTTTACTGACTAGACGATGAATACTTTTCCCCTACGACCACCTCCACGCAAAGGAGGGAGGTCGAAGCATTCCACCTTGAAATCATTCTTCCAGATAGCCCCCACCATCGACATAGCAAGCCTCCTCCCCATTGGACTAGGAGCGCATACACAATTGAAACAACAAATGCCCATAAACGTTGTGACTTAACATTTCCAACTGCAAAATCCTACCACACACGGAAGATGCAAGGAAAAAGCCGACCCCTCGATCAAACATATGGGCCAGCACATCTATCAAAACCTCAAAGCCAATGAAACCACGAATGATGTGCACTTTGAAATGAATGCCAACCCTTCACTTTACAAAAAGAAGAACAACACCTCACATTTCCTGACGGAAAAAGCAAGCAAGAGGGAGGGGTAGGTGTTTTACAACCAAAACCCTTCCACGTCCCTCTTAAATGTATGCATCTCAACCAACAATGCCAACATGGAAAGAGTACAAGCACAAGACACCGTCACCATAAAAAGCCGAACAATGAAGAGGCTATCCATCACAAGGAGCCACACCACAACAACCCATACAACTCCCAAAACTTGGAGTAGAAGGGGAATTGTTCACATATGCCTCCCGGGACAAGCATGGCCAACATTATTGCTCATGCGCTACCCAGTGGGTATGGAGAGAAGATGAAAATCAACCACCCTACAAATGACCCAAGGCCATTCTTGAGGCAAACCCGAAAAACAAACTCAATTACCAACCCACCTTTCACACGAAAGGCAAAACCCTCCACACCAAATAGGGAGAAGGTGAACAGCATAACGAGGAGCCAATTTCAATGGAGAAGGTGAAAAAATAACAGTAGCAAGGATGGACCTCGATCGCATGATCGCCTGCGATAGCCTCAATGCAAACGAAACGAAAGGAAACAAAATAGCAATACCAACCGAGCCCACAACCTCTCTTAGAAATGTGCCCCCCCGACCCTCCACACCACGCACCGAGGCCGCCTTGGAGTCCACCCGGATAGCAGCAACAGTGGACCTCGATCACTTGGCCGCCTATGGAAACCATGATGCGAAGGCAAAGGAAGGAAATAAATGCAAATCAAGAGGCTCGCTACACAATACAAGAACATATCCAAATAGGAGGAGGGATCGGGCAGCTCCGCACCCCCTGACCCTACGTACAGGCAACCTAGGAGATTTCCCATAGCTTTACCGACTGGAAAATGAATACTTTTCCCCTACGGCCACTTCCATGAAAAGGAGGGAGGTCGAAGCTTTCCACCTCAAAATCCTTCTTCCAGATAGCCCCCACCATCGACATAGCAAGCCTCCTCCCCATTGGACTAGGAGCGCATACACAATTGAAACAACAAATGCCCATAAACTTTGTGACTTAACATTTCCAATAGCAAAATCCTACCACGCATGCAAGATGCAAGGGAAAAGCTGACCCTCGATCAAACATATGGGCCAACACATCTATCAAAACCTTAAAGCCAACGCAACCACGAACGATGTGCACTTTGAAAGGAATGCCAACCCTTGACTTTACAATAAGGAGAACAACGCCTCACATCGCCTGATGGAAAAAGAAAGCAAGAGGGAGGGGTAGGTGGTTTACAACCAAAACCCTTCCACGTCCCTCTTAAATGTATGCATCTCAACTGATAATGCCAACACGAAAAGAGTACAAGCACAAGACATCAGCACCATAAATAATCGAACAATGAAGAGGCTAGCCATCACAAGGAGCCACACCACAGCAACCCATACAACTCCCAAAACTTAGAGCAGAAGGGGAATTGTTCACATATGCCTCTCGGGACAAGCATGGCCAACATTACCGCTCATGCACTACCG
Source organism: Pinus tabuliformis (assembly GCA_031772625.1). NCBI lineage: Eukaryota > Viridiplantae > Streptophyta > Pinopsida > Pinales > Pinaceae > Pinus > Pinus tabuliformis. Next base: position 799,153,029 of record CM062809.1, read on the forward strand.
AGTGGGTATGGAGAGAAGATGAAAATCGGCCACCCTACAAACAACCCAAGGTCATTCTTGAGGCAAACCTGAAAAACCAACTCAATTACAACCCACCTTTCACATAAAAATCAAAACCCTCCGCACCAAATAGGGAGGAGGTGAACAATATAATGAGGAGCCAATTTCTATGGAGCCACAAATGGCTACCCAACCTGATAAAAATTCTCTATTCGCAACAACCGAGGGGCACGATAGCGACATAGGCACGATGGAGTTTTGGGGCTTCCATCTGGGACTGCAACAATGAAGGCTCAAAGGAGCGTCGAGAAAACTTTAAACATTCTTATTGTTGGGATGGGAAAGAGGGACGAGGATGAGCATGGCCCACATTACCACTCATGTGCTACAAAGTGGGGATGGAGAGAAGACAAAAATCAGTTGCCCTCCAAATGACCCAAGGCCATCATTCGGGCAAACCCGACAAAGAAACTTGATTACCAACCCACCTTTCAAACCGAAAGAAAACCTGTCACGGGTATCTTCTGGAGGGGCACGAGGGGGACTAGGACGATCCAAGGAGCAACACCACAACAACCCATACAACTCCAATAACTTAGAGAGCAGAAGGGGAATTGTTCACACATGCCTCCCAAGACGAGCATAGCCAACATTACCGCTCATGCGCTATTGAGTGGGGATGGAGAGATGATGAAAATTGGACACCCTACAAATGACCCAAGGCCATCATTCAGGAAAACGTGAAAACACAACTCGATTACCAACCCACCTTTCACACGGAAGGAAAACCTGTCGCTGGTATCATCTGGAGGGGCACAAGGGGACCAAGACAAGCCAGGGAGCCAAACCACAACAACCCCTACAGCTCCAAGAACTTAGATAGCAACTGTAGACATATGCCTCCCAGGACGAGCATGGGCAACATTACCGCTCATGCGCTACCGAGTGGGGATGGAGAGAAGATGAAAATCGGCCACCCTACAAATGACCTAAGGCCATCGTTCAGGCAAACACGAAAACACAACTTGATTACCAACCCACCTTTCACACGGAAATAAAACCTGTTGCTCGTATCATCTGGAGGGGCATGAGGGGGACCAGGACGAGCTAGGGAGCCACACCACAATAGCCCATACAGCTCCAAGAACATGGAGAGCGGAAGGGGAATTGTTCACATATGCCTCCTAGGATGATTGTGGCCAACATTACCACTCATGCACTACCGAGTGGGGATGGAGAGAAGATGAAAATCGGTCGCCCTACAAACGACCCAAGGCCATCGTTCAGGAAAACGCGAAAACACAACTCGATTACCAACACACCTTTCACACAGAAAGAAAACCTGTCGCTAGTATCATCTAGAGGGGCACGAGGGGACTAGGATGAGCCAGGGAGCCACACCAAAACAACCCATACAGCTCTAAGAAATTGGAGAGTGGAAGGGGAATTGTTTACATATGCCTCCCAGGATGAGCATGGTCAACATTACCGCTCATGCGCTACTGAGTGGGGATGGAGAGAAGATGAAAATCGACCACCCTACAAACGACCCAAGGCCATCGTTCAGGAAAACACGAAAACACAACTCGATTACCAACCCACCTTTCGCATGGAAAGAAAAGTTGTCACTGGTATCATCTAGAGGGGCACGAGGGGACCAGGACGAGCTAGGGAGCCACACCACAATAGCCCATACAGCTCCAAGAACTTGGAGAGTGGAAGGGGAATTGTTCACATATGCCTCCCAGGACGAGCATGGCCAACGTTATTGCTCACGTGCTACTGAGTGGGGATGGAGAGAAGATGAAAATCGGCCGCCCTACAAACGAACCAAGGCCATCGTTCTGGCAAACCCAAAAACACAACTCGATTACCAACCCACCTTTCACACGGAAAGAAAACCTGTCACTGGTATCATTTGGAGGGGCATGAGGGGACCAGGACGAGCCAGGGAGCCACACCACAACAGCCCATACAGCTCCAAGAACTTGGAGAGTGGAAGGGGAAGTGTTCACATATGCCTCCCAGGATGATCATGGAAAACATTAACGCTCATGCACTACCGAGTGGGGATGGAGAGAAGATGAAAATCGGCCACCCTACAAATGAACCATGGCCTTCATTTAGGCAAACCCAAAAACACAACTCAATTATCAACTCACCTTTCACACAGAAAGAAAACCTGTCGCTGGTATCATTTGGAGGGCCACAAGGGGGACCATGATGAGACAGGGAGCCACACCACAATAGCCCATACAGTTCCAAGAACTTGGAGAGCAGAAGGGGAATTGTTCACATATGCCTCCCAAGAAGAGCGTGGCCAACATTACCGCTCATGTGCTACTATGTGGGGATGGAGAGATGATGAAAATCAGCCACCCTACAAACGACCCAAGGCCATCATTCAAGCAAACGTGAAAACACAACTCGATTACCAACCCACCTTTCACACGGAAAGAAAACCTGTCGCTGGTATCATCTGGAGGGGCACGAGAGGACCAAGATGAGCCAGGCAGCCACACCACAACAACCCATACACAACTCCAAGAACTTAGAGAGCTGAAGGGGAATTGTTCACATATGCCTCCCAGGAATACCATGGCCAACATTACCGCTCATGCGCTACCGAGTGGGGATGGAGAGAATATGAAAATCGGCCACCCTACAGATGGCCCAAGTGCATCATTCAGGAAAACCAAAAAACACAACTCAATTACCAACCCACCTTTGAAGCGAAAAGGAAACCTGTCGCTGGTATCATCTGGAGGGTCATGAGGGGACCAAGACGATCTAGGGAGCCAAACCATAACAACCCATACAACACCAAGAACTTGGAGAGTAGAAGGGGAATTCTTAACCTATGCCTCCTGGGACGAGCATGGCCAATATCACCACTCATGCGCTACCGAGTGGGGATGGAGAGAAGATGAAAATCGGCCACCCTACAAATGACCCAAGGCCATCCTTCAGGAAAGCCCGAAAACACAACTCAATTACCAACCCACCTTTCACGCGAAAAGGAAACCTGTCACTTGTATCATTTGGATGGGCACGAGGCACTGGGGGGGACCAAGGTGAGCCAGGGAGCCACACCACACCCACTCAAATGAGTTTACACAGAGACCCTCGACCGAATGAGTTTGCACGAATGCCCTCGCCCAACCCGCCCGAACGAGTTGACGCAGACGCCCTCAAATGACCCGCCCATACAAGTTTACATGGGCACGGACACGACCGTAACGAAAGGAAAACGGGGAGTCGGGCAAACAAGCTGCATGAACATGCACAAAGCCAACCTTGGGTCACAACATAACAATTTTGATACGGGCTCGTTCCCCCAGGTGCACCCTCGCCCGACCCACCCAAACAAGTTAATGCGAACGCCCTCAAATGACCCACCCGTATGAGTTTACATGGGCGCCCACACGAACGTAACGAAGGGACAAGGGAGAGTTGGACAAATGAGCTGCACGAACGTGCACAAAGATAATCTCGGGTCACAACTTAGCATTTTTGATATGGTATCGTTCGCCCGGGCATGCCCTCACCCGACCCACCCGGACGAGATGACATGGATGCCCCCAAACAACCTACCCGAACAAATTTGCATGGGCACCCACACGACTGAAACGAAGCGACAATGGAGAGCTGGGGAAACGAGCAACATGAACGTCCAAAAAACCAACCTCGGGTCACAACTTAGCATTTTTAATATGGGCTCGTTCGCCCAGGTGCACCCACGCTCGAACGCGTTCACATGGACGCCCTCAAATGAACCACCCGAATGATTTTGCATGGGCGCCCACATGACCGAAACGAAGTGACAAGGGAGAGTTGGGCAAACGAGTTGCACGAACTTTCACAAAGCCAACCTTGGGTCACATCTTAGAATTTTTTTATACAGGCTCGTTCACCCGGGTGCGCCCTCACCCGAACGAGTTCACACGGACACCTTCAAACGACCCGCCTGAAGGAATTTGCATGGGCGCCCGCACGATCGAAACGAAGCGACAAGGGAGAGCCAGGCAAACAAGTAGCACGAACATACACAAAGCCAACCTTGGGTCACAACTTAGCATTTTTGATACGGACCCATTCGCCTGGGCATGCCCTCGCCCGAAGGAGTGCACACGGATGCCCTCAAATGACCCGCCCGAACGAATTTGCATGGGCGCCCGCACGACCGAAACAAAGTGACAAGGGAGAGCTGGGCAAATGAGCTGCACGAACGTGCACAAAGCCGACCTCGGGTCACAACTTAGCATTTTTGATACGGGCTCGTTCGCCCGGGCGCACCCTCGCCCGAACAAGTTCACACGGACGCCCTCAAACGGCTAACCCAAATGAATTTGCATGGGTGCCCGCACAACCAAAACGAAGTGACAAGGGAGAGCTGGGCAAACGAGCTACACGAAAGTGCACAAAGCCAACCTCGGGTCACAACTTAGCATTTTTGATTCGGGCTCATTCGCCCGGGCACGCCCTTGCCCGAACGACCCACCCAAACGAGTTCACACAGACGCCCTCAAATGACCCGCCCGAACGAATTTGCATGGGTGTGCGTGTTATAGACATTTTTGTGCCTTACAACATGAAGCATGAAATGTGCATAATCTAAGGGATCCAAAGTCCCTAAACATGTTGTTCCTACCCCTAGAGGAACAAGGTCAGCAAACCACAGCACTGAATAACAGTTCTCCACCTGAAAACACTCAAAAACAAGGCAATTCTGGATCATGTCAACTGCTCCACTAAGCATCTGCGCTGAATGTCAACTGCTCCACTGTCTACCTGCGCTGAATGTCAACTGCAAAGAAGGCTACCTGCGCTGGGCAAATTGGGACATGTGGCACAGTCATTCCTCAAGGTGTCAATGCCCAAGAAGCTTCCAAAATGACACTTGGATCAAGGAATACGACTGGTGATGAGTAAGAGGGTCTAGATCTCCAAGTGGAAGCAAGAACCTCCAAGTGGACTCAAGAACTGAAGAATAACTGAAGTGAGAGAGGACACTAGTCATCTCTCAAGCTGACTCATCCTTTCTCCAAAAATCCTATATATAGATCTCTCTCATGAGGTCTAGGGGGGCTGGAATTTGGTGAATGTAAAGAATTGCTGTTGGTTTGAGTTTAGAACTATTGGGTGATTTGCTTTGAAGGAGGTGAAGAGGAGATTTCTTTCTGCTGGGAGGTGATGCTGGATTGGGCCTCTTATGGTTGTATCACTTCCTGAACTTTACTTCTTCCATTAATAAAGCATTTGAGGTTCTTCTATATGCATGTGTCTCAATGGTGTATTGTTGTACTTGTGTATTTGATTTATTCTAATCCTTGAATCAATTATGAATGTATGCATCTTGTAGTTTCCCTCTCTTGCCATTTTGTAGGGTCTTGGTGTAGCTGGGCCAGTGAAAGAGCGAGGAGCTGGGGGCAAGCAGCAAGGAGAGAAGATTGGATCAATCATTAGCGAAGGACATCGGTTAGTGGATCTCTTTCTCCCCTCTCTTACATCTCATAAAGAAGTAATCTCAAATAGCTTTGCTTTGATTGTTGCTGAGGTACTATCACCCTTAGAGTGGGATAGGGTCATTCCGTATTGGATACTTTTCCCAGCAACAAATTGGCGACTCCGCTGGGGATCGTATCTTGTTGGTTTCTTGTATTTTTGCTATTCATTTCCTAAACACAGAGAATACCGAATCGAACTGCATTTGGATCTTTCAAGTGCAAAGTAGAGGGCAACTACTCTGGCTCAGTTTCTGGGCATGTTTATGGTTTGAAGAACTGATCCACAAGGACTCTGAACAGCTCTTAGTGATAGCTTTTCATCCTCCTTTTCATCCCTTAGTGTGTACTTGATTGATAACTTTTGATTTGGCCAAAAACTGTTGATTTTTGAGCAATCTGTAACCCGGAAACTGAGAAAAACGAAAGTTTATCTCTTCATTGCAGGCACTGTGAAGGCAGTCTGCATTTCATCGCAGGTCCCGAAGGGGCTACCTACGCTGAATCTCAAACTGACAGTGTACTACCTGCGCTGAACCAGTTTTGCCTTGTGCAACTGGGGTTCCCTGCTTTCTGTTGCCCTGTTTTCATCCTTGTTTTTGCAGCATGTTATCAGTCAATGTACCTATCTGAAACCACCTTTCTTTGCCACTATTCCACCTCGGTTGTATAAAGAAACTGTATTTGTTCTTTGTGTATTTCTTACATCATTTGCAGTTTCCCATAACGAAAGTGAACTAGTCTTGCTGTGGCCTCTTAGATCTAGACCTGTGATAAGTGTCGTTTTGATCTTAAGAGTTAGCTTGTTTACTGTTCATAGCTGATTGAGCTTTTGATTTCGTCATATGGTTTGAATTTATGTATTTCTAGTGTCGAAACAAGTAAATCTTAAGGTGTCTTTTGATTTTGGACAAAAGCTTGTTTGCTTTCACTTGAAATTGAATTCAAAGTTATACAACAGCTTTCTTTTTGTAATACATCAACATTAAGAAAGAGAAAAGAAATACCTGCATTGTGCATGTGCATTTTGACAGTTTGCATGTTGATTTAGGAAAAAGTGCATTAGTGTGTGCTTTATGATCTGTGTGAAAAGATGATGTCTTTCTTTTCCCTCAGTAGTTAAGATTTTCATAAGTTGAAAAGATTGAAAAAGCTTGCTTCTCATCTTTAGACTGCATTTAGGAATTTGTATCATACATCTCGTGGTGAACCTTGAAAGGCAAACTTTAAAAAGATCAACTTAAAATAAATTGAATTTACATAACAATGCTTTGAAACATAACGCAAACACATAGAGGTCTAAGCTAGAGACGTGTTCCGGCGTCGTTAAACGTGATATCTTAGCGTTGAGTGGTTGGGTGATTCGTCCACGGTGAAGCGATAAGTATCAATACGGACTTGTGCTCCCACGTACCATCGCGTATATATTGGGAGACCCCTATAGGCATATATCTTTTATCCTTAGGAAACCGTGTCGGCCGCCCTACTAATCGCAATGCAGTGAACACAAAATTCACGAAGATCGACCACCCATACTGTAAAACGTATTCTGTGGTTTTGCGAAAGGTTTGGCACACCCTCTTCCTAGATCTCCAGAGTAGTTTCTTTTGGCCTTTTTCAAACTCTATAACTGAAAAAGTCCATCCGAGCATTTGTCACTTCGGGCTCGTTAAAACATCGAAGGAGACTAGGGTCATCTTTAGATTTTTCTCGACTCTTAAAAAGTGAAAAAGCAAGTTGTGTCTAAAAGCGTCTAATAAAATTCATTCAATTCGGAAACACAAATTTCCCCTTTTAATATTTTGGTTGATTGAGTAATCCGAAATCGTGGAAGAAAGTCAATTGAAACCCCGTCATTCGCGGAGGCTTACGAGTCAACTGTCTTTGTCTCCGAAATCGAAAACAGGACGGACAAAGCGAACTCGTTTAACCGGTTCAAAATCTCCTATAAAAGTTAGAACAAGTGTTCCAACTGCATCTGAGGTTCCGGTTACTCCAAACATTTCTAGAAACCCTGCCTCTATAGAAGAAGTTCAACAGCCACAGAAGGATAGTAATATTGATCCTAGTCTAGGGGCAAATACTTGTATAACTGAACCAGTTCCATCTGTAACCGGTCCAAAGAGTTTTGTTCCTCAAACCACTGTCGCTGTCGAAACAACCACTTCTTCAGCACCAGAAATATTTTACGGACCTGACGGTCTCCCTCTTCCACTGGGTTTGATTGCGATAGAGGAAATTTTAGAGGATCCGCAAGCAAGTACTCTAACCCATTTTGGAGTCAGGGTCACTCTATTTCCTTCATCAGAAGTTAATCCACCACAAGTGGAGCTTCCTGTAGAATCGCTAGGCAATCTATTGGATAGACTTAAGATGTCTGAACAACCGTCATCATCTAGGACTGTGTCAAATGACACAGCGACAGCAGAAGCCCCTGTCATCACTCTGACGATGTTTGCCGGCATACCATCTGTCCCGACTAGCTCACAACCGCTAGAAGGAGTCCACCAAGGGACTATGACGACAATGTGGTCTGTTCCAGTTTGTTCATCCGGAATAATATCCGGTAACTCTTACATTGAGACTCGACAGATTGATCCTCATGGAGGTCAATTTGGGCCATCCAGTCCTCAAGGACAAACAATCCCTCTGAGTTCCGGATTGCTACCGTATGGGGGGCAGTATGCCCTTTCATTACCTCCTCCGGGAGGATATCCATATGGCAGTTCTCAACAGTATTCAGGTTATACTGGAATTGCATCAAGTAGTTGGGTACCTATGCTACCTCAACAACCAAGGGTTGTATATTCTATGCAACAGTGTGTACCTATGACGAACATCCCAACCACACCGGCTATTGTAACTGTGTCACAAGTTCAAGTGATACCTGTTGCATGTCAACCTCAGATTTCTTAGGTTGTAATGCAACAACCTTTTGAACATGGGTCACAACCATAGTCGCCAACTGGTGGGACGACACAGGTCCAAACGGGTACAATTACCCCACACCTCGGTCCAACGGTTAGCATAGCATAGCAGAACATGGCTTCACAACCATGGCTAGTGCAATACGAAAAACCACAATTCCAGCAAGTATACCGAGGTTCTGAGCAACAGATCTTTGCGAACAGTGGACAACCGTATATCCAAAACGGTCAAAATCAACCACTTTACAGTGGCCAAGTCCACCAACCATATCAGTCATACCAACATCAATTACATTATGCTGGTATGCAAAGGCCCACTGCTCAAGCGATTCCATCGTACCCTGGTTATGCTTCGCCTAACCTGAATCAACAGTTACCATTCGTGGCAACTTTAGAGTTACCTGATTTACACCGGTTAACCAATGATCTGATTGCTTATGCCCCTTGGTGGCCAGCGATTCCTCATAAACTTCCATCTGACATTCCTAAATTCAATGGAAATCCAAGTGAAGACCCATCGAATCACGTGATGACTTTTCATCTGTGGTGTTCGTCAAACACCCTAAACGATGATTCGATAAGGCTTCGCCTTTTTTAGAGGACATTGACAGGTCCAGCGGCTAAATGGTATATTGAATTGCCAAGAGCCTCTTTCGACAATTTTAGTTCCCTAGCCACGACTTTCTTAACCCATTTTCAATTACCGATAAGGTATGAAACGGGAACAGAAATATTAACCAACTTCAAGCAGACAACTGCCACCCATATATCTGATCATATACATGAGTGGCGTCGTCGTCGTAGGATGGTGAAAACATACGTTCCCGATCAGCTATTAGCTGAATGGTTTATAAAGTCGTTACTTCCTGCTATTACGGAAGATGTGGCCAAGGGGGGAGTCGTAACAGAGGAGCAAGTTATTGCTCGTGCACAGTATTTGGACTTAGTTTATACTCAGTCCGGCACGCTCTACGACAAAATACCCGACGCCCCTAGACCAGAATTTTCAATTCCTCCTCCTCCTAAATCCAATAGTGACTCTCACGCCGGTGATGGCGTGATTGGCACGGCAAACATGAAATCGATAAAGGCTTCGTCAAAGAAAGCCCGTAAGAATTCGATCAAAATGCGAAAGAAGAAATTCTTACTTCGGAAGTAAATGTCGTATCAGCAGATAAAGGCAAAGAAACCAATCAACTAGGAAGCAAGAAGAAGCAAAACAAAGGGAAGAAGAAGAAACAGGGTGAATCATCTCCTCGAAAAAATTCTTCAAACCCTCCTGGGCAAGGGAAACAAATTTATCCATGTCAAATATGTGATGAAGAGGATCATTACACGAAGAATTGCCCATTCAAAGCTGAGTTAAAGAGGTTCTTTAAAAGTTCCCAAACCTCAGCTGTGTTAACCGATCCATTTCCCAACCCAGGTCAAAATATGGTTGATAGTGGAAACGCTTCCCCGTCACAAGTGCTTATGTTGTCAGTTTCAAAACAGCAGAATGATGCTTTGATTTCGACAAGGAACAAAGATTATGGGAATCCTCAGCTGTCGAACGACAAAGGTAAAGATCAACCAAGTAGTTCGACAACAACTTCGACATAAGTTGTACCGCCCATCATTCCTGAATTAACAATAAAACCACCAAAGGGTGTAGTACACAAGTCGACATTTAATCCTCGCGCCAGAGCGGCGCAGCATTATAACATAGTGGAAGATATGGCGCAATCGCCATCCGCTATGTCGACTCTTGAGGTATTACAAAATTGTCCATCCCAAAGGCAGGCGTTGTTATCAGCTATTGGCGGGGTTGATCCTAAGGATTCCAATCTTGTATCCTTTGATCACAAAGGATATGATCCTCAGTTACCAGCTCAACTAGCTTTCCTTATTCAAGTGAAAGCCCTCAACAAAACTGTTCACAGAACGATTATTGATGAGGGAGCATCAACATGTATTATGTCGATGAGCTGCTGGAAAACTTTAGGATCTCCAGCCTTGTCGCGATCATCGATGAAATTAAAAGCTTTCGACGAAAGGACTTATACCCCATACAGTATCCTTAATAACTTGAAGGTTGAACTAGGAAGAAAAACAGTAGAAATTGATGTTGAGGTCATCGATGGAAATCTTGAGTACAACATCCTACTAGGAAGACCATGGATTTATGCCATGGCAGCTGTCGTGTCGACTTATTTTAGGAAGATCGCATTCCCGTTTGAAGGAGGGATTACGGTCGTCGACCAACAGAACTTCCTCCCTAATGGTTCACAAGTTACAGGAAGCATTCCCATGATCCATGAGAGCAACCATTCACTTCAAGATATTAGAGTAGGATTATTGAAAGACCCCACATTGATGGGAACTTTCGCGCTACCACCTCCTATTTATACAGGAAATGTACCGTTTGTAGCAACCTGCAACATGATATCTTCTATGAAGGTCGACATGGATCGTGCAATTGTTTTGCCCCCAAGCCCTCTAGAAATATTGTAGCAATCAATGTTTCAAGCATGGGAGGCGAACCCAAATCAATTCTTGTCAAGCATTTGGGTAGATAGGTCTCGAGAATATGGAACCCCATTAGATCCTTGGTCGAAAGTACATGGGACTGACGAAGGAATCTTACAATCAATGTTGATTGAGGGGGCACCATGGAATGACCACCACCATCGTTCCCTTCTTCCGTAATATGAAGAAGATACTCAAAGTGACCTTTACCACCCTTCAATTTTTGAATTCCTAACAAATACTGTAAATACGGTGGATTCCGAGCGAAACTTATCCAATATTGAAGAGATTCCAACCATAAATATCTCGACTAAGACAGATGTTTTAGAGAATATTTATGTCGGCAAAGGTTGTTCCCCTTCAGAACTGGAAATATATAACGCTCTTTTTCGCGAATTCAGAGATGTCTTTGCTTGGTCATATGATGAAATGCCAGGCATTGACTCGAGTATCGTTGAACATGAAATTAAAATGTATCCTGATGTCAAACCAATAAGACAACGACTTCGGCAGGTGCACCCCAAGAAAGCCACTGCCATTAAGGCGGAAGTTGAAAAACTTCTCCATGCTGGATTCATCTACCCGGTTCCTCTAACCAATTGGGTATCGAATATTGTCCCTGTTATGAAGAAACAAGGGACGATTAGAGTGTGTGTCGATTATAGGGATGTAAACCAAGCTTGTCCGAAGGACAACTACCCTACACCCTTCATCGACCAGATAATTGATGAATGCGCTGGATGTGAAATCTTTTCATTTATGGATGGATTTTCTGGGTATAATCAAATAAATATCCGCCCATAGGACCAGTCAAAGACTGCATTTATTTGTCCGTGGGGCACATTTGCTTATCGAAAATTACCCTTTGGTTTAAAGAACGCAGGGGCGACGTTTCAGAGGGCAATGAATTATGCCTTCCATGACATCAAGAACATTGTTCAACCTTATCTCGACGACCTCCCGGCTCATTCGCGAAAGCGGACTGATCATCCGCAGCATTTAAGAGCGATATTTCTACGTTGCCGACACTACAAGATAAGACTCAATCCACACAAATGTGTGTTTTGCGTCGGTTCTGGTCGTTTACTTGGCTTTGTAGTCTCCAAGGATGGGATTTGTCTCGACCCCTGCAAGGTTCAGGCAATCGTTAATTTGCCTCCACCTTCAAATTTGCTTCAGATTCAGAAACTCCAAGGGAAAGCGAACTTTCTGAGGAGGTCCATTCCAAATTATGCAAAACTTGCTAAAGGTTATACTCGTCTTTTGAAAAAGGATGTACCTTTTGTCTGGGACCAGGTGGCGCAAGCTTCTTTGATGCTCTGAAAGATTGTCTAGTAAAAGCATCATTAATGTACGCCCCAGACTATCAAAGAGATTTTAACCTCTATCTGGCTGCAGCGGATATGACCATTGTGATGGTTTTAGTTCAAGAAGTCGATGGAATTGAACATCCTATCTATTATTTAAGTAAAAACTTAAATGATACAGAAAGTAAATATTCTTATGTTGAAAAACTAGCGCTTGCAGCTGTTCAAGCGATTCAAAGGATTTGACATTATGTCCTCTTTCGGAAAACTACCCTCTTGTCAGATTGTAACCCCATGACTTATATACTGTCGCGACAGTTGCTGGGGGGAAAATATTCAAAATGGATAGCGATCCTTCAAAGGTTTGATCTGGAATTTGTAAAATCCAAATCAAAGAAAGCTCTAGTTTTCGCAGAATTATTGTGTGATCTCCCATTGTCGTCCAACGATGAAACATCGGAAGAGTCAATCGTGGACGAAAGTTTGTTTCTGATATCTGCAAGCGATGAGTGGTACGGAGATATCATAGTTTATCTCCAAACCCAAAAATTCAGGCCAAACACCTCTCACTCCGAACAAAAACGTATACGATACCAAGCAAAAGACTACATGATCATCGGTGATACACTTTACCGTCGTGGTATCGATACAGTTCTGAGGAGGTGCCTTACCCATGAGGAGGCCGAAAAAGCCTTGAATGAATGTCATTCAGGCGCATGTGGGGGGCATCAGTCTGGATTTGCAACAGCACAAAAAGTCTTATGAGCAGGATACTTCTGGCCAACCATGTTCAAAGATTGCATAACCGCAGTCAGAAGTTTCCATGCTTGTCAAATTTTTGATAGCAAAACCAGACGACCACCCGCACCTTTACAGCCGATAGTTGCTGTTGGGCCCTTCGCCAAGTGGGGCATCGATTTCATGCAATGTAACCCCACCTCGACCGGGGGGCATGGGTATATTATAGTCGCTGTTGACTATTTTACCAAATGGGCCGAGGCAATGCCTACATTGGATAACACTGGTGAAACAACTGCCCTTTTCTTTTTTAATCATGTAGTAGGCCATAGTGACAGATCATGGGTCGCATTTTCACAATCACATGATGGTCGAATTAGCTGCCAAGCTATGGCTATCTCATGACAGCTCTACCCCATATTATCTGCAAGCCAACGGAACAGTTGAAGCAATCAACAAAGTCCTGAAGCGTATGTTGCAAAGGATGATCGAGTTTCATAAAAGAAGGTGGCACCTAATCCTGTACTCAGCCTTGTGGGCTTACCGAACGTCGGTAAAGAACGCAACCGGGTTCACACCTTTTCAACTGGTGTATGGCCTGGAAGCTAGGGGAAATTTCGTCGCTTAAACTCACAATTGATCTCCTCCCCAGAACTTCAGAAGAAGAGGCTCGTCTCTTGGAATTAATCCAGTTGGACGAAACCCGTCGTGATGTCGCTTTGGCTAACGAAGCCCATAAGAAACGAGTCAAGGCTCAGTTCGACAAAAGTGTCAAACTCCGTGTCTTCTCAGAAGGTGATTTGGTCTTGCTTTATGACCAAGAATCCGATAAATTGGGAGTAGGTAAATTCAAGTCTTTATGGATGGGCCCCTACATTGTTAAAAGGGTGTTAGCAAAAGGAGCCTACGAGTTAATGGATTACGATGGAATTCCACTGGCGCAGCCTCGCAACGGGCTGTACCTCAAGCGTTACTATGCTTAAATAGTAACCTGCATGCTTTTGTTGTATTTTGTTTTCGCTGAAGTATTTGTTCTAGTCGAGTGATCCACCTTTTCTATTTGTTGCAGATGTCGAACCTTCTGGAGACATGTGTTGGATATGCCGACGGAGCGAGTCGTAGTTCGCGGAACCTATCCTCCGCAGCCTGGGCCATTTTTGATCCAAGCGGTGAGTTAGTAAGTTTCAGAAGTGTGTGTATTGGGCAATCAACAAATAACATCGCTGAGTATAGCGCGTTGATAGAACTACTCTCTGATGCCATCACACGTGGCATACGCCGACTAATTGTCAGGCTAGACTCACAGCTCGTAATACTACAACTCAATGGTATATATTCTGTTCGCAATCCAGCTATTTATCGCATGTTCCTAAGGGTTAAGATCTTGGAAAGACAATTTGATTCAATTCAATATCAACATATTTCCAGAAACTTAAACACATTAACTGACTCATTAGCAAACTATGTGTTAGATAGACATTTGCAACATTTATACAAAGGACACATCATCAAATATTGTACATATGGATCATATAACTCAAACAGAATAAAACTCGAAAATCAAAATATATATAAGTTGTTTATAGTTCATACATAATGTTCTGTAACCAAGACAAAATTGGTCATATGACCCAAAACTCAAAAAGTGCTAGGGGGCACCCTAGCCTAGCGGTGCTCATGATAGCACGTCACGGCCTGTGCAATCATGCGCAAGAGACGAGTCCATCATCTAGGCACACCAGTAGTGTGTCGCTGTAGCTGTAAAGGTAACTCATCAATCCTCACATCGGGAATGCCGAGAGTAAGGCTCTCAACCTACTTCTGCACAGTTGTAAGGGTCACAGTATCGTCAAGGTCGTGGAGAATAGCTCTCCTAGCAGGCTCCACTGTCGGGGCAGCAACTGGCGGTCTCGGACGAACTGCTGGACGAACAGGACCAACATCTGCATGCACCCAAGAGTATGATTAAAAGTTTTGATAGAATAAAGCACAACAACATTATGAATAAAACAGTAAACAATGATATGGTCAAAGAGTTTACCAATAGCACCCCACTGTTCGCCATCCGGTAGCACCAAATACGGATCACCTCGGAAATCCATACCCACATATGGATACTTGGAAAAGACCATCTCCTGGCGCTCGAACCACCTGAAGAAGGCATCAATAAAAGTAATCTGAGGTTGACCAGTATGCCTAGACATGTGATCGACCCACCTCTGCATGCGTGGCTCGGTCGGAGAAGGCAAGTCGAGTATGATGTACGGAGGCTGCATCAGTGGGATTTTCTCCAAGGCGAAGGCAGTCAGAATGGAACCAAATCCAAAGTTCTTCAGCTTCCCGTCCTTTACCTTGGTCAACTGACTTTTCATCTGAACAAGTACTGCATCACACCAGTTGAATACTTTCGGTTGGAGACACTCCAAGGCGTGCTGCACATAAGATCTGTTGGCAACATGTAGAGCTGCGCTGCCAGCCATACTACCAATGGTATACAGAATGGACCTGAGAGACCTGTCAGTAATCTCACGGATAACAATCTTACTGTCTCTGCTCGGCTGGGAACCTTCCCTGCAATACTGGCGGACATAATCTCTCACGGAATCGGTCCCCAGGGCCGTACCTGACAAGGAAATGGGGGCACCTTGCCTTGACAATCCAGTCAAGAAGTACATGTCCTCTATCGTCAAGGGGATGGACTTTCCCCTAATCTGGAATACTTGGTTAATAGGATCCCAAGCATCAAGCATATACTGCAGCAAAGTGATATGTGCTCTCATGCTAGAGATACGGAAAAACTTCAGCAGGCCACAGTTCCGCAGCGCGTTCACCGTGACAGGGTCATGGAGGGAAATCATGTCCTCCTCTTCATGATTCTAGTTCTCGCCATGTAAGGGACATTTTGTTCAAAGTTCCCTGCAAAGCAAACAAGAGAAGGAGTAAGTTCCTGATTTTGATGAAAAACTGCCGAAAATTTATCAAAAAATGAGCTGGAAACTCAGTTTTCTGAGCCCAACGCAAGCAGAGAGTGTCCCACCTACGTTGAAGGTCAGGCTGCCTTAAGGCAGCTTGACATTCAGTGCAGGTTTTGAATGGGGAACCTGCGCTGAAGTTAGGGCACCCTGGCAAAACCCCTGAGGCCCAGAAAGACTGAAAAACAGACATAAAACTGGAAAAGGAAACCATGAAAAGAAAGAGCTAGGGTTTAGCTCCTACCTGGTCCAGACGGCGCCAAAAATCGTCCGCAGAATCTCCCGGAATCAGCTGGTGAAAATCAAGGGGGAAGAGGCACCTCCAGAGCTCCAACAAACCAAATGCAAATGAAATGGTAAATGAGAGGTAAAAACACCTTTTAATGGCTTTTTACATAGTTCAAAGTGAAATATTAGGGTTATAATCTCATTTTCATGCAAATATTATTCATTTCTAACAAAGTTTGTTGCAGCAATTGAGAATGCAGTACTATCGTTGAAAAGAGAAAAGCTAGTAATGGTAAAAAATCGAAATTTGATCATATAATCGAGCAGTTTTAGCATAAAGTTCATGCTCGTTAAAAAATAAATGCAAGATCCGAGCAGTTTTAACGCGGTCTTCATGCTCGTTAAAAAATAAATAAAAGCAGTGAGCAATGTTTCCTCCAGAGTTTAAGCTCATTTTTCTCTAAAAAAAGAACCTATCCCGGTAAATAACCACTGTGATCGTAAATTTATCAGCCATAAAAAGCCTTGGTCGTGTTTTGCACCTGCCACCTCCACTTTCATTTGGCCGATCGTTCACCTCCATATGATTGTTTACCTATTTTGAGGAACAACTGCGAAGAGTGATTTCACCTAGCCATCCTTGTGACACTGCCGTGATTGGAAAATTCCAACCTGTACCTGGAATCTGTTGCTATCCCTGTTTATCACTCGTTCCTCAAAAGACGAGTCTTCTTTAAGCTCTTTTCAACTGACTCGTAAAATATGAAAAGTTTGCCGAGTTTTGGCCTTCTAGCTCATTAAAGTGACCGGAAGAGCTATCCCTCCTCTAGATTTTAATCTTTTTGGACGTGAGGGATTATTGCACAAAAAGGTCGAGCGCTTGTTTTATTCGGCTCGTTAAAGTTATCGAAAACTCATCCCTTCTATATTGTTTTATACTTTTTCAGACTTAAGGGATTAGATGACGAAAAAGGAATTTTGGAGTTAACTTTCTGTACCTTTTCAGACTCTCTAAAAATGAAAAGGACCGAGTTTTCTTTGTCGTTAGACTCGTTAAAATGATTAAATAGCGACAAACTTGTCTTTAGAAGAGAACGAGTTTCCCTATTGCTAGGCTCGTTAAAACATAGCGATGGGCTTGCCCGAAGGGTAGGTTATAGAACAAGCATATGTTATCCTCCTCAAGCTTGACAAAAATAAAGAGGTATTGGTCAGAAATGACTGGGGAAAAATTGGGAGAACCTCAAAGCTTTAATGGTAGCAAGTCGCTCTTGAACATGACACTTTTCCTCCGTATCACATCGGGTTGGGTTGTTTCATTCACCGGTCTCATCACCATGGTCTCGCCGAACCATCCACATTTGGGGTAATTCTACCGATCCATCGCATCAGTGTCGTTATATGTTCAAGAGATGTTGTTCAGAAAAGAGTCAACCGTGTCCCATCCACTGCCATACATTATCCTTCATCCATCCATGATCGCCACCCTAAATCATATGTCACAGATTGTTTTCACCTCCATTAAAGTCATTAGCTCCATTACATGTCACTGATGTGGGATTCATTAAGGTCCTCCTTTGACGGATCGCTTCTTGTCGACTTCAGCTCATTATCCAAGAAGTTGATCTAGGAACACCCCCCTCAGTACTTTGAAGCTTGCATGCCTCAATGGCAAGTTTCTCACTTCCGGCGATAGGTATACATCAATGACCTTCGACCAGAAGATTTTGCGTGGTGTTCGACGCCAAGTCCTATATTCACACCACGTGAATTGTACTGCAGTACCTTGAGGGTCATTATCATTATCGGTGATTCCTCTCGCGCTTGTTAACGGTTTACATCATTGACTGGTAATCAAGTGATGTCTTTCCATGTTCGACTTCAGCGCAATTCTCACATGGATCGACTTGTACTTAGAGTGAAGATCGAACGAGTTTGAAGACCCCAAATCTAGTTTCATCCATCCGAGCTGCGATATATATATTCAGGAAACATAAAGACATTTGACATGTACATCATTGCAGCATATGATCATCCTACTCAAAGGATGATAATTTTAGTGGAGAATTATTAGTCTACCATCAGACGATCATCTGTTCTATGTACTAAAATGAATTTATAAAGTTGAGCATGGGAATGCCCACCTCGGCTAGATCATGAAAGCAGAATGAAAAATAATGTATTGTATTGTATTTTATTACAGGTCACCTCTCAGCGATTGAATGAACTTCGGATCCTCCTGATAAAGCATTTCACCCAATAAACGACCTCATACTTTAGGGGGCAACTGTTATAGACATTTTTGTGCCTTACAGCATGAAGCATGAAATGTCCATAATCTAAGGGATCCAAAGTCCCTAAACATGTTGTTCCTACCCCTAGAGGAACAAGGTCAGCAAACCACAGCACTGAATAACAGTTCTCCACCTGAAAACACTAAAAAAAAAGGCAATTCTGGATCATGTCAACTGCTCCATTGAGAATCTACGCTGAATGTCAACTGATCCACTGTCTACCTGCGTTGAATGTCAACTGCAAAGAAGGCTACCTGCGCTGGGCGAATTGGGACATGTGGCACAGTCATTCCTCAAGGTGTCAATGCCCAGGAAGCTTCCAAAATGACACTTGGATCAAGGAATTCGACTGGTGATGAGTAAGAGGGTCTAGATCTCCAAGTGGAAGCAAGAACCTCCAAGTGGACTCAAGAACTGAAGAATAATTGAAGTGAGAGAGGACACTAGTCAGCTCTCAAGCTCACTCATCCTTTCTCCAAAAATCCTATATATAGATCTCTCTCATGAGGTCTAGGGGGGCTGGAATTTGGTGAATGTAAAGAATTGTTGTTGGTTTGAGTTTAGAACTATTGGGTGATTTTCTTTGAAGGAGGTGAAGAGGAGATTTCTTTCTGCTGGGAGGTGATGCTGGATTGGGCCTCTTATGGTTGTATCACTTCCTGAACTTTACTTCTTCCATTAATAAAGCATTTGAGGTTCTTCTATATGCATGTGTCTCAATGGTGTATTGTTATACTTGTGTATTTGATTTATTCTAATACTTGAATCAATTATGAATGTATGCTTCTTGTAGTTTCCCTCTCTTGCCATTTTGCAGGGTCTTGGTGTAGCTGGGCCAGTGAAAGAGCAAGGAGCTGGGGGCAAGCAGCAAGGGCGAATTTGTTCAAACAACCAGACTTCCAGATCACTCCAGGCTTGGTTGTTAGCTTTGTGAATGACGACTCCCTTCTATGGCATGTCTGTTCGACCCTTTCCAACCACTTCCCTTGAAGATAAGCTCAGCCTTCCACCCTTTTAGGAGACTCCTTCTCCTATATAAACTCTCACCATTACCATGAGCAGCTAGTTAGACATAGCTTGGAATAGCTTGGATTGTACAGAGCTTGTAGTGCTCAGATTGCTCCTATAGGTTTGGTGTGTTAGGTGTGGAAGTGATTGATTGCTTAGGGAAGGTTGTTTTGTGTTACTTGTCTTGTGAGAGAGAGTTGCTTGTCTTGGTAGAATCATCCTCAAAGGTGAATGCTTGTGATACATGCTGACTGGCCCCTCCTGAGAAGGTTACAGACGTCAGAACATTTGGTTGTACTCTTCTCTATTCTGATTAATAATAGATGACTTCTATTATTGTTCCATTCTCATTTGTCTATGCTATGGTTAAATGTGAATTACATCTTTTCTGACTGATGTATAGTTGCTTTTACTAGATTTCACGCTTGCGTTTGTTTCCTCTTCGTGTGTGCAGGTATCTATTCGCGGGGATCGCGGAGGATTGTGACCAGCCGAAGCGAAGGAGCGAAGGCAACATCTCTTCGACAAACGACAGCGCAGGAATCCAAGTAGGTGCTCTTTACCTCTTGTTTAATCGTAATTAGGAACATGCATAGCAGCATTGTGTGATTGTTGCTAGACCCCTGCTAGGCTAGTAGGGATCGCCTCTATCCGTAGAGGGGATTTACCTCTCCAACAATTTGGCGACTCCGCTGGGGATTAGCCTTTTTGTCTCTTGAGTCCACTTTTGTGTTTGACTTTGATTGGTCTTTTTTCCGAGTTTTTGGGATTGTCTCTTTGCTTATAAACTTTTTGGGTACTTCTGAGAAGTATTTTAATTGTTGAAAGGCTCTTGCCTTTGGTTTGGGGAGTTTTTATTTTGGCCTTGCTTGTTTTTTGCTCTCAGCGCGTTTTAATTCAGAACAGTCGCACTGACATCGCGACCCTGTTCCTTGGTTTTCTTTCCGTCGCGCCTGTACGTC
This sequence comes from Pinus tabuliformis, assembly GCA_031772625.1. Taxonomy (NCBI): domain Eukaryota; kingdom Viridiplantae; phylum Streptophyta; class Pinopsida; order Pinales; family Pinaceae; genus Pinus; species Pinus tabuliformis. The sequence goes on from CM062809.1 coordinate 799,173,477, forward strand.
TAATAGTCGCGCTGACCTCGTTTTCAGAGACAGCGCGCTTTATTCGTGTCCTTCCACGCTGGCATCGCGCCCCCGCTTCTTTGTGATTTGTGTCATCGCGTCTGTGTGATTTCTTTCCGCGCTGACCTCGTTTTTCTGAGACAGCGCGCTTTATCCCTGTCCTTCCGCGCTGACGTCGCAAAGTTGCTACAGTCCTCCTCCTGTCAGCGCCGAGGTGCTGAAGGCTACCCGCGCTGATCCTATAAAATTCATTTTTGACCAAATTGGCCTCCTGAACCTCTTGCTGTGACTTTCCCTTCTTCTCTCCACCTGTTTGATGACTTGCTTTTCACTGTCTGAACTCTGAACTGCTTGATTGCGGAGCTTGGTTCCATAGGGTTTCGTTTTTGCTCAGTTCTTAAGTTTGCAAATACCTTCCCTTTTTTCTTTCGCTGCTTGGTTCGTGTTTCCGTCATTACTTTTACAATTGCTGGATTGCGTTGGGTCCCTAATTGACTGGTTGTGACTCTCGTCCTTCGGGTGTTCGCTTTTCTCTATTGATTTCGCACTCTAGCCCTAGGACATCTAGAGGCCGTGTGTGTGTCAAGCCTACCGTAGGAATCTTGTCCGCCTGTTTGACCAGCCGATTTCAGATTTGTTTATGCACTTGTTCAGTGATTGTTGGAGTGTTTTGGTTTGCGTTTCCGGGTGGTTTTTCGCTTCCTCCTTGCTTGCAATCCTTGCTTGTCTTGCCGGGCTTAGATCACATAGCTCGTGCAGAATTTAGTTTTCCTTTGATTTGGAAGCTTTGGTTGAGTGTTTCGGGGACTTTGTGTGCTTTCATTAAGTAGTTTACTTGGTGTTCCGGTTCCTCCAAATTCATTTAGATGCTTTGTGCCATTGAAAGGAAATCAAACTAGTAGCTTTGCTTTAAAAAATTGAAAAGGAAAAGAACATTTCATTGATTTGCATCTTCAAAAGAAAAAGTTTCCTTTCCTCGCTTTAGTTGCATTAAGTTGCTTGTTTGCTTGTATTTGTTTTGTTTGATTAAAAATTCCTTGCCCTCTCGTAGCTAGAATTCATCGAACAAAACGAAATTCTTTGGCATGTAGTTTGCATCTAGGTAATTGTGAGCGAACATACGATAGAGCTTGAAATCGAAACTTAATCTCAAGATCAACTGTAAAATGAACCAAATGAATCTAAAAACGCATTGGAACTAAACGCAAATATCTAGAGGTCTAGGTTAGAGACGTGTTCTGGCATCTTTAAACATAGTCACTGTTGTTTCACATTAGGTTGGGTGATTCCTCCTTCTATGACTCGATAGTGGTCTAACACGGACTGCGCTCCCACGTACCGTCGCGTATATAGGGAGACCCCACTAGGCTTTTATCCTTTATCCATAGGAAGCCGAGTCAGCTGCCCTACGATTCGCAATGCAGTGAACACAGCATTCACGAAGATCGACCACCCGTACCCTAAAAAGTATTCTGTGGTTTTGCGAAAAGTTTGGCACACCCTCTACCTAGAATTCCAGAGCAGTCACTTTTGATCCTTTTCGGACTCCCTAAACGAAAAGGTTCCTGTGAGCGTCTTGTCACTTCGTGCTCATTAAACATTCGAAGGAGACTGGAGTCATATTTTCGTCCTTTTCTCGACTCCTGAAACATGAAAAGGTCAAGTTTGGTTCTTGTGTCTTAAAATTAATTTGGCCACGATAACATCACCTATTCTAGATCTTGTGTGCGATAGTTTTGAGTAGGGTTTTATCGTTAGTTTCCTTTAGGTTTTCTAAGGGGTCTGGTCATCCTGGCTGACCCATCAACTCCCGGTCTAAGTGATCAAGGTTCTCCATCCTCTGTTGCTCCAGAGGTACCAGTTGTAAGCCGTACTCTTCCCGTTGTTCCGAGTATCCAGCCTATCAACGTACGTGCCCCAGGTGACGAAGATTACATAGAGGATTGGAATCCCATCTGGGAGCCCGATTATACCCCCCGTACCCCTCGTACCCCTCTCGGTATGTCGTCTCCAATGTCTTCTTCCCACATGGATGAGACAGCTTCCAGCACCGGTGAGACACCCGTGGTCACAGACATCGATACCTCGATCCCGGCTTCCTCTCCCCTCCCTCCATGATATCAATCAATGAGGGATAGGTATGCCGCTAGAACGACTTCTACAACTATATGGGATCCTAGTCTTGTTGCCTCCACCGGGCCCTTTGTTTCGCAACCCCTTAGTACACCCCTTACGACAGGGCTTAACACGCCCGTTACCTCAGTTCCCACTCAACCTACTGTCTGTGTAGCACGTTCGACTCCGGTTGTCAGTGCTGTACCGGTTTCCTCGTCTGAAAACCCTCAAGCTGGACCCTTTTCTGGTGGCATTCCAGGATCGGGACCGTATGATGCTTTTGGGGAACCCATAACGGACCCAGATTACGAAGGTCCCCTTTTTTACTATGATGAAAACGGTGAGTACCTCGAGAGCATTTCAGGTCTTCCTCATCGTCCTTTTGAAGAAAACGAGGAACCCTTGAATGTCACGTATGATCCTGCTACTCATACTCTCAAAGGGAACCGGGATCCTCCCAGACAGCCCATAGGACCACCCAATCAAGGCCAGCCACTCTACGTGCAAACCCCCCAGGGGCAACCACTTTATGGCCCGCTTGACCCAGGAAAATCTGGGGGCCCACAGGGTCAACCTTACCAGGGACAACCCATGGGCATTGGAGGTCCGCCATATCCACATCAAAATCAACCTACTGGACAACGAGAGCAACCTTCCTTTAAGCAAGGCCAACTCGGTTTCCAGCAAGGGTACCCATCTGGACAAACTGGGTCAGTTTACAATCCTCCAAATCAACCAGTGGTCCAACAAGGGTATCCTCTTGGGCAGGGTGGACAACCCTATGTAAAACAGGGCCAACCTACCGCCCAGTCTGGTCAATTCCCTAGGCAGGGTGGACAACCCTACGTTCAACAGGGCCAACCTACTCCTCAATTCGCCAATCCTTCTGGACAAGGGGGGAAACCTGCTTTTCAGCAAGGCCAACCCTCTACTCAGCCCATACACCAAGGAGGGCAGTCTGCCACGCAGCAAGCCCAACCCTCTTCTCAAACTGTTCACACTGGGGGGCAAACGGGCCAACCGTCTATACAGCAAGGTCAACCCATTGTCCGCCCTAATCGTCAACCTGGACAAGCTGGCCAACCTCGGCGTCAACCAGCTATCCAGCACATTCGGTCATCCGTTCCGCAAGGACAACCCTTGGTGGCACATGGACAACCTGGTGCCCAGCAAGGCTACCCTGCTGGCCAACCAGGTCCATCTCAAATCCGACCAAGTCAACCTTCGGGACATATGGTTCAACCCCAGCCGGTTCAAGGACATTACCCTGGGCCTCAAACTCAAACAAGTTATCAACCTTCTTACCAAACGCAGCCTGCCTATCAGGCTCCGTATGGGGCCCAGCAGTCATATGGCTACCAGCAACCCCAGGGGCAAAATCAGTATGCTCCTTATCAAAATTATCAGCAACCACAGGTCACCCCTTATCAAAATTACCAATATGGTGCACCTGCCGGGCAAGCTGCTAGTACATGGGGAGCTGGGGGGCAGACACAGGGACAACCGTCTGCATATGGCCAAAATCCATACGGACAAAACCCCTACGGACAAACTCCCTATGCACCAGGCCCTTTTGGACCGGGTCCATCGGGACAAAATTCTTACACGCCAGGCCCTTTTGGGCCAGGACCGTCCGGACAGAGTTCGTGGGGGCAACCACCATCTGGGTGGAACCCTAATGTCGCCTCGAATCCGCAGCCACAGATGTCCTTCAACCCGCAGCTACCATTTTTGGCAACGTTGGAACTACCTGATGTGTCCAAGTTAACAAATGACCCTATTTTGCATAATCCATATTGGCCACCGGTTCCAACCAAAATACCAGGTGACTGTCCAAAGTTCGACGGCAAAGCCGGAGAGGATCCTCAGGCCCATGTAATGACTTATCACCTTTGGTGCTCATCTAACTCATGGCTTGATGATTCTATCCGACTTCGCCTCTTCCAGAGGACTCTCACTGGTTCAGCTGCTAAATGGTACATCGAACTCAATCGCGGCATGTTTTCAGATTTCAACTCGTTGGCTATGGCCTTTTTAACTCATTTTCAGTTACCCATTCGGTACGAGACTGGGACCCATCTTCTCACGTCTCTCAAACAGGATACGGCTACGCACATCTCTGATCATATACATGAATGGAGAAGGCGCCGTCGCTTGATTAAATTTTGGATTCCTGATCAACTCCTGACCGACTGGTTTACCACGTCCTTTGTCCCTAAAATTGCCAAAGATATCGCAATGGGGGCGTGCGTAACTGAGGAGCAAGCAATCGCGCGAGCTCAATACCTCGACTTAGTGTATTCTCAGTCAGGTACTTTGTATGAGTATTTGCCAGATGCCCCGAGGCCTGGACAACCCAAAGCTCCACCAAAGCCTTCTGTTGATGGAGTCATTGGTTCCGTAAATTCATCATCTAAGAAATCGACCGCAAACCCTGGGAAGCACAAACAGAACGCCTCTCAAGGGAATGCTCCTCAGGGCCAATCTATTTCTGGGAATACCTCCGAGGTAAATGTCGTCCAGTCCACCACGGCAGACAAATCCTCGAAAGACAAAAAGAAAGGGAAGGCCAAAGATAAATTTGGACAGCCCAAGCAGAACCCTCCTAAACCTCCCTCCGAGGAAGGAGCCAAACGGAAGCCTAAGTATCCTTATCTTATCTGTGAGGAGGATCACTACACCAAGGATTGCCCTAGGCGGTCCGAGGTTAGTCGGCTTTTGAAAGGTGCTCTAGGGCCTCCTGTTGTGCTTAAAGAGCCTTTCCCATCCCAGCAGATGCATCAGGTGGCAGATCCTTCTCAATCCTCTTCCTCGTTCGGTTCTCAAGTGTTCATGGCTGGCACCATCCCCATCCATGTTTCGAATCGAGCGAAAGATTATCCATCTTCTGCCGGGAAGGAGCCGGAGGTTCCCTCCAGCGCTCCCCCATCCAGTTCTGGTCCCCTTCATATTGAACGACCCAGCACCGAGACGATCCCCCGACCCCCTCCCAAAGGTGTACTCAGGAAGTCATCTTATAACCCCAATGCTCGTGCTGCACAGCATTATAGCATTGTCGAGGACTTAGCATAGGCTTCGTCTGCTATGTCCGCGTTAGAAGTCCTCCAGAGCTGCCCCTCTCAGAGGAAGTCTTTGCTATCAGCGATTGGTGGCATAGACCCGGCAGATTCAGATTTAATTTCTTTTGATCTCGAGGGTTTCACACAGAGACTGCCTCATCAGGTGGCCTTCCTTATACAGGTTCTCATCAACGGCAAAACGATCCATCGTACAGTCATTGATGAAGGTGCCTCAACCTGCATCATGTCGGTTGCTTGCTGGAAGGCTATTGGTTCTCCTGCTCTGAGCCAGTCTCCTACGACCCTGGAGGCTTTCGATGGAAGAGAATCTCGTCCATATGGTATCCTCCCGCGATTGCCTATCTCTTTAGAAGGAAAAACGGTAGAAGTAGAGGTTGAAGTCGTTGACGCTAATCTCACTTACAACCTCCTTCTTGGACGAAGCTGGACATATGCCATGCAAGCCATGGCTTCCTCCATATTCCGTGTCGTTCGCTTGCCCCATCAAGGGAAAATCGTCACGGTGGACCAGCTGTCCTTTTTTTCTTCCTCTTCTGAAGGGAATGTGCCATTTGTAGAGCATACCTCCAAGTTGCTAGTGAGTGTGGGTGCTGGATTATTCAAAGATCCCTCCTTGATGGGAGTCTTTCCCATCCCACCTCCGAATCTCGCCGCCGTTAACATGATTACGGTACGTTCTGATCCATGGGTTCTCCCTCCCTTGAATCAGGAAGACTCTTGGGGCGAGATGATGCCGTTGAGTCCTGCCGAGCTCAACTACATCGAGATTGTCGCTGCATCGGCTCCGCCTCCTGAACCTGCTTTTCCAAGCAGTGTTCCTAATTCATATGACCACTTCCCTTGGTTGGGAGAAGAGGCCACTTCGGATCCCCTGAAGGAATCATTTCCCTCCGACGAGGCTATCATCAAGACTATGTCTCTCGAGGAACTACCTTGGTTAGATTACCACCATCACTCTTTGTTTCTCCCTCCTCATTCGGAAATGGTCACATGTCTCGAGCGGTTTGCTTCATGTATCCCATATATCCCTCTCCAAATGCCTGTTCAGTTATATCAAGTGTCTTCGGAAGGAAATATGGGTAACATTACGCAAACCCTGGCTATCGACATCTCTGTCAAAACAGGGATTGTCGAGAATATTTTCATTGGGGTCACATGCACTCCTGAGGAAATTCAACTTTATACCGCTTTATTTCGTGAATTTCGTGATGTTTTCGCATGGTCTTACGAGGAAATGCCCAACATTGACCCCAGTATTGTGGAGCACGAAATCCCTACTTATCCCGGCGCTAAGCCTGTTCGTCAGCATTTACGCCCAGTGCACCCTCGAAAGGCTGCAGCCATCAAGGCCGAAGTTGAAAAACTCCTTCGAGCTGGTTTCATCTATGCCATTCCTCTCACGGAGTGGGTATCCAATATAGTCCCTGTGAATAAAAAGCAGGGTACTATTCGGGTCTGTGTTGACTATCGCGACATCAATCGCGCCTGTCCAAAAGATAACTTTCCTACGCCTTTTATTGATCAGCTTATTGATGACTACGCAGGAAGCGAAATTTATTCATTTATGGATGGCTTCTCTGGTTACAACCAAATCAACATAGCCCCCACAGACCAGCATAAGACTGCTTTCATTTGTCCTTGGGGCACCTTCGCTTACAAGAAGCTACCTTTCGGTCATAAAAATGCCGGCGCCACTTTCCAGCGTGCAATGTCGTATGCTTTTCATGATATCCGACACATTGTACAGCCTTACCTGGATGACCTTCCAGCTCATTCAGCTAAACGTCAAGACCATCCATCTCATTTACGCGAAATCTTTCTCTGTTGTCGACACTACCGTATTCGACTCAATCCGCATAAGTGTGTCTTCTGCGTAGAATCTGGCCGACCACTCGGGTTCATCGTCTCCCAGGAAGGTATCCGTCTGGATCCCCTTAAGGTCGAGGCCATTTTGAATATTCCTCCCCCTGCCTCTCTTCAGCAGTTACAGAGCTTGCAGGGAAAAGCTAATTTTCTCAGACGATTCATTCCAAATTATGCCGAGGTGGCTAAGGGTTTCACACGGTTATTGAAGCGAGACACGCCCTTTCGCTGGGACGCTATTGCTCAACAATATTTTGAGCGTCTTAAAGACCTTCTTGTCTCAGCTCCGCTCCTAAGACCTCCAAATTACCACCGTGACTACACCCTTTATTTGGCCGCCGCTGATACCACCATTGGCATGGTTTTAGTGCAAGATGATGATGATGGCACCGAGCATGTTGCATACTATCTTAGCCGCAACCTTTTGGATACAGAAACTCGCTATGCATATGTTGAGAAGTTGGCATTGGCAGCTGTCTGTGCCGTCCAACGTTTCCGTCATTACATCTTGTTGCGCACGACGACCGTGATCTCTGATTGCAACCCCATGACCTACATTTTGTCACGTCAGTTGCTGGGGGGAAAATACTCGAAGTGGATCGTAATCCTCCAAGAGTTTGACATGGAATTCACTGCAGCCAAGTCTAAGAAATCTCTGGTCTTCGCTGAACTGCTCTGTTCCTTACCATCTCAGTCCACACCATCTCGCTCAGAGGAGCATATTCCGGATGAAACGTTATTTCTCATCAGCACTCTCGACCCGTGGTACGGGGACATTATCGTATATTTACAAACGTCTTCGTTTCATCCCAACACATCGAAAGATGCTCAACGACGAATTCGTCACCAAGCTCAACCATATCGCATTTTGGGCGATACCCTGTACCGCCTCGGCGTCGATTCTGTTCTTCACTGATGCTTAACCCTAGAGGAGGCTGAGCGAGTCTTGAATGACTGCCACTCCGGCGCTTGTGGCGGCCATATGTCCGGATATGCTACCGCCCAGAAGATCCTCCGTGCTGGTTATTTCTGGCCTTCTATCTTCAAGGATTGCATCCTTGTTGTACGTGCGTGTCATGAGTGCCAGGTCTACCACCGGAAGATGCGTGCACCTGTTGCACCACTGCACCCTGTCGTAACCGTAGGTCCATTTGCCAAATGGGGCATCGATTATACATCCTGTAACCCTCGTTCGGCCGGGGGGCATGGGTACATTATCGTTGCTGTGGATTATTTCACCAAGTGGGCCGAAGCGATGCCTACATTAAACGAAGACGGTCACACAGCGGCGCAGTTTTTATTCAATCATGTTATCACTCGATTCGGAGTCCCTCAGGCTATCGTTACAGATTACGGAAAGCATTTCCGAAATCATATGATGACGAAATTAACGACCCAGCTAGGCTTGCGCCAAGATAGTTCGTCACCATACTATCCACAATCTAACGGTCAAGTCGAAGCCGTGAACAAAGTTTTGATCACCATGCTTCAACGCACCGTCAATACACACAAGTCGAACTGGCATCTTATGCTTTTCCCAGCCTTGTGGGCCTACCGGATTTCGGTGAAGGATGCCACTGGTTTCACCCCGTTTCAACTGGTCTATGGACTGGAGGCTACCCTTCCCGTCGAATGCGAGATTCCTTCATTAAAATTAGCTGTCGAGTTGCTTCCCAACACCACCCCGGTGGAGGAGCGGCTTCTTTACCTAGAAAGGTTAGACGAGACTCGTCGTTTGGCTTCTCTGGCTATCAAAGCACAGAAGAAGAGAGTCAAGGCTCACTTCGACCAGAATATTCATCCGCGTTCCTTTGTTGAGGGAGACTTAGTACTGCTCTACGATCAAGCTAAGGATAAGCTGGGGGTAGGAAAACTCGAATCCATGTGGTTAGGTCCCTACATCGTGAAAAGAGTTTTACAAAAGGGTGCATATGAGTTGATTGACTATGAAGGAAATCCTCTTGACAAGCCCCGCAACGGGCTGTATCTGAAGAAATACTATGCATAACTTCACACACTCACTTTGTATATACGTGTGTTTTGTGTTTTTCATGCATGAGTTTCGTTTTTTCTTTGGTATAAAGGCGTGTTTGCCTCTTATTATGCTTTCTTTTTCCTGTGCAGATGTCTAGTACACCTTATGTTGGTTTCGTTGATGGTGCCTGCCGCAGCACTTGTAATTTGTCTTCAGTGGCATGGGTGATCTAAAATCCTCACGGAGAGTTTTTAGACCTTCAGGGTGTCTGCCTAGGCCGTACCACTAACAACGTTTCCGAGTATAGCGCTGTAATTGAATTACTTGCCGAAGCAGTTGACCTCGGCATCCGAGAACTAGTGGTGAACCTGGACTCCCAGCTGGTCGTCCATCAACTTAACGGGCGATATTCTGTCAGAGACCAGCGCATACTAAGGTTTTACCTACGTGTAAGATTGTTGGAACGGAATTTTGATTACATTACTTATCAACACATTCCCAGACGATTAAATACGTTGACTGATGCATTGGCGAATCATGTGTTGGATAGACATTTGCGTAACAGATAAACATCATACAGGAAAACATAGATAGCATAGTAAGACCATGAGCATATGTAAATAAATCATTTCAAGCATAGTTTGCATGTGTGTGCTTTTAAGCTTGCATTAAAAAATATAAAATCCATGGGTCATGTGTCATGCAAATTCATACATAAGATCACAATTGTACTGAACAAATTGCATAACATAAACAAGACATCATCACATGTAACAATGATCCATCCAAAAACCGGTATGTATATATATATATATATCGTGTGGCGCACTAAGGCGCTCAAAAATAAGTATACATGTCCAAAATCTCAATACATCTGAGTCATATGTCTCAAAACAACAGTGGAAATAAAACCTAGATAACTAGTCAGCTGGGTGATGCTCTCTGTAGTACACAGCTGCTCGTGCTACCCGCCTCAGAAGGCGGTGCACCCTGGGTTCCACCCCCACTGTATGGATCTGATGCTGTAAAGGGACCTCTTCGACCCCCTGGTAGTCAGGCACTCCCTCCAGCAACCCCTCAAGGTTGCGAGCCACAGTCTCTGACGTGTCAACCCCTGGAGGGACTAAGGCCAAAGCCCCGGCTCCCTGTCCTTCTCTCCGTGCCGTGGCAGCCAGGCCAATCGGTCTAGTAGGCCCCACATCTGCAGACCATGACATTTATTAAGACATGTACATGAAAAATTCAAAAACATTACAAAACTCAAAAAGTCAAGTGTTATACCTGCATCATCCCACTGTTCACCTGGGGGCAGCACCAAGTCAGGGTCATTGCGGAAATCCATGCCCGCATATGGCCAGTCCTCCACGAAAATAACCTGCTGGTCCAGCTAGTCCCGGAAGAATGCTCCCCAGCTATGTGGCCTGCCACCACCACCGCGTGGCATGATGCGAGCCCATCGTGAGGCCCTCGTCTCCCGAGGATCCCTGGGGGCATCCACGACCATCGTCTGCAGCTGCATGGCTGGCACTCGCTCCAGAATGAGCGGGACCAGGATAGACCCATATCCGAACTGTTTCGTCTCCCCGCGACGACAGTTGCTCAACTGCCTCTTCATGTTGTTGGTCACTGCTGTGCACCAATCAAACACTGTAGGCTCAAGGAAATCAAGAGCTAGCATGAGGTGGGTCTTTGAAGCCTCGTGGTTGGCCATGCTTCCCGCTTCCCGGGTCACCATGAACAGGATGGTGCGAAGGACTATGTTTCCCACTGTGGGGATCGCTACTTTCCCACTCCTCGTCTTCTCAGCCTCCGGGCATACTCGAGCCATGAGGTCATCTAGAGGACCGCCGCCAGGCTGTTGTCCCTCTATGATGGGCCTCGCACCCCGGCGTGACAACCCAGTCAGAAAGAAGATGTCCATATGGTCAAATTCAATATCCTGTCCCTGGATAGTGAATTTCATATCCACCGGGTTCCATGCCCTGATCAGTAGCTCGAGAAGATCATGCTGAGCTCTTAGGCGAGGTGTGAGGAAGAATTTCATAAAACTACAAGCCCGCATGGCATTGCAGCAATCCACATTGGCCCAAGCAGCAATATCTTCGACATCGTGCACTCTTTCCTGCCATTGGAAAGCCATTATGTCCTGCACAAGCCATGAAAACAAATTAGGAGTGCTGGCATAGAAATTTTCACGTTCATAATTGAAATAAAAAAAATTTCCGCGCCAGCGCGGCTGTTTTAAAAACAGCCGCGCTGGCCATGGCAGCCCTTTGTTAATTTTCGAGGTCAGCGCGGAAGAACACGGGTTTTCCGCGCTGACCCGAAGTTGGCCGCGTTCTGTCTTAATTCGGCCAGCGCGGACCCGCGTGGGATTTCCGCGCTGACCGAGAGCGCATCCATGCGCCAAAAATCCACCCAATTGGGCAAATCCGACCGCTAAAAATCTACTAAACATGATCAAAATGCAGGGCAAGGAAGAGAGAACCTACCTGGAAGAAACGGTTCGCGAAATGGTGTCCGTACGGGCTGGAAATCACTCCGTCAACTTTCTGGCTTCTCCACATCCTTCACGTCCCAAAATGGTAAAAATGATTTCTTATTCCCCCTATTTATAGTAAAAACTCATAAATTGCCATATCGGGTCACAACTTAGCATTTTTGATATGGGCTCGTTCGCCCGGGCGGGCCCCTGACCGAACGACCTGCCCGAACAAGTTCACACAGACACCCTCAAATGACCCACCCGAACGATTTTACATGGGCGCCTGCACGACTAAAACGAAGCGACAAGGGAGAGCCGGGCAAACGAGCTGCACGAATGTGCACAAATCCAACCTCGGATCACAACTAAGCATTTTTTGATACGGGCTCATTTTCCCGGGCGTGCCCTCACCTGAACGACCCACCCAAATGAGTTCACATAGGCGCCCTCAAACAACTGGCCCAAACGATTTTGCATCGGCGCCCGCACGACCGAAACGAAGCGACAAGGAAGAGCCAGGCAAACAAGTTGCACGAACGTGCTCAAAGCCAACCTCAGGTCACAACTTAGCATTTTTGATATAGGCTCGTTCGCTCGGGTGCACCCTCGCCCAAACGAACCACCCGAACGAGTTGACACAGACGCCCTCAAATGACCCACCCGAATGATTTTGCATGGGCGCCCGAACGACCGAAACGAAGCGACAAGGGAGAGCCGGCCAAACGAGCTACAAGAACGTGCACAAAGCCAACCTAGGGTCACATCTTTGCATTTTTGATACGTGCTTGTTCGCTCGGGCACGCCCTTGCCCGAATGACCTGCCCGAACAAGTTCACACGGACGTCCTCAAACGACCTGCCCAAACGAATTTGCATGAGCGACCGCATGACTAAAACGAAGTGATAAGGGAGATCCGGGCAAATGAGCTGCACGAACATGCACAAAGCCATCCTCGGGTCACAACTTAGTATTTTTTGATATGGGCTCGTTTGCCCAGGCATGGCGTCGCCCGAATGACCCGCCCAAACGAGTTCACACGGTTGCCCTCAAATGAACAGCCCGAATGAATTTGCATGGGTGCCCGAACGACCGAAACAGAGTGACAAGGGAGAGTCGGGAAAACGAGCTGCACGAATGTGCACAAAGCCAACCTCGATTCACAACTTAGCATTTTTTGAAACAGTCTCGTTCACCCGGGTGCGCCCTCGCCCGAATGACCCACCCGAACGAGTTAACACAGACGCCCTCAAACGACCCGCCCGAATGATTTTGTATGGGCGCCCGAACGACCGAAACGAAGCGACAAGGGTGAGCCGAGCAAACGAGCTGCGCGAATGTGCACAAATCCAAACTTGGGTCATAACTTAGCATTTTTTGATACGGGCTCGTTTGCCTGGGTGCAACCTCGCCCAAAGGAGTTAATGCAAATGCCCTTAAACGACCAACCCAAATGATTTTGCATGGGTGCCCGAACGACCGAAACGAAGCGACAAGGGAGAGTTGGGCAAGCAAGCTACATGAACGTGCACAAAGCCAACCTCGCGTCACAACTTAGCATTTTTAATATGGGCTTGTTCACCCGGGTGCACCCTCGCTCGAACGACCCGCCCGAACACCCTCAAACGACCAGCCCAAATGATTTTGCATGGGCGCCCCAACGACCGAAACGAAGCGATAAGTGAGAGCCAGGAAAACGAGCTGCATGAAATTGCACAAAGCCAACCTCCGGTCACAAATTAGCATTTTTGATACGGGCTCGTTCGCTTGGATGCGCCCTCGCCTGAACGACCCACCCGAACGAGTTCACACAGACGCCCTCAAACGACCCGCCTGAACGAATTTGCATGGGCACCCGCACGACCAAAATGAAGCGACAAGGGAGAGTCGGGCAAACGAGCTGCACGAACGTGCACAAAGCCAACCTCCGGTCACAATTTAGCATTTTTTGATACGGGCTCGTTCGCCTAGGCGCGCCCTTGCCCGAACGAGCTGACACAGACACCCTCAATTGCCCCGACCGAACGATTTTGCATGGGTTCCCGAACGAACAAAACGAAGTGATAAGGGAGAGCCGGCCAAACGAGCTGCACGAACGTGCAAAAAGCCAACCTTGGGTCACAACTTAGCATTTTTTGTTACAGGCTCGTTCGCCTGGGGATGCCCTCGCCCAAATGACCCGCCCAAACAAGTTCACATGGACGCCCTCTAACGACCCGCCCGAACGATTTTGCATGGGTGTCCGAACGATTGAAACGAAGCGACAAGGGGGAGCTGGGAAAACGAGCTACACGAACATGCACAAAGCTAACCTCGGGTCAAAACTTAGCATTTTTTGATACGGACTCGTTCGCCGGGGCGTGCCCTCGAACGAATGACTCGCCTGGACGAGTTCACATGGACGCCCTCAAACGATCCGCCTGAACGAATTTGCATGGGCGCCCTCACGACCGAAACGAAGCGACAAGGGAGAGCTGGGCAAATGAGTTGCACGGACGTGCACAAAGCCAACCTCGGGTCAACACTTAGCATTTTTCCATACGGGCTCGTTCGCCTGGGCACGCCCTCGCCCAAACGACCCACCCGAGCGAGTTCACACGGATGCCCTCAAACGACCAGCTTGAACGACCGAAACGAAGCGACAAGGGAGAGCCGGGGGAACGAGCTACACAAACGTGCACAAAGCCAATCTCAGGTCACAACTTAGCATTTTTTGATACGGGCTCATTCGCTTGGGTGCACCCTTGCCCAAATGACTCGCCCAAACAAGTTAACACAAACGCCCTCAAACGACCTACCTAATGATTTTGCATGGGCGTCCGAACGACCGGAACGAACCGACAAGGGAGAGCCGGCCAAACGAGCTGCATGAACATGCACAAATCCAACCTCGGGTCACAACTTAGAATTTTTTGATACGGGCTCGTTCGCCTAGGCGCCCCCTCGCCCAAACGACCTGCCCGAACGAGTTCACATAGATGCCCTCAAACAACCCGCCCGAACGATTTTACATGGGTGCTCGCATGACTAAAACGAAGCGACAAGGGAGAGTCGGGAAAACGAGCTGCACGAACGTGCACAAAGCCAACCTCGAGTCACAACTTAGAATTTTTTGATACGGGCTCGTTCGCCCGGGCGCGCCCTCGCCCGAACGACCCACCCGAACGAGTTCACATGGACGCCCTCAAACGACCAGCCCAAACGATTTTGTATTGGTGCCCGCACGACCGAAACGAAGCGACAAGGGAGAGCCAGGCAAACGAGCTGCATGAATGTGCACAAAGCCAACCTCGGGTCACAACTTAGCATTTTTTGATACAGGCTCATTCACCTGGGAATGTCCTCACCCTAACGACCCGACCGAATGATTTGACACAGACGCCCTCGCCCGACCCGCCCAAACAAGTTTGCATGGATGCCTTCACCCGAACCGCCCACACGGGTTTGCACGGATGCCCTCGCCCGACCCGCCCGAATGGGTTTGCATGGACACCCTCGCCCGACCCACCCGAACGACTCGCTTGAATAGGTTTGCATGGATTCCCTCGCCCGACCCACTCGAACGACCCGCCCGAACGGGTTTGCACGGATGCCCTCGCCCGACCCGCCCGAACATTTTTGCATGGACGACCTCGCCCGACCTGCCCGAACGAGTTTACACGAGCACCCTCAAATGACCTGCCCGAACGACTTTATATGGAAAATGACCTGCCTGAACGAGTTTTTACACGACAAACGACCCGCTCGAACGAGTTTACAATCGCTCCGACACATGACCAAAATGAAGTCACAAGGGAGATTTGGGCAAACGGGCAGCACGATCGTGCACAAAGCCCACCCTCGGTCACAACTTAGCATTTTTTATACAACCACATGTGCCTGGAGCACCGTCACACAACACGACATGACACGACCTGACCCGACCCGACCCGTTTGCACGGGCACACACACACGACACGTCCCGACCTGCCCGAATGAAATTTGGGGTTTCCATGGGCGCACGACCCGAACAAAATTTTGGGGTTTCCGTGGGTGCACGACTCGAACGAAATTTTGGGGTTTCCATGGGTGCACGACCCGAACGAAGGCATGAGGGAGCATCAGAAAAAGCCACACGAACGTGTAGAAGATACACGGGTGGTCACGACTTAGCATTTTTGGCACGGCCACGTGTGCCGGGGAACCCACATACTACACGACACGGCCTGACCGGCCTTGTGCGAGCTGACCTGACCTGCCCGAACATGTTTGCATGGGCACCCACACACGACATGACACGACCCGACCCAAACAAAATTTGGGGTTTCCTTGTATGCACAACCCGAACAAAATTTGGGGTTTCCACGGGTGTGCGACCCGAACGAAGGCACAAGTCAGCGTCGGGAAAACGGACTGCATGAACGTGTAAAAGGCACACATGGGGTCATGACTTAGCATTTTTGGCACTGCCACATGTGCCCGAGCACTCACGTTGGCATGACCCGACCCGCTCGAACGAAATTTGGGGTTTCCATGGGTGCACGACCTGAACAAAGGCACGACGGAGCGCCAGGCAAATGGGTCACGCGAACGTGCAGGAGTCACACGGGTGGTCATGCCCTAACATTTTTTGCACGGCCACATGTTCACGAGCACCCACGCACGGCACGGCATGACCCGACCTGACTTGACTCGCCTGAACTTGTTTCCACGGGCACCCACACACGATATGACCCGACCTGCTCGAAGGAAATTTGGGGTTTCCATGTGTGCACGACCCGAACGAAATTTGCGGTTTCCATGGGTGCACGACCCAAACGAAGGCTTGAGGGAGCATCGAGCAAATGGGCCGCATGAATGTGCAGAAGACACATGGGCGGTGACGACTTAGAATTTTTGGCATGGCCATGTGTGCCGGGGCACCCACACACAGCACGAAACGACTCGACCTGCCCTAGGTGAGCCGACCCGAATTGCCCGAACAAAATTTGGGGTTTCCATGGGTGCACGACCCGAAAAAAGAAGGCTCACGGGTGGTCATGACTTAGAATTTTCGGCATGCCAACGTGTGCCCACGCACCCCCACACATGGCACGGCATGGGATGACCCGGCCCACCCGAAGGAAATTTGGGGTTTGAACGGGTGCACGACCCGAACAAAGGCACAAGGGTAGGAATATATTTGACTATAATACATAAATATACCTGGGGTAACATGCCCTTAAGGTCTTCAACATTTTTTTATGACTTTATAACACTTTAACATGTGCTAGGCCTATTTCAATGAGCAAGAAACTCAATGATAATATATATATATATATATATATATATATATATATATATATATATATATATATATTTTCTTGAATAAATACAAATATCAAAAGTACATTTATGAAGACCGAACCTAGTTATACTTTCTTCAACACCCCCTCTTAACTAGGGAGGTATTCATAAATCATTACAAGGTGTTTGGCTATTTTTCAATCTTGAATAATTCACATAAGAGAAACCGGATTGGCAACCCATCTATTATAGCATCATATTAGCCAACATTGTTCATAGCAAGGCCTTGACTAACAGCTTTATCTCTCATAAGATCAAAGCACAATGTTGGCGAGGCCAATGGCTTATAAACACCTTAGTCATTGTCTCTAAAGGTACATACCCACCCAGGTGTTCCCTGAGTATGACCTTCTAGGAAAATTCTTGTCTTGGGTTCCCAGCCCTCAAAGAATATCGCTCATCTTGCCTACTCTTGTCTTGGGTTCCCTACACATCCTCAAAGAGCATCAGATGCCAAATGATTTCCCAATCCTCCCATTATTTCTTGCCAAGTGAAGACAAGAATGTTGTGTCTATCTCTTCCCCTTAATTGGGGAAGACATGCCCAAGTTTCCTCTGACAAGGAACTTGCCCAAGCTCCTTTGTAGTTGGGAACTTGTTAGAACTCCCTCTTAGCTAGGGACTTGTCCATTCATCAACAACATCTTCTTCGTGAGTCCGCCGCTTGATCTCCTTCTTTCCTTCGATGTCATGAAGTTTTTGTTTGAAATTCTTCTTGGTAGGGTATTGGCCATCAATCACTTTCCCTCCTGGTTTTTCATGTCATTGCTCCCTTCGTGGAAAGTGGCCTTCTTGATATATATCAGGTCCCTTTTGTCATCTAGCTACTCCTTTTTCACCTTGTCTATCCTTCATAATACTTATCACATGGATGCTTAGTTGTACTCGCTTGTTCCCGTACTTTGATTTAGTGGCCCTTCATGACTTCATCCTGATATTTCTCTTCATCATGACATATTTGTGGAGTTGAATAGGTTATCTGCACCTTACTATCTCCAAGGCCTTCGTAGGTGTCAAGGATCCTTTATCTTTTTCTTCCTTTGTCAGAGTTGTCGTGCCTTCTTTCAAGAGATGTTGAGGAATCTTGTCAAATAGTTATTCTTTGTGATCGTGATGTTCTTCATTTGCTTCTTCTTGGATTGATTGGTTAACCACCTTATACTCCTTATGAGAGAACTTCTTCATGTTTACCTTTACTCTATTGTAGCACATGCCTCCGAGCATGTCGTTGGCAAAAGAGATCCTTTTATTCTTGATCTTGATTCTAGAATTTTTCCCATGACCCAATCAATATATATGATGACATGACTTAAACTTTGATGCATACATACCTCATCTTGATTATGCTTTTATCATCGCGACTGTATTTGATAGTTCTCCTTGATTGGTGTAGCCTTTCTTGCTTCATCTGCTCTCGTCTGTATATCATCCTCTCTTGAATCCCATAAATGGGACCCCCAATGAGACCTCTACCCCCTTTGAAAGAAGACTTTAAGCAAAGAGGTTGACTTAGTCATAGGAGGATCTTCCTTCTTTTGCTTCTTGTCATCTTCTTTCACTTCTTGAGTTACATGAGCTTCTTCCCTTTTTCTCTTGTTGTTGTTGTCCTTATTAAGTGTAGGAAAATCCCTTTTGTAGCTTCCATACTCTTGGCATCCAAACCGTTGGACTTTGGACATGTAGTGGTCCCAACCAATTTGTTACTTTCCTTGCAAAAAGACACTGAGGTATACTCAGAAGGGGACATATACTTACTTGATAGAGTTTGAGATGTAGTGAACTTGCTTTCTTCTTGAAGACTTGATGGCTTGCCTTCCTTAGATCTTGATGTTGTTCAATTTTCTTTCTTCAAATGGACTTGCTTGATGACTTGACTCATAGTGCCTTTCATTCTTCAAGATGGTGTAGCTTGATGTAGGTCCCTCTTTGACTTGTTCTTCTTGTAGGTGCCTTTATACAAGGCGTTTCTTCTTGCTTTGTAGTCTTCCATGATGAATGATAGATGGTATACCTTCTTTTCCTTGATGTGATTAAGACTTCTTGGCTTGACGCTTCAACCTTGCGGATGTTCTTGAGATTCCCTTCCCTTGATTTGTCACCTTAGCTTCGATACCGCGTTGAAGAATCTGGGGCAATGGGGTATAGCGGGATTCTTCCAGACTTGATAACAATTTGTGAAGCTCTTTTGAAATTTATCATGTTATCTTAATCTTCTTCTCTTCTTATTAATGCATGTGTGTTTAATTTCATCAAGCTGGTGCCAAAAACATAATAACAAGAACACAAGATGTTGGCTCTCTGCCAGGGAAAAACCCCTCTCTCTCTCAGAGAGGGAAACCTTTCCGTAAATTCCTCTCATTGAAGCTTCTTTTTGGTCATTGTGAATCCCTAGATAGTTGAAAATAATATCCCCCAAGCACAAGTCGAGTCCTTCCTCCTCTCTGCACTTTGTTTCTTCGGCGCTTCGTTCCCCGGCACTCTGTATTTCTTTCAACTTTTGATAGTCCATGGTGGAATAGCTCTATAAGGGACTCCAACGTTTGATCCTTAGCGAGATCCTTTACAAATGAAGAAACCTTCATTCTCTTGGCCAACCAAGTCTTTTTCTTGATGTGAGGTTGCAGGCTCGATGTACACCAAGTTTACTGCACCTGGGGCGATTTCCATCGCGACGATACATGGAAACCCCAAATTTCCCGCACTTGGGATGCTTTCGACAAGGCGGGACATGGAATCCCCGGGTTCCTCGTAATTTGGTGACTTTGTTGAGGAGGGACTGGGAGACCCCATGTCACGCTCCTATCCTAGTGGTAGTATTTCAACCATGCATAAGTGGGTGCGGCACCACCGTACTTTTTCCTTTTACCAATACTTGAGTACACGGTCTATGCCTACTTCAACACTCGGTCAATTTTCCAATAAGGGTTCCTAACAATGCAGCAAAAATAACTTACCATAAATTTATCTTCTTCAATTATTCTTTCAACCTGTCGTGTCGTGTGGTTGTGCTGCACTAGCCCGCGGCCTGCACGACACAACTCCACACCTGAACTGCGAACTTGTCCGCCCGACTTTCCCTTCCACGATGCCCAAACTCTACCCGTCGGTGTGGTCCATAGTGAGGGTGCATGGCCTGCATGCAGCGCGGCATGCCTGCCCGGACGGTAACCTGCCCCACTCTACCTGTCCGCACTACCAAGCCCAACCCAACCTCTGTAATCCGCCCGTCAGTGTGGCCCTCTTACCCACGTCCTTCTCTTCCTTCCATTTTCGCCCAACTCCTTCCTTCGCACTTGTTCTACGTTGTGGAAGTCTGAGTTCGACGTCCCTTCATTGAAAGCCATCCTCCTAACTTATATGCATCCTTTCGCCCAAGGGCCATGTCTCTCAAGGATAACAAGGGTCGACTCCATCAACATGCATGCCCGGCTGACCTGCCACATAACCTCGACATGCCCCATTCCAACGAATCGTCGCGTCCCTTCGTGTGCACCATCTCACCCATGGGTCGGCTCCAACACCTCACCGATTACACCTGTTGCCGCACGTCCCACACCTGCTTGCATCCTAACTCATCCGCACATGGTCACCTCTTTCATCCGGGCATGCAACAAGGGTCGCCCACGTGCCTTCCGTCGGTGGCTCACCCATCGTGCAGGTATCAAGGGGCATGCGCCATGCCCAACACGGTGCAAGTGACATGGTAACTTCACGTGTCATGCCCCCAGGCCTACAGTAGTCTTTTAGCCATACTTGGCGAGGTGCGGCGCCACCGAACACTTTCTTTTCACCAATACTTATGTTCATGGACTACGCCTAACCATTAGTCTACTTAGTTTGTTTTTCGCAACCAAGTATTATTATGTTTCCTTTATACCAATGAACACCCACACACATTCATTGTCATCAACAATTATACATAAAGAACATAATTGCACAGTATAAAGGGAGGGGAAACTCCCTGAACAATGACTCTGCCCGAATACAATATATTATTCAACTCTACAATTTTTACGAGCCTTTACAAGTATGCTTGGTGTTACACTAAAATTTGTCACCATGACTATTTGCAGTCAGTATGGCTCCATCAATAACCATACTGTCCTCCTTGGCAAGTCTTATACCTCTGCTCCTCATGTCAAACTCCAAAAAAGAGAGAAAGCCTTTAAAAATCAATATAACTCTGGTTCCGCACTTTCTCTTGCTCTTACCTGCGTGCACGCACGTCAAGTTCATAAAACCTGCGTACTTGTACGCTCTGTCTATAAAGGTGTGGGTGCGTACCCCTATAAAAGTCAAAAGGCGCAAGTTTTACTTCAAAAAACTTACTTGCGGTCGATTCTAGAGCATTCTAGAAGATGGTTTGACGTGGATTGAGCGCCTCCAGATGGTTCATGCATCCCAATGAAAGAGGAACTTATCCCATGAAGAGGGGATCTATCCCTTTAAAAGAGGGGCTTATCCCATTGATTGTGGACCTGTTTAAATTCCTCCAAAGCATTATAAATATAGGCATTGGGCCGGAGGGAGGGGAGGTTGAAAGCTGAACATTCCTAAGGGTAGATGTTGCTGAAATTAGGACTCCCTTATAGAGCTTGAGAGGAGAGATTCCAATCCTTTCTTAGCTTCATTTGGAAGTGGGTGAGCTGATCAAAGTAGAGGAGAACTCTTGCTGGACCCTGGGAGGGACCTGCACAACACCAAGGCATTGGTTGTAAGGTTTCTTTTGTTTCCAATTGATACAATTAAGTTCATTTTTCTCAACAAGTTGTTATATATAATTTGTTTCATAAACTCCTTGGTCTTTATGATGAATATGTTTTATTATATTAGCTATTCAGGTCCTACGTAATCGTTTGCTTATTAGTGAATGCAGGCTTCAAGGAGAAGGAGCTCATCTGGATCGGAGAGGCTTGGCTACTACAAACAACGTTGGACTAAAGGTAAGCCTTAAACACCTGGTTGCTTTTATTTTAAATGCATATTTAGGGAAAGATAGTTCTTGATTGTTTTGTTTGTCACTAGAAAAGCCTTGTTTTCTAGGGAGGTCGGTTTTGTCTGAAAATTTGACTCTTTCCGCATGACAAAATGGTGACTCCACTGGGGAATCCATGGATTTGATTGATTTGTCTTTTGATTGATACTTTGATTTGAAAATTGTTGATTTCTTTCTGGTTTTTGACTGATTGACTGTGAATTTGGGTGGAATAGCTTAGGACTGATTTAGTTTTTTATTTTTCTTATTTTTGAGAGCAGTACGCACCCTCTGCGTTAAGCACAGTGCGTACCTGTACGCACTTCTTCTTTGTACACAGAGCGTGGCCGCACCTATGAAAATAGGCTGCCTGCGTACCCTATCAAAAGTTTAGAAAATTTTAATTTTTTCCTTTTTACCTATTAGATTTTGTTTATAGTTTATTTTTTGCTGCCCAGATCCACTGGTTACCTGTCAGAAGTTTTCATCTAAGCTTGTTTCATTAGCATCAAGGGTTTTAGTGAAGTTCATAGAAATTCTAGCCCTAGGTTTGATTTTTGTATTGGTCTTGTAGTGACTCTGGCTTTAGAAGTTGGAAAAACCTTGGATATCCCTGGTCTTTTCAGTCTTCTTAGGAGTCAGAGAATTCGTAAAATCCACCTTTGTTTGAGAAACCTACCGTTGTGTTGTCTCTTTGCGGAATTTCGAGAAGGCTTGTTTGTTAAGCTGTGAATTTCATTCTTAAGAAAAATAACAAAATCTTTTTATTTTTGTTTTTGACTGGTTTATGATTCTGCATGAATTAGTCCTTGGTTGAATTGTAACCGAGTAAAACATCCTGGAATTATATATTGTAGGCTTTTACCTCATTATATTTGCTTTTAGGTAAATTTCTCTTAGATTTTCATAGGTCTTAAAATTGATTTTTGTTAAGTAGTCTTACATGCTTTGTTAAAATAGGAAAAATACAAAATCTCTTTTGAAGAAAGTTTGTTTAGTAGCGTTTGAAGTCTTTGAAAAGAGAAAGGAATTTTTCGTGAAATAATTAGTGGTCTTGTGTTGTGTGCTTTGGAAAAGATAAAGAGATTGTTTCTTTGATTTTCATTGCCAAGAAAGTTGTCTGTATAAATTTTTCATTCTCCAACTCTCTTAGCTAGGGAATTCATTGAAAAAGAAAGATTGTTTTTTCATCCTAGGTGCATCTTTTTAGTGGATTTGAGTCGAGTCTACACATCATAAGTTTCATCTCCGCTACCTTTTGTCCTAAAGAAAAGCCATAAAAAATTAACGCTTAAAGTAAAATTCACTTAGTAACTTTTTATTTACTAGGGCTCTAATACACCAACATAGATCAGGCTAGTGTCTTGGAGTAGGAGAGTAATTAACTCTCCAAGATAGTAAAAACAAACAAGTAGCTTATCTTGCGGTAGGATAAATCCAACTGTTACATTTATGCTCTGGGAAAGCTCCTCTTAAAGGGGAAGCATGATATCGTGTCCGAACTAGTGAGGGAATCAATCCTCCTTCATTGGGAACGACGCCAGATATGCACGTACTACAAACGGTAAACCTCGGATTAACCATTGTCGAGGAGCCTGGGGTCACTTGTCGGTAAACCTTGGATTATTGTCAAGGAGCCGACAAGGGGATTGAGCTTGTTACTCTGCCCTTGCGTGTGTATCGGTTCATAAACTGTTCCCCCAGGTATATTTGTTGCTGTTGGTGACCTTAGTGACTATTATCTTTAGGATTCTTCCTAAGGTGATGGTGGAGGGAAGATCCCACTGTACCTGGAGCAGATGTCGGCTAGACTCACTTGGATTTTCTGGGGGGTTCACTTCACTCGAGACGGTTAAAGTGGAGGAACTTGTGCCAGTCTATTCATTAAGCAGGTTTCCGGGGTAACTATTCCACCCGCCATTTTTCTACTGAATTCTGCGATGTTGGATTTCATCACCAACTAGTGTTTTCGGTCCGGAAAGTTACTGTTTGTGTGTGGTTTGACGCCCTAGATTTTTTAGGCGTGTGATTCGAATTTGTTTGGTTGTTTAGAGACTTTAGGCGTTTTGCTTTGAGATTTTACTTTGTTTGCGTGTGCAGTAGTTAAAAGTTTTAACTGTGGCTGAATTACTGAGACAGTCCTGTAGACTTCGGGGCCAGTCTCCTGAGGTTGTAACCATGGCCGATTTGTTGGGGAAGTCCCGTAGACTTCGGGGCAAACCTCCTGAAGACGTCCTGGGCCATTACGAAGGTTTGAAAGTCCTCGTAACTCCTAGTGGCAGTAAAGTAGGTTCACCTAAAGAAGGAGAGTCTTCGTTGGTCGTTCATCCTGATTACCAAACTCTAGAAACATGTTATAATCCTGAAGCTATTTCGGTTTCCGAACTTGCTGGTAGCTTTTCATATAATAGTGATATAGGCGAAGAACCTGAGATATCTGAACCTGTTACTCCAAAATCGGGGTTAGTCTCTCCAAATTCTAGTGCTCCTGATTCACCTAGGGTAGAAAGAGTAATCACCGAAAATCTTCCTTCTGGTTTGATAGCTATTGAAGAACTTGCTCCGGAAGAAGAAATAGGCATCCCTATCCCTGAAAATCAACCTACTATTGATCTAAGGGAGCGTGAATCAAATTTTTATAGTCCACCTAGAAGTACTACTTGGTATCTTTCTTTAACCAATTATTTGGACAACTCAGGGTTAAGTTTTTCACCACCTCGTGCTTCTTATCCACCTAGGGGTTTTTATACTCCTGTAAATATGTCAGGTCAGTTATCCATGTTTACTCAATCGCCTGAATCTTTTTTGTACGGCGGTCCTTCTGTTCCCTCTGGGTATCAGTCACTTTTTGGTACTTTTTCAGGAGCATCTCCTCAACCCATTGAACAAGGGTTATTCACTGGAAGCAATGGTGCAAAGCCATTGAGTGTAGAAGGCATTCTTATGATGTCAGGTTCTATCCACATTTCTCAACCTCAAGGTGGCCAGTTACTGCCTAGGGGGTAGCCTCAATTAATGCCTGGGGGCCAACCTCAAGGTACACAATTTGCATCTGGGGGGAAACCTCAAGGACAGTACATGCCTACGGTACAATAAATTCCTCAAGGTCAACCCCAAACTCAATATGTACCCCAAGGTCAACCCCAGTAACAATTTATACCTCAAGGTCAACCCCAATATCAGTACATGCCTCAAGGGTATCTACCCCAAGGTCAGTACTCAAACCAAGGTTTCCAACCACCCCAAGGTCAATCTTATGTTCAAGGAATGGGAAATGTACCTTTCCATTATCAATCCTACCCTCAACCCAGTTTTGGATCTCAATATTCTCAACCTGTTATGGGTCAGTACCCCGGAATAAACATAGTGTGGGATCCATCGCAAATTCAACAGGTGTTGCAGCCAAATGTACAGTTGTCATCTCAAACTGGACAACCCTTAGTTTCTGGTTCACCCCAGCAACCAGTCCATTCTAATATTCAAACTTTTGTACCTTCGGTAGTTTCTCAGTTTGGGCCTATTTCGCCTCGTACTCCATCTCAAACGACTGCTGCAACTGCTGCAACATCTGTTCAATCTACCCCACTTACTTCTGGAGTATCGACAGCTCCGGTTTCTACTGTTCCTGTATCTACTCCTCAG
Organism: Pinus tabuliformis; assembly: GCA_031772625.1. NCBI lineage: Eukaryota > Viridiplantae > Streptophyta > Pinopsida > Pinales > Pinaceae > Pinus > Pinus tabuliformis. Next base: position 799,198,934 of record CM062809.1, read on the forward strand.
ACATATTTACCATCGTCTGGATCCATGATTCAAACTATGGTTCAGATGCCTGTAGGACAACCTGGTTTAAGTACGGTTGTCACAAGTCAACCACAATTCACTTATCAACCATACCAGGGACAGTACCAATTCAGTCCTGCTGTCCAGCAGCCAGTTTACCAGTATCAACTGTATCCTGGGTACACTTATCAACAACCACAGCAACCCCAGTACGGTTCGGTTAATCCTGGTTTTCCAGGAGGATACAATATCCCAAACGCGATTCCCATTCCTAGTTATCCTGGATATCCTCCTCCTAGGGCTGGTATAATGACTCAGAGTTTTAGGTATCCTAATAGGCAGCTACCTTTTATTGCAACTTTGGACTTACCAGACTTGTCGTGCCTAACGAACGATCCAATTAATTATCTTCCGTTTTGGCCGCCAATGCCAAATAAGTTGCCCAATGACATTCCCAAGTTCAAGGGTAATTCTGGAGAGGACCCGTCGAATCATGTGATGTCTTACCACCTCTGGTGTGCCTCTAATTCCATCTCGGATGATTCGATCCGCTTACGTCTTTTCCAGCGCACTCTCATTGGTCTTGTGGCCAAGTGGTATATTGAGTTACCACATGCCTCTTTTTATAATTTTAGCCAGTTATCTACCTCGTTTTTAACTCATTTTCAATTGCCGGTCAGATATGATAATGGAACAGAGTTACTAAGTTCGTTAAAGCAATCGACGTCCACCTATATTTCCGATCATATTCATGAATGGAGACGTCGAAAGCGGTTAGTGAAAGTTTTTATCCCGGACCAGATCTTAGCTGAATGGTTTGTTAAATCATTGTTACTGAAGATTACTGAAGATGTAGCTAAGGCCAGAGTAGTTACTGAGGAGAAAGTGATTGCCCAAGCGCAGTACCTTGACTTAGTTTATACTCAGTCAGGTACGTTACACGAAAAGATCCCAGATCTTCCCAAGTCAAATCAAATCGCTACTGCTCCATCAGGGTCTCATGCTGTTGATGGCATGATTGGTACGGTGAACACGAAAAGCAAGAAGAAATATTCCAAGAATTCTTCTCCTATCATAACCTTTCCTGATTCCCCGACAGGAGATTCTTCTACTGAGGTTTCCACCCATATTCACGTTGTAGAACCATCTATGGCTAAATCAAAATCTGGTGGGAAGAAGAAAGGGAAGAAGAAGAATAAAGCAGACAAAACTCCAAAGGAGAAAACTGAAAAATTGGAAACCAATGACGAAAAGCGCAAACCTCGTTATCCATGTCTTATTTTTGAAGAGGAACACTTTACAAGAGACTGCCCTCATCGAGCCGAGGTTGCGAAAATCGTCAAAGGTTCCCAAACTCCTGTTGTTTTGAAGGATCCATTTCCAAAGTAGGATAGTAAGATGATAGGTTCTTCCTCGAGTGCCAGTGAAGAACCCATATTGATGATGTCTCATGTAAGGATTGCGACTCGATCGCAAGATTATGGTAGTAAAAGTCCTGTTGATGGCAAAGAAGCAGAATCTTCTCATTCTAATCCATCAACCTCAGCTCCCGGTTCCGATCTGCTACAGATTGAGAAACCTAATCCAAACTCAGTAATCAAACCGCCCGCCAAGGGTATACTTCGAAAGTCTGGTTTCAATCCACATGCGAGAGCGGCCCAGAATTATAACATTGTTGAGGACTTAGCTGTTTCACCCTCAGCAATGTCCGCTTTGGAAGTGCTGCAATCATGCCCAGCACAACGCAAATTACTCTTGTTGGCTATAGGAGCTGTTGATGTTTAGGACCCGAACAGGCCTATTCATCGGACTGTAATTGATTAGGGAGCTTCAACGTGTATTATGTCAATACAGTGTTGGAGATCGCTTGGTTCTCCTTCACTAAATCAATCCCCGAAAATTCTTAAGGCCTTTGATGGCCATGGGTTTCATCCTTTTGGCATTCTACAGGATTTGCCTATAGGGGTTGAAGGAAAAACCGTTAGTCTAGATGTGGAGGTGGTTGATGCCCCTCTAGACTACAACCTTCTCTTGGGTCGAAGTTAGTCTTACGCTATGATAGCAGTCATTTCATCGGTCTTCTGAGTAATAAAGCTCCCACATAATGGAAATATCGTAACAATAGACTAGCTGGCTTACTTTTCATCCGACCCAGCCTCTTCAGAGAGTATCCAGCATGTCGGTAAAATGACTATCCCTTATAAGGATGTTGGAGTAGGATTAGTTAAAGATGCCGGTTTACTGGGAACTTTTCCTTTTCCTACAATCAACGCATTGTCTTCGTTTGCATCCATTCATATGATTACATTAGACACCATTGTTTATGATGATCCTTGGATCGTTCCTTCTGAATCTGAGATAGTCTCATTTGGTGATGCTATGCCTTTGAGTCCATATGAAATTTCCTATGAAGCCGTGCAGTATTTTACCGACCCGTGTTCAACCAAAATCGACCTAATGAATGTGGTCCGTGAGGAATCACTTTTCACATCAACCTCAGAGTTAATGGCGTTTCCCGAAGTTGTTTCATCTGACGAGAAACTTCGTGAAGTCCTATGTGTAGATGATTTACCATGGGAAGATCTCCATCACAGATCTTCGTTTTTACCCAAGGATGATCATTTTGAAAATGATTTCTCATCAATCTGTACAACTAAATATGTCAAGGAAGCTCAGAATCCCATGAAACATCCTGATTCAGAGCTGAATTTCAGAAATATCTCTCGAACTATTCCCATTGACATTTCGGTTAAGCCTGGAATTGTTGAGAACATTCATATAGGTGCCTTGTGTACAGATGACGAAATTCAGACATACAAGACCCTAGTATTTCAAGAATTCTGCAACGTGTTTTCTTGGTCCTATGAGGAAATGCCAGGAATTGATCCCGCGATTGTTGTTCATGAGATCAAGACTTACCCGGACGCTAAACCCGTCCGGCAACGTTTGTGTCAGATTCACCCACGAAAAGCGGCTGCAATTAAAGAAGAAGTTGAAAAACTGTTGAAATCAGGTTTCATTTATCCAATCTCGTTAACGGATTGGGTATCGAATATTGTTCCGGTTAACAAAAAACAGGGAACAATAAGAATATGCATCGATTATAAGGACATTAATTGATCTTGTCCAAAGGACAACTACCCAACACCCTATATCGATCAAATCATTGATGATTGTACCGGCAGTGAAATATTTTCCTTTATGGACAGTTTTTCCCGGTTACAATCAAATCAATATTCTACCTGCCGATCAACCAAAAACAGCTTTCATTTGTCCATGGGGGACATTTTCTTATTGCAAATTACCTTTTGGGCTCAAGAATGCCGGAGAAACTTTTCGAAGGGTGATGTCTTATGCATTTCATGACATCAAGCACATTGTGCAACCGTATCTCGATGATTTGCCCGCTCATTCATTACACCGAGCTGATCACCTTGTCCATTTACGAGCAATCTTTATGAGGTGTAGGCATTATCGAATTCGGTTGAATCCACACAAATGTGTCTTCTGTATCGAAACGGGTCGATTACTGGGGTTTGTAGTTTCAAAAGCCGGCATTCGCGTTGATCCCTCGAAGGTCGAAGCTATCATCAAATTGCCTACTCCTTCGAGTCTTCGCCAACTCCAAAGTTTGCAGGGGAAAGCAAACTTTTTACGACGATTCATTCCTAACTATGCCGAGGTTACAAAAGGTTTTACACGGTTGTTGAAACAAAACACTCAATTTTCTTGGGATGAGATAGCTCAGAAATCTTTTGATACACTCAAGCACGCATTGACCCATGCACTGTTGCTGCATCCTCCCAACTACAACCAGGATTACATTTTGTATCTCGCCGCCTCCCATTCCACCATTGGAATGGTCTTAGTTCAGGAAGATGAATTCGGAACGGAACATGTGATATATTACCTTAGTCGGACGTTAAATCCAACTGAGCTAAAATACTCACATGTGGAGAAACTGGCATTGGCAGTCGTTCAAGCTGTCCAACGTTTTCGTCACTACATTTTACTCCGTAAAACTACAGTGATTTCGGATTGCAACCCTATGATTTACATTTTGACGAAACAATTGCTAGGGGGAAAGTACTCTAAATGGATTTTTATCCTACAAGAGTTCGACTTGGAGTTTGAAAAATCTAAGTCTAAGAAATCTTTAGTTTTTGCAGAGTTAATGTGTGACTTCCCACGTGTTGACACAGAAACTGTGGCAGAGGAGCCCATTGCGGACGAATCTTTGTTTCTAATCAGCACTTTAGATCCGTGGTATGGGGATATCATCGTCTATCTCCAGACCCAATCCTTTCGGCCCAAAGTTTCAAAGTCGGAACGTCGGAAAATTCGATTCCAGTCCCAACAATACAAAATTATTGGAGATACTCTTTATCGCCGTGGGGCGGACTCTGTTTTTCGACGTTGCTTAACTCACGAAGAGGCTGAAAGGGTTCTAAATGACTGTCACTCTGGAGCGTGTGTTGGTCATATGTCTGGGTATGCCACAACCCAAAAGATATTGCGGGCTGGCTACTTCTGGCCGTCCTTGTTTAAATATTGTATTACTGCGGTCCGAAATTGCCACAACTGTCAAGTGTTTGATCGAAAGATGTGCACTCCACCTGCTCCTCTCCACCCTATAATTTCTGTTGGTCCTTTTTCCAAATGGGGTATCGATTTTATTACATGTAACCCTCACTCGGTCGGGGGGCATGCGTATATCATCCTTGCGGTAGATTATTTTACTAAGTGGGCCGAGGCGATGCCTACATTCGAGGCAGACAGCAAGACAGCTGCAATTTTTGTGTTCAATCATATAATTTCTAGGTTTGGTGTCTCACAAGCGATAATCATTGACCATGGGCGCCATTTTCGAAACGTCATGATGACAGAACTTACAGGCCGGCTTGGTTTGCGTCACGATAGTTCAACTCCTTATTATCCACAAGCAAATGGTCTGGTTGAGTCCATCAACAAAGTATTAGTTATCATGATCCGACGAATCATTGGTATTCATCGGTCGAATTGGCACAACATGTTATTTTCAGCGCTTTGGGCGTACCGAACCTCAGTGAAAACATCAACAGGGTTCACTCCTTTCCAACTAGTTTATGGTTTGGAAGTTGTGCTACCCATTGAATGCGAAATCCCGTCACTGCAAATGGCCATCGAGTTACTTCCAGCTACTTCTGAAGAGGAAAATTGTTTATTATACTTAGCTCAATTAGATGCGAATCGACGTGATTCTGCATTGGCGATCGAGACTCACGCAAAACGTATGAAAGCTCAGTATGATCGAAATGTGACCCCTCGAAATTTTTCGGAAGGAGACCTAGTGTTATTGTATGATCAAGCTAATGATAAATTAGGTGCTGGAAAATTTGTTCCTATGTGGCATGGGCCCTATATTATCAAGCGAAAGCTAGCAAAAGGGGCCTATGAGTTGGTAGACTTTGACGGGGACTCTTTAGGTAAACCCAGAAATGGTCTTTACTTGAAGAGGTATTATGCTTAAAAGATGGGTATGGATAACTTTTAGTTAGGTTAGTTTTTCTTTCTAGCTGATGTGTTTGTTAGTTTAGACAGTGTGCTTAGCTTAGGGAGTGTGTTTTTCGTCATTATTTTGGCTTATCTTGGTTTTACTCTTGATATTGCAGATGTCGATGCCTCTCCAAAAATACATTGGTTTCGCTGATGGTGCTTGTCGTAGTACACGGAATATCTCTTCCGCAGCTTGGGTTATCTATTTGCCCTATGACAAGTTAGTATCTATGCATGGGGTGAGCCTCGGTCAAACAACAAACAACATTTCCGAGTATAGTGCAGTGATTGAGTTATTATCTGAATCTATTTCATTTGGGATTCAGAGTTTGATAGTGAGGTTAGATTCTGAACTCGTTGTATTACAGCTTAATAGAGTGTATGCCATTAGAAATCCAGTGTTATTAAGGTTATTTTTGAGAGTGCGTCTCTTGGAACGTGAGTTTGATTACATTGAATATCAACATATTCCAAGGTCTTTAAATACATTAGCAGATGCAATTGCTTCTCGAATGTTAAATAGACATTTGCAATAACCATACATGTAAATTTAAAACCATTCCATAACATGATTTACAAGATAAGCCGGTAATAATGATATATATATATATATATATATATATATAGGAGTGTGTCAAAAAATACATCATCTTCCATCATAGGTTTAAAAACACCTTATGATCGGCAAAAATGATAAGTACAAAAAACCAAAATGCCACATGTGTCTACAAAACGACCATCCAATCATTGGTGATGATCTCTATATGACACCACTGCACGGGCCACCCTACACAAGAACCTCCTAAAAGGTCCCGGGACCCCGACTACATAGCGCTGAAGCCTGATTGGAATATCATATATGGTAGTCTCCGGTATATCTGTTGTAAGACGCTCTAGGTCACTTTCCAACTCAGCCAAAGTCTCTATGGCCTCGTCCTGTGGTGTCGGTGCCGCTGCAACTGGTAGTCTCCTCTCGTAAGGCCAGAGATTGGCTGGACGTCGTGGGCCTACATCTACATTTTGAAAATTATTACTATCAATTTTGAGACGATATAAAACAAACAAAAAAATAGATAGTTTAAAAAACTTGTGGAAAATGAAGTTACCTGTATCATCCCATTGTTCTCCCGGTGGAAGAATGATGTCCGGATCTCCACGAAAATCAACTCCGGCATAAGGAAAATCCTGTATAGAAAAAACCTGGTGTTCTAACCAGCGAAAGTACTCTGGAGTAAATCGGACAACCTCCGTCCCCTCATCAGGATGACGGGCGATAACCGCAACCCATCGCATCAACTTGGGCTCTCGGGGAAGCCCAGCCTCAATAGTGAGCTGTTGTGGGATCAGCATCGGAACCCTCTCTAAGCCAAAACTCACAACTAAAGCCCCATAACCAAAGGTCTTTAGCTGTCTGTTTTTGGCTCTAGTCAGTTGGCCCTTTACATTGGCCAACATAGCATCACACCAGTTTAAAATGGTACCTCGATAGCAATCAATAGCCATCCGCATCTGGGAACCAGTGGCAATGTGTAAAGCGGCATCCCCGCAAAGTCTGGTAACTGTAAAGGCAATCACCATAAGTTCAGGACGGGATATAGTTTTGATCTCTATCCCCTTCTCCTGAGACTGAGTGTTACACCACTCTAGTCGGAGACTAGTGACAGACTGGTCACCTGGCCTAGTCCCGAACAGAGTCAAGTGTTTGCCTCTCTTGGGCAAAACAGTGAGAAAGTAGATATATGTTGGCTCCATCTCAATTTGGTGCCCTCCAATATAAAAACGTTGTTCCTGAAAGTTCCATCTTTCTACCAGCCACTCTAAAAAGCTCACTTGGGCCCTCATTCCAGGTATGGCCCAGTATTTATAAAGGTCGCATGCCTTCAAAGCATCAATTGATGGTTGATGATTAATGGTGGCCAAATCAACATCTTCGTGCTCTCTCTCGTGCCAATCAAGCATGGTGAACAATATACACACCAAAAACATCCATTAGATTCCATGAAATCAAAAAAAATTGGTCCATTTTGGAGAATTTAGGGTTTAAAAACTTGTTGCGCGGAGTACGCACCACGCCTTTAGGAACAGAGCGTGGGTACGCAGGGTTTCTGAAGGCAAGGCGCGTACCCTTAACATTTTTCCAAATGAGAAAATGTCGGGGTACGCGGGTCCCTAGTGTGGTGCTTGCATACGCCGAGAGGCGGTCTTTGAAACCCCAAAACCTCCCAAAAATGAAATCTGGGGCCTTAAAAAGAATTCTAAACGGATGAAATTGAAGAGGAGGATGTTGTAGATTACCTGGAAGAGACGACGTTCGATTTCGATGGTCGGATTCTCTACAATGTCCACGGGAAGTTTCTTGCCAAAAGCCCTTTTTCTCTCCTCAACAGTAAAATGGTAAAAATGAATTGGTAAAAGCCCTTTTTATAGGTTTTTTGGGTAAATAAATGGTAAATTTGTTTATTTTTCACCATGAAAAGGTATTTTTCAAAGTATTTTTATCTATCCTCAATAGGTATGAGTAATGTGTTGGTTTTTGTGCAGGATAAAGGATTTTCAAGGAAAATTGTCATTTTTTACAAACAAAAACATCAGAGTCATATTTAAGCCCTTTTCTGATTCCTAAAACATGAAAAGATTGCCGAGCATTTCTTTTACACTCGTTAAAACAGAATTAAAAGATGGTCCTCTTATAACCCTTTTCTGACCGTAAAAACATGAAAAGATAGCCGGATTTTTGTCGTTTCAAATTCGATATTGGAAATAAAGCGACATGTCCTTGATCGCTTTTTACTTTTCAGATCGGAGACACTAATCATGAAAGTACTCCTTGGTCGTAAAGATCAAGCAGTTCTCTCAAGTATTATTTTATACTTTTTCGGGCTTGGGAGACAAAAATTTATGAAAAAGGTCAACCATGGAGTCTTCTTAAGTTTTTTCAGACTCTCTAAAATTGAAAAACGCCGAGTTTCTCCTATACTGGACTTGTTAAAATTTCACAATAAACGACCTATTCGATTACAAACAGGAACGGACCACTCCTTCTTAGGGTTCGAATCTAAACTAAGTTGGACTCATCCGAAGGGTGAGCTTATAATCAAGCAAATGTTATCCTCCTCAAGCTTGTAAAAAATAAAGAGGTACTTGCCAGAAATGGTGGGGGAAAAGAGAGAAAAATGAGCCTATTTGTTATACTCTGTCATGGAAAAACCTTATCACCACTCTTGAACGCGACACTTTTCATTCACCTGGGTTGGGAAATCCTTTGCCTAACAGTTGATCAAACCACATTGAAAGTCTTCAGCCGGTTTCTGGGTATTAACTTTGGGTCACTTGTCACCAAGCCATCTGTTGTGTCGTTATGTGTTCAAGAGGTCACTGCAAATAAACATTCATCTGCAAAATATCTGTCATCCATCTTGACCATCCCTGAGTCAGTCCTTACAGCTACATTTCTTCAACTTGATATATGATTTCGTGTTGTGGGCTTGCCTACGACGGATCGCTTTCTATCGACATCGGCACATTATCTAGAAAGATGATCTAGGAATCATCAGTACCTTGAAATCTGCATGCCTCAATGGCAGGTTTCTCGCCTTTGACGACAGTTTACATCATTGACTTTCGATCGAAGGATTCCATGACATGTTCGACATCAACACATTCATTCACATCTCATGGATTGTACTGGGTACTTTGAGAACCATTGACATCACTGGTGGTCTCTCTCACACTTGTTAACAGTTTACATCATTGACTGGTAATCAAGTGGTTTCTACCATGTTCGACATCAACTCATTTATTCGCATGGATAGAATCATACTATTTCGGGAAGCAGAAATGAAAACCCTGGATCTAGTTTCTACCATCCAGACTGTGAGGATTTTTGTATTCATTATATAGTAGACTAATTATAAACAGATGGCTGCGTCCATACTGTGTCTACATGTGTCTATGATTATGATGTATTGCAAAATCATTCCTATATCAGAGAAGTAGTTAGTTTGTTAGTTAAGTTTTCAATCTGAGTATGGGAATGCCTACCTCAGCAATGATATGATCTCATATATGTATTTTGTGTTGAATATTTGCAGGTTCCAACTGGTCTCTCCACAAGATAATCCTCGAAATGATAAAGTGCTTCACCCTTCCTAGATGATATAAAACCCTAATCTACTACAGAACTCGCACTTTAGGGGGCAATCTGTTACACTAAAATTTGTCACCATGACTATTTGCAGTCGGTATGGCTCCATCAATAACCATACTGTCCTCCTTGGCAAGTCTTATACCTCTGCTCCTCATGTCAAACTCCAAAAAATAGAGAAAGCCTTTAAAAAATCAATATAACTCTGGTTCCGCACTTTCTCTTGATCTTACCTGTGTGCACGCACCTCAAGTTCATAAAACCTGTGTACTTGTACGCTCTGTCTATAAAGGGGTGGGTGCGTACCCCTGTAAAAGTCAAAAGGCGCAAGTTTTACTTCAAAAAACTTACTTGCGGTCGATTCGAGAGTGTTCTAGAAGATGGTTTGACATGGATTGAGCACCTCCAGATGGTTAATGCATCCCAATGAAAGAGGAACTTATCCCATGAAGATGGGAGCTATCCCTTTGAAAGAGGGGCTTATCCCATTGATGGTGGACCTGTTTAACTTCCTCCAAAGCATTATAAATACAGGCATTGGGCCAGAGGGAGGGGAGGTTGAAAGCTGAACATTCCTAAGGGTAGATGCTGCTGAAATTAGGACTCCCTTATAGAGCTTGAGAGGAGAGATTCCAATCCTTTCTTAGCTTCATTTGGAAGTGGGTGAGTTGATCAAAGTAGAGGAGAACTCTTGCTGGACCCTGGGAGGGACCTACACAACACCAAGGCACTAGTTGTAAGGTTTCTTTTGTTTCCAATTAATACAATTAAGTTCATTTTTCTCAACAAGTTGTTATATATAATTTGTTTCATAAACTCCTTGGTCTTTATGATGAATATGTTTTATTATATGAGTTATTCAGGTGCTATGTAATCGTTTGCTTGTTAGTGAATGCAGGCTTCAAGGAGAAGGAGCTCATCTGGATCGGAGAGGCTTGGCTGCTACAAACAGCGTTGGACTAAAGGTAAGCCTTAAACACGTGGTTGCTTTTATTTTAAATGCATATTTAGGGAAAGATAGTGCTTGATTGTTTTGTTTGTCACTAGAAAAGCCTTGTTTCCTAGGGAGGTCGGTTTTGTCCGCAAAATTGACTCTTTTCGCATGACACTTGGGAAACACCAAGTTTCATACTTAGCCAATTTTACAAATACACAACACCTCCGTGTGCCAACCGAGTTCCTTACCCGGCTGGGCAGACGCGCCCTCACACAAGCTGCCAACCATACTCATCGAATGAACCTCATTTACCGCTGCATGACGGGCGGTCGACCTCACCCGAGTCACCCTGTGTTTCCTTTTGCACGACGGGCGGGCGACTTACCCGAGTCACTCGAGACACCTCCACGTTTCTTCTTCCACGATGGGCGGCCAATCTACCTGAGACACCCCGTGTCACACCGAACGGTGGATGCCTTCCTTACCCGCGCCCTCACCCGATAACTGAAACGTGTACGTATCGTGTGTGCTTTCCCAAGAGCGGGCGCATACATGCCCACGCCTCTTTTACGACCTGCTCCACTACTTCGCACTTTTTTCTTGATCACCGAATGCTCATGTTCGAATGTCCATCTTCGAATGAATGCCAAATGCTCCAATGCCTTGCCATATTTATATGAGCGGTTGGGTGAGTCGCTGCCCAGGCCGACTTGACCACAGCGTGCCAAAACGCCCTTACGCGTCGCAAACTTTCTATCAAATTGTTGGTTGGAAAACAATCCTTCGTTCAAGTCGCCCCAACATGTAAGTCGGCCCGTGGGTTATGCCAAATGCTCCCACGCTATAAACCAACCATCGCTCCACCTCTAATGCACATTATACTTATGTCCCTTTGCACATTTCAGTCGTAGAGTTCTCACTTCACACCGATGGGGAGAAACCGAACCGCAGGTCCTTACAACGCATTTCCCAGACTTGGGTAGCAATTTTTGTTGTGACGTGAAATGGAAACCTCATGTGTGTCTGTTGACTTGGGTAGCAGTTTTCGTCGCACCACGAAATGGACACCCCAAGTTCCCCAGACTTTGGCGGCTCTTCCTGGCCCCACGACATGGAAATCCGAAGTTACACAGACTCTCGGGCGATTCAGGGTGTGCCGCAACATGGAAACAACGAGTTCCCCTGACTTGGGCAGTGGTTTCGAAACACCCCAAGTTCCCGAGACTTGCGAGCTGGTTTGCATTGTCATGGAAAACCCAAGTTCCCCATGTTGGGGCATTGTTGAAAACCCTGTGATTCCATCATGCCATAAAATTTGGAAACCCGTGGTTCCATCAAGGGCGGGACATGGAAACCCCAAGTTTCCCAAGCTTGGGTGCCAGGGCATGACATGGAATACCCTGAGTCTTCGCAGGCTTGAGCGCTGCCGGCTTCGGTCGTGGTGCGACATGGAAACCCTAAGTTTCCCCAGGCCTGGGTGCCGAGGCGTGACTTGGAAACCCCCAGTTTCCACAGGCTTTGGCGCCATCGGTTTCGGTTGTGGCGCGACTTGGAAACCCCAAGTTTCCCAAACTTGGGCATCGGGGCACGACTCGGAAACCCCAAGTTTCCCCAAGCTTGGGTGCCGCCAGTTTCGGTCAGGGTGCGACATGGAAACCCCAATTTTCCCCCAACTTGGGCGCCGGGGCATGACATGCAAACCTCAATTTTCCCATGCTTGGGTGCGACTTGTAAACCCCAAAAAAATTTGCGCCGAGCGGAAACCCCAAATTTTAGGCGCGACATGGAAACCCCAATTTTTTTCTACGCCGAGTGGAACCCCCAAATTTTAGGTGCCAGGTGGAAACCCCAAATTTTTTGCGCGACATGGAAGCCCCAAATTTTAGGCGCCCGGTGGAAACCCGAAATTTTAGGCGCCAGGTGGAAACCCCAAATTTTGGGTGCCGGGGCGCGGCATGGAAACCCCACATTTTGGGCGCCGGGGTGCGACATGGAAACCCCAGTTTTCCCAGGCTTCGGCACCTTTTTCGTTGCAGCGTGGAAACCCCAAATTTCCTGCCCCCAAGCAATGAAAAATTTTCCTCTGGAGGAAGAGGTAGAGGCACGAGAGGGTTGCCCGGATTTTGTTTGTGACAAGAGTGAAGCTCTGAATCGAGGTGACCAAGGGCTCAATCTCAGTGGATCGTGGCAGCAAGGCCACTCTGCCACTTACAATACCCTGTCGCGTATTTAAGTCTTCTGTAAAGGATTCTTCTCAACGACTGTTTGGAATTGAACTTCAAAGCTGCACTGACCGAGATGCTTCACGATCGCGGTTTGCAAATGACCCAGGCCCCTGGGGGCAACAAAGTGACGCCCCTACTGTGGGTCGAGATACAGTCGAAGAGTGACATGCACCGCTTCTAGCGTGGATACTGACTTAGAGGTGTTTAGTCATAATCTGACACATGGTAGCTTCGCACCACTGGCTTTTCAACCAAGCGTGATGACCAATTGTGTGAATCAACGGTTCCTCTTGTACTAAGTTGAATTACTATTGCGGTGTGGTTCATCGGTAGGGTAAAACTAACCTGTCTCACAACAGTCTAAACCCAGCTCACGTTCCCTATTGGTGGGTGAACAATCCAACACTTGGTGAATTCTGCTTCACAATGATAGGAAGAGCCGACATCGAAGGATAAAAAAGAAACGTTGCTATGAACACTTGGCTGCAACAAGCCAGTTATCCCTGTGGTAACTTTTCTAACACCTCTAGATTCAAATTCTGAAAATCTAAAGGATCGATAGGCCATGCTTTCACGGTTTATATCTGTACTGAAAATCAAAATCAAATGAGCTTTTACCCTTTTGTTCTACACGAGATTTATGTTCTTTTTGAGCTCATCTTAGGACACCTACGTTATCTTTTAACAGATGTGCCGCCCTAGCCAAACTCCCCTCCTGACAATGTCTTCCGCCCGAATCAACCCACCGAAACGTGCCTTAAGGCCAAAAACAGGGGCAATGCCCCATATCCACCCCACAAAATAAGTAAAATAACGTTAAAAGTAGTGGCATTTCACTTGCGCCGAAAATAGATCCCACTTATTCTACACCTCTCAAGTCATTTCACAAAGTCAGACTAGAGTCAAGCTCAACAGGGTCTTCTTTCCCCACTGATTCTACCAAGCCCGTTCCCTTGGCTGTGGTTTTGCTAGATAGTAGATAGGGAGAGTGGGAATCTCGTTAATCCATTCATGCGCGTCACTAATTAAATGATGAGGCATTTGGCTACCTTAAGAGAGTCATAGTTACTCCCGTTGTTTACTCGCGCTTGGTTGAATTTCTTCACTTTGACATTCAGAGCACTGGTCAAAAATCACATTTCGTCAGCATCCGAAAGGACCATCACAATGCTTTGTTTTAATTAAACAGTCGGATTCCCCTTGTCCGTACCAGTTCTGATTCGATTGTTCGACACCTAGGGAAAAGCCCCTGGCAGGGGGCATTCTATGTCCGTAGCCCAATCAGCAAGCGGCTGCCCGCCCTCGCTGCGAGAGCAGCTCGAGCAGACTGCCAATAGCCCACGAGTTGAGGGCGCAGACCCCTAGGCCCAGGCCTCAGAGCCAATCCTTTTCCTGAAGTTACGGATCCATTTTGCCGACTTCCCTTACCTACATTGTTCTATTGATTAGAGGCTATTCACCTTGGAGACCTGATGTGGTTATGAGTACGATCAGGCATGAACGGTACACGGTCCTCTAGATTTTAAAGGGCCGCTGAGTGTGCACCAGACACCGCAAGACGTGCAGTGCTCTTCCAGGTGCTGGACCCTATCTCCTGGTGAACCGATTTCAGGGTGGGAAAGCTATTAAAAAGAAAAGATAACTATTCCCCGGGCCCCCGACTACATCTCTGGATTTTGTAACGTTTCCACCCACCACCATGTCCTGGTTCGGGAATATTAACCTGATTCCCTTTCGATGCTCGTGTAGAGTGCACCCTTGATACAAGGCTTCCCCATCTCTTAGGATCGACTAACCCATGTCCAAGTGTTGTTCACATGGAACCTTTCCCCACTTCAGTCTTCAAATTTCTCATTTGAATATTTGCTACTACCACCAAGATCTGCACCAGGGGCCAATCCACCCAAGCTCACACCCGAGGTTTCTCAACGACCCCCGCTTCCTCCTACTCATCAGAGCTAGGCAATTGCTCCAACGGTCGAGTATAGGTTGCGCACTTCAGTTCCATCCATTTTTGGGGCTACTTGATTCAGCAGGTGAGTTGTTACACACTCAGCGGATTTCAACTTCCATGACCATTGTCCTGCTGTCTTAATCAACCAACACCCTTTGTGGGATTTAGGTTAGTGCAAAATTTGGCACCATAACTCGACTTTCGGTTCATCCCGCATTGCCAGTTCTGCTTACCAAAAATGGCCCGCTTGGAGCTTTTGATTCCATGGCACGGCTTAGTGGAGCAGTCGTACCCTCTTACCTATTTAAAGTTTGAGAATAGGTCGAGGGTGTTACACCCCCGATGGCTCTAATCATTTGCTTTACCCGATAAAACTCGCGCGTGAGCTCCAGCTATCCTGAGGGAAACTTCGGAGGAAACCAACTACTAGATGGTTTGATTAGTCTTTCGCCACTATACCCAAGTCAGATGAATGATTTTCACGTCAATATCGCTACAAGCCTCCACCAGAGTTTCCTCTGGCTTCGCCCTGCCCAGGCATAATTCACCATCTTTCGGGTCCCAACAGGTGTGCTCGCACTCAAACCCTTTGCATAAGCTCAAGGTCGGTCGATGATGCACCACCCCATAGAGGGGATCTCGCCCGTCAAATTCCTTGCACCTCACAGGTTTTCAAACCTGCCGACTCGCACACATGTTAGACTCCTTGGTCCGTGTTTCAAGACGGGTTGAATGGAAAGCCCACCAACCAACACCACGAGCACGCAGGTGCACACGGCCCGCCACAAGGGTGCACACTTCATTCCTTGACCAGCACAGTGGAAAACCGATAGGCAGTAATCCATCTGCACTTGTGACGATGCAGCAGCCCGTGTTGTTTTTCACCTCAAGTCGAGTGGCGGACATGCCTGAGCCATTCCACATCCGACCAATACACATCGACAGCCTCCATCCACTTCCCTCCTAGAAATTTCAAGCACTCTTTAACTCTCTTTTCAAAGTCCTTTTCATCTTTCCCTCATGGTACTTGTTCGCTATCGGTCTCTCGCCCGTATTTAGCCTTGGACGGAATTTACCACCCAATTAGGGTTGCATTCCCAAATAACCTGACTCGCCAACAACGCCTCGTGATGCGGCAGGATCCCGGGCCGATGGGGCTGTCACCCTCTCAGACGCCCCCTTCCAAGGGACTTGGCCCAGGTCCGCCGCTGAGGACACTTCTACATACTACAATTCAAGCGCCGCCGCCGCCCGATTTTCATGCTGGGCTCTTCCCGGTTTGCTCGCTGCTACTAGGGGAATCCTTGTAAGTTTCTTTTCCTCCGCTTAATTATATGCTTACACTCAACGGGTGTTCTCGCCTGAGCTGAGGTCGCAAAGTTGGACCTAAATCTGCCCTACCCCATGGGAGGATAAGAGAGAGCAAAGCAAGTTTGAGAGATGCCACACAAAGCCTGCATCAGCTAACGCCGACTGCCCATCTAAGGGGACAAGACCAATGCTCGCCGACGCATGCCACGAAACATCGCTTGAGTTATTTCAGCCGATCGCATCACATGGGTTACGGATGAATAGCTCTGCTGCTCCCTAGCATATTGCAGGGAGCGCATTTGAATGGGATGCAATGCCTAGATAGACATGCCCTCCACCGAGGCCTCGGGCGCAAATTGCGTTCAAAAACTCGATGATTCATGGGATTCTACAATTCACACTAAGTATCACATTTTTCTATGTTCTTCATCATAAAAAGAGCTGAGATATCTGTTATCGAGAGTCGTTTCCACGTATTACCGAAAAATCAACCACAAAACTGAATAGGGGCACCCCCCACAACAAATGTAAGGCCAAGGGGCAAAAGGAGGAAAAACGCATGAGAGAAAGAGAAGCAAAGGTGTCTAACCCCCTCATAGGGGGAGGCTCGAACAGAGGACAATCTCCCCCAGCCCCATGCCATAACAAAAAGGGGGGAATGCGTGGAACAACGATTGAGAAGGACTAGGGTGGCCACCCCGGGAGCTCGCACTGCTTTTAGCCCTTCCCAAACACCAGCCCACAACAATTCCCCCTTTTCTCTTTAAAGATAGGGACCGAAAGGAAGAAAATGGTAGAAAACAAAGCACAAGCCTCCCAAGCCCCGTGCCTTCGGAAAAAGGGGGGAATTGAAGGGGACGACGATTGAGAAGGACTAGGCTAGTCACCCCGGGAGCTCGCACTGCATTTCGTCCTTCTGGAACACCAATCCACAACAATCCCACCTTTTCTCCGTAACACTAGGGGCCATGAGGAAGAAGGGAAGAAAATAACAAGAGAGAAAGGGATATATCAACCATGGCTACCAGCTCACAAGGGGAGGCTTCAAATAGAGAACAAGCTTCCCCAACCCCGTGCCTTCGCGAAAAGGGGGGAACTGCAGGGGACGGTGATCTAGAAGGACTAGGGTGGCCACCCTGGGAACTCGCACTACTTTTTGTCCTTCCCGAACACCAATCCACAACAATCCCACCTTTTCTCCATAAAGCTAGGGGCCGAAAGGAAGAATGGAAGAAAACAACATGAAAGCAAGAGATATCAAACGTGGCTACCGGCTCACAAGGGGAGGCTCAAATAGAGAACAAGCTTCCCAAACCTCGTGCCTTTGGTAAAAGGGGGGAATTGCAGGGGACAGTGATCAAGAAGGACTAGGGTGGACACCCTGGGAACTCGCACTACTTTTCGTCCTTCCCGAACACCATCCACAACAATCCCACCTCTCCTCCATAAAGTTGGGGCCGAAAGGAAGAAGGGAAGAAAACAACACCAAAGAAACAAAGATCCCAAGAAAAGAGAGAAGATCAACAGCACGCCGAGTAGATGTCTGCTAACCAAAAAGAAATCAAATAAGGAACCCAATCAAAAAGGCATCCCACCTCTTCACACCCTCACACATGCATTCAGCACAACACCCTTTCTAGCTTTACAACATAGCAAACAACTAAGCAAATAAATCACAACCTAAAATTGATCAATAGAGAAAACAAGGGCCACGATGAGACCAGTGTCTGGAGCACGTCACTGAGAGGCAAACAACCCCCCAACCCAGCAGCACAAGGCTTCAAATGACAAATAGACTGCTTCCAATAACACAAACCCACCCCGCTATTTCACCCCTCCATGCACAAAACACCCAACAACCTTTCCAATGAGAAATTCAACGGGGGTCAAAGAATCAAACTCCAAAGAGGAGTTGTCATGGGCCGACACTCAACGTTGGAGAAAGCCACAAGCCACAAATACATCGATAGTGCAAGGCCACTAGAGAGAGGGACGTTCGCAAAGCGCACATCAAAAAACAAAGAAATGACACAAGTCCCACAAAAAACCCACAATCCAAAGGGAGGAACAAAGACACAAGCCGCTAATTCTTTTTCCCTTAGAAGGGGAGTGGGTCATGAGAGGATGAGGAATTCCCTTGACTACAAAGGCACGAGATAAGATTGCCACCCTCATGCCCGTCGGCGGGGAAAATTGCGATCTCATTAGAGCTTAGACTGAGGGATGGGTTTTTCATTACCTGGACACCCAACCCTTCTGCAAGGGCATGTCGAGGAACGGTCGGGAGGGACTAGGGTGGCCAGCCCAATGGGTTGAACCGCTCTTCATCCATCCCATACTGACCGCACCCTGAAAATTTCCCCTCAGGGAAGGTTTGAGCCACCAGGCACGTGCGCAACCACTCCCTCGACCCAACCACCAGCGAAAAATCTCACCCAAGCAACACATCAACCGCGGCCGCCTTTTTGAGAGAACAACTATGGAAGCCCACACCCTTGGCCCATGCCTTCCAACAAACAAAAGACCGAGCACCGCCGCTATGAATGAGTCCGAATTTATCCATCGTATTTACGAAGCACCTCAACTCTGCAGCAACCATGCCCAGCTGACAGATCGTCGGAAGGGCTCCCAAGAAACAAGCTTCTGAACCCCCTGTAGAAACACATTGGGGGGAAGAAAAACAAAGGATGGGTGGGACAAGCACAAGCATGGCTTGCAAGCACACACGAAAAAACAAGCGTTACCTCGAGACAAGCAACCAACAATGTTCCCGCGAAACACCAAACCCGCTCCCCTAGAGACACACCACAAAGTCCCACATTGCAATCGAAACCCAACCAGCCCAAACCAAAAAAGAAAACCCCTGCTATCAATGATCCTACCGCAGGTTCACCTACGGTAACCTTGTTACAACTTCTAATTCTTCTAAAAGATAAGGTTCAATGAACTTCTCAGGACGTCGATGGCGGCGAACCACCATCGTCGGCACAATCTGAACACTTCACCGGATCATTCAATCGGTAGGAGAGACGAGTGGTGTGTACAAAGGGTAGGAACGTAGTTAGCACGAGTTGATGACACGCCCTTACTAGGAATTCCTTGTTGAAGACCAATAATTGCAATGGTCTATCCCCATCACGATGCAATTTGAGAAGATTTCACGATCCTCTCGAACTAGGAATAAAAACTCGTTGGCTGCATCAGTGTAGCACGCATGTGGCCCAGAACATCTAAGGGCATCACAGACCTGTTATTACCTCAAACTTCCATGGCCTAAATGGCCATAGTCCCTCTAAGAAGCTGGTCGTGAAGGGGAACCTGCAGGTAGCTAGTTAGCAGGGTGAGGTCTCATTCATTATCGGAATTAACCAGACAAATCGCTCCACCAACTAAGAATGGCCCTGCACCACCACCCATAGAATCAAGAAAGAGCTCTCAATCTGTCAATCCTTACTATGTCTAGACCTGGTAAGTTTCCCCTTGTTGAGTCAAATTAAGTCGCAGGCTCCTCTCCTGGTGGTGCCCATATGTCAATTCCTTTAAGTTTCAACCTTGCGACCATACTCCCCTCGGAACCCAAACACTCTGATTTCTCATAAGGTGCTGGTGGATTCCTTAGAGCAACATCCACCAATCCCTGGTCGGCATCGTTTATGGTTGAGACTAGGACGGTATCTAATTGTCTTTGAGCCCCCATCTTTCTTTCTTGATTAATGAAAACATCCTTGGCAAATGCTTTCGCAGTGGTCCGTCTTTCATAAGTCCAAGAATTTCACCTTTGACAATGAAATACGAATGCCCCCGACAGTCCCTATTAATCATTACTCTGGTCCCAAAGGCCAACACAATAGGACCAGACTCCTATCATGTTATTCCATGCTAATGTATTCAGAGCATAAGATTGCTTTGAGCACTCTAATTTTTTCAAACTAATAGCGCCGGAAACGTGACTCGGCCAATTAAGGCCAGGACAAGCCACCGAAAGGGATGGAAGGGCAGGTGCACACTGAGTAGGCGGACTGACCTTTATGACCCAAGATCCAACTACGAGCTTTTTAACTGTAACAACTTAAATATACACTATTGGAGCTGGAATTACCGTAGCTACTGGCACCATACTTACCCTCCAATGGATTATCATTAAGGGATTTATATTGTACTCATTCCAATTACCAGACTCAATGAGCCCAATGTTGTTATTTATTGTCACTACCTCCCCATGTCAGGATTGGGTAATTTGCATGTCTACTGCCTTCCTTGGATGTGGTAGCCTTTTCTCAGGCTCCCTCTCCAGAATCGAACCCTAATTCTCCGTCACCCGTCACCACCATGGTAGGCCTCTATCCTACCTTTGAAAGTTGATAGGGCAGAAATTTGAATGAAGCATCGCCAGCACAAGGGTTGTGCGATCCGTCGAGTTATCATGATTCACGAGAGAAGCGGGCAAGCCTGCGCCGGACTTTTTTGTAAAAAATTCATCCCTTCCAAAGATTCGAGACTTTATGCATGTATTAGCTCTAGAATTACTATGGTTATTTGAGTAGTGTGGTACCATCAAGAAAACTATAACTGATTTAATGAGCCATCCGCAGTTTCACAGTCTGAATTAGTTCATACTTAGACATGCATGGCTTAATATTTGAGACAAGCATATGACTACTGGCAGGATCAACTAGGTAGCACCCTCCCACTTCAAAGGGCATTCCGAGTGCTCTCTTACCAAGAGCCAACCTGAACACCCATCAAGCCAAAGGGATGTCAAAATATCATGTAAAACTTTTATGCCTTGCACCTCTTGCATCCCAAGAAGGAAGCACACGCAACATGCCAAGGACATGGCGAACAAATGGGCAGACCTGCCAAGCCACAACACACCAATGCCACTTTGGAGTTTTCATCCACGGCCTAATGAACAAGAAAACGAGCGATCACTCACCCACTCCCTTAGAAATGCCTCCACGCCCCGTGCCGAGGCCACCTAGGAGTCCACCCGGACAGCAGCAGCGGTGGACCTCGATCACCCGATCGTCTACGGTAGCCTCGATGCAAAGGAAACAAATGGAGGACGTTTAACCATGCAACCTGTATATTATAAATGAGCCACAACCCTCCTCGCCCCACACTGAGGCCACCTAGGAATCCACCCAGACAACAGCAACGATGGACCTCGATCTCCCGACCGCCTGCGGCAGCCTCAATGTGAAGGAAAATGAAGGAAATTAAAAGAGGATGATCAACCGCACAAATCCTATCATAGAGAGGTCATATAAACCTCCCCACGCTTGCACCAATGCCACATAGGAGTCCACCCATACAGCAGCAACAGTGGACCTTGATCAGATGATCACCTGCAGCAGCCTTGACACAAAGGCAAGGGAAGGAAATCATACAAGAAAAACCGAGCCCGCAACCTCCATTAGAAATGCCCCCCAACCCACCCCTCCCTGCACAGGGGCCACCTAGGAGTCCACCTGTACAGCAACAACGATGGACCTCGATCACATGATTGCCTACGGCAACCTCAATGTAGAGGAAACATAAGGAAATAAAACAATACCAACCGATCCAACAACCTCTCTTAGAAATTCCCCCCCGACCCTCCACGCCACACATCGAGGCCAACTAGGAGTCCACCCGGACAGCAGCAACGGTGGACCTAGATCACTTGACCACCTGTAGCAACCACGATGCGAAGGCAAAGGGGAAGGAAATAAATGCAAATCAAGAGGCTCGCTACACAATACAAGAACACATATCCAAACAGGAGGAGGGATCGGGCAGCTTCGCACCACACGCACCCTACGTATAGGTAACCTAGGAGATTTTCCACAGCTTTACCGATCAAACGATGAATAATTTTCCCCTATGGCCACCTCCACGCAAAGGAGGGAGGTCGAAGCATTCCACCTCGAAATCCTTTTTCCAAATAGCCCCCACCATCAATGTAGCAAGCCTCCTTCCCTTTGGACCACGAGTGCATACACAATTGAAACAACAAGTGCCCCCCAACCCTCCCCTCCCCATAGAGAGGCCACCTAGGAGTCCACTCGGACAACAGCAACGATGGACATCCATCGCATGATCGCCTGTGGCAGCCTCAGTGCAAAGGAAATGGAAGGAAACAAAACAACAATACCAACTGAGCCCACAACCTCTCTTAGAAATGTGTCCCCCAACCCTCCACGCCACACACCAAGGCCACCTAGGAGTCCACCCAGACAACAACAACAGTGGACCTCGATCAATTGATCGCCTGCGGCAACCACGATGTGAAGGCAAAGGAAGGAAATAAATGCAAATCAAGAGGCTCACTACACAATACAAGAACATATCCAAACAGGAGGAGGGATCAGGTAGCTCCGCACCCCATGCACCCTACGTACAGAAAACCTAGGAGATTTCCTACAGCTTTAGTGACTAGACGATGAATAATTTTCCCCCACGGCCACCTCCATGTAAAGGAGGGAGGTTGAAGCATTCCACCTTGAAATCCTTCTTCCAGATAGCCCCCACCATTGATGTAGCAAGCCTTCTCCCCGTTGGACCACGAGCGCATACACAATTGAAATAACAAGTGCCCCCCAACCCTCCCCTCCCCACAAAGAGTTCACCTAGGTGTCCACCCGGACAGTAGCAACGATGGACCTCGATTGCATGATCGC
This sequence comes from Pinus tabuliformis, assembly GCA_031772625.1. Lineage (NCBI taxonomy): Eukaryota > Viridiplantae > Streptophyta > Pinopsida > Pinales > Pinaceae > Pinus > Pinus tabuliformis. The sequence continues at coordinate 799,221,702 of CM062809.1, forward strand.
CTATGACAACCTCAATGCAAACGAAATGAAAGGAAACAAAATAGCAAGACCAACCGAGCCCACAACCTCTCTTAGAAATGTGCCCCCCCGACCCTCCACGCCACGCACCAAGGCCACCTAGGAGTCCACCCGGATAGCAGCAACGGTGGACCTAGATCACTTGACCACCTGTGGAAACCACGATGCGAAGGCAAAGGAAGGAAATAAATTCAAATCAAGAGGCTCGCTACACAATACAAGAACATATCCAAATAGGAGGAGGGATCGGGCAGCTCCGCACCCCCCGCACCCTACGTACAGGCAACCTAGGAGATTTCCCACAACTTTACCGACTAGACAATGAATACTTTTCCACTACGGCCACTTCCATGCAAAGGAGGGAGGTCGAAGCTTTACACCTCAAAATCCTTCTTCCAGATATCCCCCACCATCAACATAGCAAGCCTCCTCCCCATTGGACCAGGAGCTCATACACAATTGAAACAACAAATGCCCATAAACTTTGTGACTTAACATTTCCAACCGCAAAATCCTGCCACGCATGCAAGATGCAAGGGAAAAGCTGACCCTCGATCAAACATATGGGCCAACACATCTATCAAAACCTCAAATCCAACGCAACCACGAACGATGTGCACTTTGAAAGGAATGCCAACCCTTGACTTTACAATAAGGAGAACAACGCCTCACATCACCCGATGGAAAAAGCAAGCAAGAGGGAAGGGTAGGTGGTTTACAACCAAAACCCTTCCACGTCCCTCTGAAATGTATGCATCTCAAATGATAATGCCAACACGAAAAGAGTACAATCACAAGACACCGGCACCATAAATAGTCGAACAATGAAGAGGCTAGCCATCACAAGGAGCCACACCACAGCAACCCATACAACTCCCAAAACTTAGAGCAGAAGGGGAACTGTTCACATATGCCTCTCGGGACAAGCATGGCCAACATTACCGCTCATGCACTACCGAGTAGGTATGGAGAGAAGATGAAAATTGGCCACCCTACAAACGACCCAAGGCCATTCTTGAGGCAAACCTGAAAAACCAACTCAATTACAACCCACCTTTCACACGAAAATCAAAACCCTCCGCACCAAATAGGGAGGAGGTGAACAATATAACGAGGATCCAATTTCTATGGAGCCACAAACGGCTACCCAACCTAATCAAAATTCTCTATTCGCAACAACCTAGGGGCACGATAGCAACATAGGCAGGACAGAGTTTTGGGGCTTCCATCTGGGACCGCAACAACGAAGGCTCAAAGGAGTGCCGAGAAAACTTTCAACATTCTTATCATTGGGATGGGAAAGAGGGACGGGGATGAGCATGACCCACATTACCACTCATGCACTACCTACTCGATTACCAACCCACCTTTCACACGGAAAGAAAACCTGTCGCTGGTATCATCTGGAGGGGCACAAGGGGACCAAGACAAGCCAGCGAGCCAAACCACAACAGCCCCTACATCTCCAGGAACTTAGAGAGAAATTTTCCACATATGCCTCCCGGGATGAGCATGGGCAACATTACTGCTCATGCGCACCGAGGCCACCTAGGAGTCCACCCGGACGGTAGTAGCGGTGGACCTCGATCACCCGATCACCTGCGGCAGCTTCGATGCAAAGGAAACAAATGGAGGACGACCAACCACGCAACCTCTATATTATAAATGAGCCACAACCCTCCCTGCCCCGCACCGAGGCCACCTAGGAATCCACCTGGATAGCAGCAACGATGGACATCGATCTCCCGACCGCTTGAGGCAGCCTCGATGCGAAGGAAAAGGAAGGAAAATAAAAAGAGGACGATCAACCGCACAAATCTTATCATAGAGAGGCCATACAAACCTCCCCACACCCACAACAATGCCACCTAGGAGTCCACCCGGACAGCAGCAACAGTGGACCTCGATCGGCTGATCACCCGCGGCAGCCTCGACACAAAGGCAAGGGAAGGAAATCATACAAGACAAACTGAGCCTGTAATTTCCCTTAGAAAAGCCCCCCAACCCACCCCTCCCCACACTGGGGCCACCTAGGAGTCCACCTGGACAGCAGCAACGATGGACCTCGATCACATGATTTCCTATGGCAGCCTCAATGTAGAGGAAATGGAAGGAAATAAAACAAGACCAATCGAGCAACCTAGGATTCCACCCAGACAACAGCAATGGTGGACCTCGATCACTTGATCGCCTGCGGCAACCACGATGTGAAGGCAAAGGGGAACGAAATAAATGCAAATCAAGAGGCTCGCTACACAATACAAGAACACATATCCAAACAGGAGGAGGGACCGGGCAGCTCTGCACCCCACGCACCCTACGTACAGGCAGCCTAGGAGATTTCCCAAAGCTTTACCGACTGGATGATGAACAATTTTCCCCTACGGCCACCTCCACGCAAAGGAGGGAGGTCGAAGCATTCCACCTCGAAATCCTTCTTCCAGATAGCCCCCACCATCGATGTAGCAAGCCTCCTCCACGTTGGACCACAAGCGCATACACAATTGAAACAACAGTGGCCCCCAACCCTCCCCTCCCCATAGAGAGGCCACCTAGGAGTCCACCCGGACAGCAGCAACGATGGACCTCGATCACATGATCGCCTATGGTAGCCTCAATGCAAAGAAAACGAAAGGAAACAAAACAACAAGGCAAACCGAGCCCACAACCTCTCTTAGAAATGTGCCCCCTGACCCTCCACGCCACGCACTGAGGCCACCTAGGAGTCCACCCGGACAGCAGCAACAGTGGACCTCGATCACTTGACTACCTGTGGCAACCATGATGCGAAGGCAAAGGAAAAAAATAAATGCAAATCAAGAGGCTCGCTACACAATATAAGAACATATCCAAACAAGAGGAGGATTGGGCAGCTCCGCACCCCACACACCCTACATACAAGCAACCTAGGAGATTTCCCATAGCTCTACTAACTAGACAATGAATAATTTTCCCCTACGGCCACCTCCATGCAAAGGAGGGAGGTTGAAGCATTCCACCTCGAAATCCTTCTTCCAGATAGCCCCCACCATCGATGTAGCAAGCCTCCTCTCCGTTGGACCATGAGCGCATACACAATTGAAGCAACAAGTGCCCCCTAACACTCCCCTCCCCGCAGAAGGGCCACCTAGGAGTCCACCCGGACAACAGCAACAATGGACCTCGATCTCATGATCGCCTGCGGTAGCCTCAATGCGAAGGAAATGGAAGGAAACAAAACAACAAGACCAACCGAGCCCATAACCTCTCTTAGAAACGTGCCCCCCGACCCTCCATGCCACGTACCGAGGCCACCCTGGAGTCCACCCGGACAGCAGCAACGGTGGACCTCAATCACTTGATCGCCTGCGGCAACCACGATGCGAAGGCAAAGGAAGGAAATAAATGGAAATCAAGAGGCTCGCTACACAATACAAGAACATATCCAAACAGGAGGAGGGATCGAGCAGCTCCACACCCCCCGCACCCTACGTACAGGCAACCTAGAAGATTTCCCACAGCTTTACCGACTGAACGATGAAAACTTTTCCCCTACGGCCACCTCCATGCAAAGGAGGGAGGTCGAGGCGTTCCACCTCAAAATCATTCTTCCAGATAGCCCCCACCATCGACATAGCAAGCCTCCTCCCCATTGGACCAGAAGCGCATACACAATTGAAGCAACAAATGCCCATAAATGTTGTGACTTAACATTTCCAACCATAAAATCCTACCATGCACGCAAGATGCAAGGGAAAAGCCGACCCCTCGATCAAACATATGGGCCAACACATCTATCAAAACCACAAAGCCAATGCAACCACGAACGATGTGCACTTTGAAATGAATGCCAACCCTTGACTTTACAATAAGGAGAACAACAACTCACATCGCCCGACGGAAAAAAGCAAGCAAGAGGGAGGGGTAGGTGGTTTACAACCAAAACCCTTCCACGTCCCTCTTAAATGTATGCATCTCAACTGACAATGCCAACACGGAAAGATTACAAGCACATGACACCGGCACCATAAACAGCCAAACAATGAAGAGGCTAGCCATCACAAGGAGCCACACCACAACAACCCATACAACTCCCAAAACATGGAGCAGAAGGGGAATTGTTCACATATGCCTCCCGGGACAAGCATGGCCAACATTACCATTCATGCGCTACGGAGTGGGTATGGAGAGAAGATGAAAATCGACCACCCTACAAACAACCCAAGGCCATTCTTGAGTCAAACCCAAAAAACCAACGCAATTACCAACCCACCTTTCACACGAAAAGAAAAACCCTCCACACCAAATAGGGAGGAGGTGAACAATATAATGAGGAGCCAATTTCAATGGAGCCACAAATGGCTACCTAGCCCAATCAAAATTCTCTATTCGTAACAACCGAGGGGCATGATAGCGACATAGGCATGACGAAGTTTTGGGGCTTCCATCTAGGACCGCAACAACGAAGTCTCAAAGGAGCACTGAGAAAACTTTCAACATTCTTATTGTTGGGATGGGAAATAGGGACGGGGATGGATGGAGAGAAGACGAAAATCAGGGCCCTACAAATGACCCAAGGCCATCGTTCGGGCAAACCCAACAAAGCAACTCATTTCCCAACCCACCTTGCACACGGAAAGAAAACCTGTCACCGGTATCTTCTAGAGGGGCACGAGGGGGACCAAGATGAGCCAAGGAGCCACACCACAACAACCCATACAGCTCCAAGAACTTAGAGAGCAGAAGGGGAATTTTTCACATATGCCTCCCGGGACGAGCATGTCCAACACTACCGCTCATGTGCTACTGAGTGGGGATGGAGAGATGATGAAAATCGAACACCCTACAAACAACCCAAGGCCATCATTCAGGCAAACGTGAAAACACAACTCGATTACCAACCCACCTTTCACACGGCAAGAAAACCTGTTGTTGGTATCATCTGGAGGGGCACAAGGGGACCAAGACGAGCCAGGGAGCCAAACCACAACATCCCCTATAGCTCCAAGAACTTAGAGAGAAATTGTCCACATATGCCTCCTAGGATGAGCATGGGAAACATTATTGCTCATGTGCTACCGAGTCTGGATGGAGAGAAGATGAAAATCGGCCACCCTACAAACGACCCAAGGCCATCGTTCAGGCAAACCCAAAAACACAACTTGATTACCAACCCACCTTTCACACGGAAAGAAAACTTGTCGCTGATATCATCTAGAGGCGCACGATGGGGACTAGGACGAGTCAGGGAGCCACACCACAATAGCCCATACAGCTCCAAGAACTTGGAGAGTGGAAGGGGAATTGTTCACATATGCCTCCTAGGACGAGCGTGGCAAAAATTACCGCTCATGCGCTACCGAGTGGGGATGGAGAGAAGATGAAAATCGGTCGCCTTACAAACTACCCAAGGCCATCGTTCATGAAAACTCGAAAACACAACTCGATTACTAACCCACCTTTCACACGGAAAGAAATCCTATCGCTGGTATCATCTGGAGGGGCACGAGGGGACCAGGACGAGCCAGGGAGCCACACCACAATAGCCCATACAGCTCCAAGAACTTGGAGAACAGAAGGGGAATTGCTCACATATGCCTTCCAGGATGAGCATGGCCAACATTACCGCTCATACGATACCGAGTGGGGATGGAGAGAAGATGAAAATTGGTTTCCCTACAAACAACCCAAGGCCATCGTTCAGGCAAACGCAAAAACACAACTCGATTACCAACCCATATTTCACACGGAAAGAAAACCTATTTCTGGTATCATCTAGAGGGGCATGAGGGGATCAGGATGAGCCAGGGAGCAACACCACAACATCCCATACAACTCTAAGTGTTGTGGAGGTAAATCCCCTCTGTGGACAGAGGCGATCCCTACTAGCCCAGACCGGGTCTAGCAACAATCAAACAATGCTATCACGCAAGTTCCTAATTGCAAATTAAAGGTGGATGATGAGAACCTACTTGGATTCCAACGCTAATATTCGTAGAAGAGACGTCGCTCTTGTTCCTTTGCTTCGGCTGGTCACGATCCCCACGATCTCCATGATTGGACACCTACACATGCAAAGAACAACACAAATACAAGCATAAAATCAAATAGATGCAATTATATATCAGTCAGAAAAGATATAACTCAACATCAATCATTACAAAGGAAAATGAGAGTGGAACCATAATGATAGTCATCTATTATTGCTAAACAACAAAGAAGAATACAACCATAGTTCTGACGTCAAATCCTCCTTTGGCTGGGTGATCAGCTACACAAGTCTTGCAAAGCTTGTTGGGATGGGAAACAAGCCTGTCTCTCCTTGGTGACAAGAATCTCCTCACTTAGATTTGGCCTTATGGATGCAAAGAAGGCTCTTGCAACTTCAATCTCTTGAACTCCTGGAATTCACACTATCTTAGCACCAGCTTGCCCAAGGCATAGAGACAAGCTTTTATAGATAGAATGGAAGGAGATGAGATCAATCACAATTTCCATGGGATTGGCTTTATCACTTAGAAGCTTCCATGAAAGGTGGCAAACCACTTCCCTTCTATGGAGATTCAAAGCAAAACCATCCTAGCTCAACACGGATTTAGTTGGTGAAGGGGTTAAGGAGAACCTTCGGAAGTTTGTTTGTTAAAAATTTTACCCAACTGGGTTGGCGCGAGTGCGACTCTGAGACAGAGTGCCAACTGGCGCGACCTCTTTAGAGGATTTCCCCCATTGGCGCGAGCAGTACACTGTGGAACTGCGCCAATGAAAAAAGAGGTCTTTTTATGGGTATACTGCAGGAGATTCTTCAGGGCATATGAAGCTCACACTTAGAGGAATATAATGCAAGTGGTTTCAAGTTATGTCACTTCTCACAAGTCCCAGAATGAGTCCTCCAATGTATGGGAGAGGGGAAACAAGGACGGTGATAAACGGTGACAAATTACTATGTAACACCAAGAACTTGGAGAGCAGAAGGGGAATTGTTCACATATGCCTCCCAGGATGAGCATGGCCAACATTACCACTCATGTGCTACCGAGTGGGGATGGAGAGAAGATGAAAATTGGCCGCCCTACAAACGACCCAAGGCCATCGTTCAGGAAAACACAGCTCGATTACCAACCCACCTTTCACACGGAGAGAAAACCTTTCGCCGGTATCATCTGGAGGGGCATGAGGGGACCAGGACGAGCCAGGGAGCCACACCACAACAGCCCATACAGCTCCAAGAACTTGGAGAGCGGTAGGGGAATTGTTCACATATGCCTCCCAGGATGATCATGGCCAAAATTACCGCTCATGCGCTACCAAGTGGGGATGGAGAGAAGATGAAAATCGGCTGCCCTACAAATGACCCATGGCCATTGTTCAAGCAAACCCAAAAACACAACTCGATTACCAACCAACCTTACACACGCAAAGAAAACCTGTCGCTGGTATCATCTGGAGGGGCACGAGGGGGACTAGGACAAGCCAGGGAGCCACACCATAACAACCCATACAGCTTCAATAACTTGGAGAGCAGAAGGGAAACTGTTCACATATGCCTCCCAAGACGAGCGTGGCCAACATTACCGCTCATGCGCTATCGAGTGGGGATGGAGAGAAGATGAAAATCGGCCACCCTACAAACGACCCAAGGCCATCGTTCAGGCAAACACGAAGACACAATTCGATTACCAACCCACCTTTCACATGGAAAAAAAGCCTATCCCTGGTATCATCTGGAGGGGCACAAGGGGACCAAGACGAGCCAGGGAGCCAAACCATAACAGCCCCTACAGCTCCAAGAACCTAGAGAGAAATTGTCGACATATGCCTCACAGGATGAGCATGGGAAACATTACTGCTCATGCACTACCGAGTGGGGATGGAGAGAAGATAAAAATTGGCCACCCTACAAACGGCCCTATGCCATCGTTCAGGCAAATGCAAAAACACAACTCGATTACCAACCCACCTTTCAGACGGAAAGAAAACTTGTCCCTGGTATCATCTGGAGGGGCACGAGGGGGACCAGGATGAGCTAGGGAGCCACACCACAATAGCCCATATAGCTCCAAGAACTTGGAGAGTGGAAGGGGAATTTTTCACATATGCCTCCCGGGATGAGCGTGGCCAACATTATCACTCATGCGCTACCGAGTGGGGATGGAGAGAAGATGAAAATCGGCCGCCCTACAAACGAGCCAAGGCCATCGTTCAGGCAAATGTGAAAACACAACTTGATTATCAACCCACCTTTCACACGGAAGGAAAACCTATCGCTGGTATTATCTGGAGGGGTATGAGGGGACTAGGACGAGCCAGGGAGCCACACCACAATAGCCCATATAGCCCCAAGAACTTGGAGAGCGGAAGAGGAATTGTTCACATATGCCTCCCAGGATGAGCATGGCCAACATTACCGCTCATGCGCTAATGAGTGGGGATGGAGAGAAAATGAAAATCGGACGCCCTACAAACAAGCCAAGGCCATCGTTCAGGCAAATGTGAAAACACAACTCGATTACCAACCCACCTTTCACATGGAAAGAAAACCTATCGCTGGTATCATCTGGAGGGGCACGAGGGGACCAGGATGAGCCAGGGATCCACAGCACAATAGCCCATACAACTCCAATAACTTGGAGAGCCGAAGGGGAATTGTTCACATATGCCTCCCAGGACAAGAATGGCCAACGTTACCGCTCATGTGCTACCGAGTGGTAATGTAGAGAAGATGAAAATTGGCCGCCCCACAAACGACCCAAGGCCATCGTTTAGGCAAACCCGAAAACAAAACTCGATTACCAACCCACCTTTCACATGGAAATAAAACCTGTCGCTGGTATCATCTGGAGGGGCATGAGGGGACCAGGACGAGCTAGGGAGCTACACCACAATAGCCCATACATCTCTAAGAACTTGGATAGCGGAAGGGGAATTGTTCACATATGCTTCCCAGGACGATCATGGCCAACATTACCACTCATGCACTACCGAGTGGGGATGGAGAGAAGATGAAAATCGGCCACCCTACAAACAAACCATGGCCATCGCTCAGGTGAACCCAAAAACACAACTCGATTAACAACCCACCTTTCACATGGAAAGAAAACTTGTCACTGGTATCATCTGTAGCAACACGAGGGGGACCAGTATGAGCTAGGGAGCCACACCACAACAACACATACAACTCCAAGAACTTGGAGAGCAGAAGGGGAATTGTTCACATATGCCTCCCAAGATGAGCGTGGCCAACATTACCGCTCATGTGCTACCAAGTGGGGATGGAGAGAAGATGAAAATCGGCCACCATACAAATGACCCAAGGCCATCGTTAAGGCAAATGCGAAAGAATAACTCGATTAACAACCCACCTTTCAAACGGAAAGAAAACCTGTCGCTGGCATCATCTGGAGGGGCATGAGAGGACCAAGACGAGCCAGGGAGCCACACCACAACAACCCATACGCAACTCCAAGAACTTAGAGAGCTGAAGGGGAATTGTTCACATATGCCTCCCGGGATGAGCATGGCCAACATTGCCGCTCATGCAAAACTGAGTGGGGATGGAGAGAAGATGAAAATCATCCACCCTACAGATGACCCAAGGGCATCGTTCAGGAAAACCCAAAAACACAACTCAATTACCAACCCACCTTTCACGTGAAAAGGAAACCTGTCACTGGTATCATCTGGAGGGGCACGAGGGGACCAAGACGAGCCAGGGAACCACACCACAAAAACCCATACAACTCCGAGAACTTGGAGAGTAGGAGGGGAATTGTTCACCTATGCCTCCCGGGACGAGCATGGCCAACATCACCGTTCATGTGCTACCGAGTGGGAATGGAGAGAAGATGAAAATCAGCCACCCTAAAAATGACCCAAGGCCATCCTTCAGGCAAACCCGAAAACACAACTCAATTACCAACCCACCTTTCACGTGAAAAGGAAACTTGTCACTTGTATCATTTGGATGGGGATGAGGCACTCGGGGGGGACCAAGGTGAGCCAGGGAGCCACACCACACCCACCCATACAAGTTTACACAGACACCCTCGACTGAACGAGTTTGAACGAATTCCCTTGGCTGACCCACCCAAACGAGTTGACGTGGATGCCCTCAAACGACCCACCCATACGAGCTTACATGGGCGCAAACACAACCGTAACGAAAGGACAAGGGAGAGCCAGGCAAACGAGCTCCATGAACATGCACAAATCCAAATTTAGGTCACAACATAGCAATTTTGATATTGGCTCGTTCCCCGGAGCGCGCCCTCGCCCGACCCGCCCAAATGAGTTGACGCAGACGCCCTCAAATGAACCACTCATACGAGTTTATATGGGCACCCACATGAACGTAACGAAGGAACAAGGGAGAGCCGGACAAATGAGCTGCATGAACGTACACAAAGAAAACCTCGGGTCACAACTTAGCATTTTTGAAACGGGCTCATTTGCCCGGGCGCACCCTCACCCGACCCGCCCGAACGAGATGACATGGATGCCCTCAAATGACCCGCCCGAATTAATTTGCATGGGTGCCCACACGACCAAAATGAAGCAACAAGGGAGAGCTGGGGAAACGAGTAGCATGAACATGCAAAAAGCCAACCTCAGGTCACAAATTAGAATTTTCAATACATGCTCATTTGACCGGGTGTGCCCTTGCCCGAACCAGTTCACACGGACGCCCTCAAATGACTAGCCCGAACGATTTTGCATGGGCACCCGCATGACCAAAACGAAGTGACAAGGGAGAGCCAGGCAAACGAGCTGCACGAACGTGCACAAAGCCAACCTCGGGTCACAACTTAGCATTTTTTGATATGGGCTCGTTCACCCGGGCACGCCCTCGCCCGAACGAGTTCACACGGACACCCTCAAATGACCCTCCTGAAGGAATTTGCGTGGGCGCCCGCATGACCGAAACGAAGCAACAAGGGAGAGCCAGGAAAACAAGGAGCACGAACGTGCACAAAGCCAACCTCGGGTCACAACTTAGCATTTTTGATACCGACTGGTTCGCCCGGGTGCGCCCTTGCATGAACGACCCATCCGAATGATTGCACACAGATGCCCTGAAACGACCCGCCCGAACGAATTTGCATGGGCATCGCACGACCGAAACGAAGCGACAAGGGAGAGCTGGGAAAATGAGCTACACGAACATGCACAAAGCCAACCTCGGGTTACAACTTAGCATTTTTTGATACGGGCTCGTTCGCCCAGGTACGCCCTCGCCCGAACGAGTTCACACGGACGCCCTCAACTGACCTGCTCGAACAAATTTGCATGGGCGCCCGCATGACCGAAATGAAGCGACAAGGGAGAGCCGGGAAAATGAGCTGCACAAACGTGCACAATTCCAACCTCGGGTCACAACTTAGCATTTTATTCAAGCTCATTCGGCCGAGCGCGCCCTCGCCTGAACGACCCACCCGAATGAGTTCACACGGACACCCTTAAACGACCCACCCGAACGAATTTGCATAGGTGCTCGCAGGACCGAAACGAAGCGACAAGGGAGAGCCGGGCAAACGAGCTGCACGAACATGCACAAAGCCAACCTCGGGTCACAACTTATCATTTTTGATACGGGTTCATTCGAACGGACGCGCCCTCACCCGAACGAGTTGACACGGACGCCCTCAAATGACCCGCCCAAATGAATTTTCATAGGCACCCGCACGACCGAAACGAGGTGACAAGAGAGAGTTGGGCAAACGAGCTGCACAAACATGCACAAAGCCAACCTCGGGTCACAACTTAGCATTTTTGATACGGGCGGGTTCGCCTGGGCGTGCCCTCACCCGAACGACCCGCCCAAACGAGTTCACATGGACGCCCTCAAATGACCCGCCCGAACGATTTTGCATGGGCGTCCGCACGACCGAAACGAAGCGACAAGGGAGAGGCGGGAAAACAAGTTGCATGAACGTGCACAAATCCAACCTCACGTCACAACTTAGAATTTTTTGATACAGGCTCATTCGCTCGGGCGTGCCCTCACACGAACAACCCACCCGAACGAGTTGACACGGATGTCCTCAAATGACCCGCCTGAACGATTTTGCATGTGCGTTCACACGACCGAAACGAAGCGAAAAGGGAGAGCCGGGAAAACGAGCTGCGCGAACGTGAACAAAGCCAACCTCGGGTCACAACTTAGCATTTTTTGATACGGGGTCATTCGCCGAGGCACGCCCTCACCTGAACGATTTTGCATGGGCTCCCGCATGACCCAAACGAAGCGACAAGGGAGAGCCACGCAAACGAGCTGCACGAACATGCACAAAGCCAACCTCGGGCCACAACTTCGCATTTTTGATACGGGCTCGTTCGGCCAAGCGCGCCCTCGCCCGAACGACCTGCTTGAACAAGTTGACACGGATGCCCTTAAACGACCCACCCGAATGATTTCACATGGACGCCGGAATGACCGAAATGAAGCAACAAGGGTGAGTTGGGAAAAAGAGCTACAGGAACGTGCGCAAAGCCAAACTCGGGTCACAACTTAGCATTTTTGATACAGGCTCGTTCGGTCGGGCGTGCCCTCGCCCGAAAGACCTGCCTGAACGAGTTCACATGGATGCCATCAAACGACCCGCCCAAACAAATTTGCATGGGCGCCCGCACGACCGAAACGAGGTGACAAGAGAAAGTCGGGCAAACGAGTTGCGCGAACGTGCACAAAGCCAACCTCAGGTCACAACTTAGCATTTTTTGATACGTGATCATTTCCCCAGGCGCACCCTCGCCGAAACGAATTCACACGGACGCCCTCAAATGACCCGCCCGAACGATTTTGCATGGGTGCCCAAACGACTGAAATGAAGCGACAAGGGAGTGCCAGGCAAACGAGTTGCACGAACATGCATAAAGCCAACCTCGGGTCACAACTTAGCATTTTTTGATACGGTCTCGTTTTCCCGGGTGCGCCCTCGCCCGAACGACCCGCCCGAACGAGTTAACACGGACGCCCTCAAACGACCCGCCCAAACGATTTTTCATGCACGCCCGAACGACTGAAACAAAGCGACAAGGGAGAGTCAGGCAAACAAGCTGCACAAATGTGCACAAATCCAACCTCGAGTTACAACTTAGCATTTTTTGATACGGGCTAGTTCGCCCGGGGGGTGCCCTCACCCGAACAACCTGCCCGAACAAGTTAACACAGACGCCCTCAAACGACCTGCCCAAATGATTTTGCATGGGCACCCGAACGACCGAAACGAAGCGACAAGGGAGAGCCGGGAAAACGAGCTACACGAACGTGCACAAAGCCACCCTCGGGTCACAACTTAGCATTTTTGATACGGGCTCATTCACCTGGGTACGCCGTCGCCCGAATGACCTACCCAAATGAGTTCACACGGACGCCCTCAAATGACCTGCCTGAATGATTTTGCATGGGTGACCGAACGATCGAAATGAAGCGACAAGGGAGAGCTGGGAAAACGAGCTGCACGAACGCGCACAAAGCCAACCTCAAGTCACAACTTAGCATTTTTGATACGGGCTCCTTTGCCCAGGTGCGCCCTCAATTGAACGACCTACCCAAATGAGTTCACACAGACGCCCTCAAACAACCTGCTCGAACGAATTTGCATAGGCTCCCGCACGACCAAAACGAAGCGACAAGCGAGAGCTGAGAAAATGAGCTGCACGAACGTAAACAATGCCAACATTGGGTCACAACTTAGCATTTTTTGGTACGGGCTCGTTCACCCAGGCGCGCTCTTGCCCGAACGACCCGCTCGAACGAGTTCACACAGACGCCCTCAAACGACCAGCCTGAACGATTTTGTATGGGTGGCTGAACGACCGAAACGAAGCGACAAGGGATAGCTGAGCAAACGAGCTGCACAAACATGCACAAAGCCAACCTCGGGTCATAACTTAGCATTTTTTGATACGGGCTTGTTCACCCGGGTGTGCACTCACCCGAATGAGTTAACATGGATGCCCTCAAACGACCCACCCGAATGATTTTGCATGGGCGCCCAAACAACCGAAACGAACCGACAGGGGAGAGTCGGGCAAACGAGCTACACGAACGTGGACAAATCCAACCTTGGGTCACAACTTAGCATTTTTGATACGGGCGGGTTCGCCTGGGCGTGCCCTCACCCGAACGACCCGCCCGAACGAGTCCACACAGACGCCCTCAAATGACCCGCCCGAACGATTTTGCATGGGCGTCCGCACGGCCGAAACAAAGTGACAAGGGAGAGGCGGGAAAACGAGCTGCATGAACGTGCACAAAGCCAACCTCACGTCACAACTTAGAATTTTTTGATACAGGCTCATTCGCTCGGGCGTGCCCTCACACTAACAACCCACCCGAACGAGTTCACACGGATGTCCTCAAACGACCCGCCTGAACGATTTTGCATGTGCGTTCACACGACCGAAACGAAGCGAAAAGGGAGAGCCGGGAAAACGAGCTGCACGAACGTGAACAAAGCCAACCTCGGGTCACAACTTAGCATTTTTTGATACGGGGTCGTTCGCCCAGGCGCGCCCTCACCTGAACGATTTTGCATGGGCTCCCGCACGACCCAAACGAAGCGACAAGGGAGAGCCACACAAACGAGCTGCACGAACATGCACAAAGCCAACCTCGGGCCACAACTTCGCATTTTTGATACGGGCTCGTTCGGCCAAGCGCGCCCTCGCCCGAACGACCTGCTTGAACGAGTTGACACGGATGCCCTTAAACGACCCACCCGAATGATTTCGCATGGACGCCGGAATGACCGAAATGAAGCGACAAGGGTGAGTTGGGCAAACGAGCTGCAGGAACGTGCGCAAAGCCAAACTCGGGTCACAACTTAGCATTTTTGATACAGGCTCGTTCGGTCGGGCGTGCCCTCGCCCGAAAGACCTGCCTGAACGAGTTCACACGGACGCCATCAAACGACCCGCCCAAACGAATTTGCATGGGCGCCCGCACGACCGAAACGAGGTGACAAGAGAAAGTCGGGCAAACGAGTTGCACGAACGTGCACAAAGCCAACCTCAGGTCACAACTTAGCATTTTTTGATACGTGATCATTCGCCCAGGCGCACCCTCGCTGAAACGAATTCACACGGACGCCCTCAAATGACCCGCCCGAACGATTTTGTATGGGTGCCCGAACGACTGAAACGAAGCGACAAGGGAGTGTCAGGCAAACGAGTTGCACGAACGTGCATAAAGCCAACCTCGGGTCACAACTTAGCATTTTTTGATACGGTCTCGTTCGCCCGGGTGCGCCCTCGCCCGAACGAGTTAACACGGACGCCCTCAAATGACCCGCCCAAACGATTTTGCATGCACGCCCGAACGACCGAAACAAAGCGACAAGGGAGAGTCGGGCAAACGAGCTGCACAAATCCAACCTCGAGTTACAACTTAGCATTTTTTGATACGGGCTAGTTCGCCCGGGGGTGCCCTCACCCGAACGACCTGCCCAAATGACCTGCCCGAACGAGTTAACACAGACGCCCTCAAACGACCTGCCCAAATGATTTGCATGGGCGCCCGAACGACCGAAACGAAGCGACAAGGGAGAGCCGGGAAAACGAGCTACACAAACGTGCACAAAGCCAACCTCGGGTCACAACTTAGCATTTTTTATACGGGCTCGTTCGCCCGGGTGCGCCGTCGCCCGAATGACCTGCCCGAACGAGTTCACACAGACGCCCTCAAATGACCCACCCGAATGATTTTGCATGGGCGACCGAATGATCGAAATGAAGCGACAAGGGAGAGCTGGGCAAACGAGCTGTACGAACGTGCACAAAGCCAACCTCAAGTCACAACTTAGCATTTTTGATACGGGCTCCTTCGCCCAGGTGCGCCCTCACTTGAACGACCTACCCGAATGAGTTCACACAGACGCCCTCAAACAACCTGCTCGAACGAATTTGCATAGGCTCCCGCACGACCAAAATGAAGCGACAAGGGAGAGCCGGGCAAATGAGTTGCATGAACGTAAACAAAGCCAACATTCGGTCACAAATTAGCATTTTTTGGTACGGGCTCGTTTGCCCAGGCGCGCTCTTGCCCGAACGACCCGCTCGAACGAGTTCACATAGACGCCCTCAAACGACCAGCCCGAACGATTTTGTATGGGTGGCTGAACAACCGAAACGAA
Source organism: Pinus tabuliformis (assembly GCA_031772625.1). Classification (NCBI taxonomy): domain Eukaryota; kingdom Viridiplantae; phylum Streptophyta; class Pinopsida; order Pinales; family Pinaceae; genus Pinus; species Pinus tabuliformis. The sequence continues at coordinate 799,237,832 of CM062809.1, forward strand.
GCGACAAGGGATAGTTGAGAAAACGAGCTACACAAACATGCACAAAGCCAACCTCGGGTCACAACTTAGCATTTTTTGATACGGGCTTGTTCGCCCGGGTGTGCACTCTACCGAACGAGTTAACATGGATGCCCTCAAACGACCCACCCGAATGATTTTGCATGGGCACCCAAACAACCGAAACGAACCGACAGGGGAGAGCCGGGCAAACGAGCTACACGAACGTGGACAAAGCCAACCTCGGGTCACAACTTAGCATTTTTTGATACGGGCTCGTTTGCCCGGGTGCACCCTCACCCGAACGAGTTCACACTGATGCCATCAAATGACCCGCATGAATGATTTTGCATGGGCGCCCGCACGACCGAAACGAAGTGACAAGGGAGAGCCAGGAAAATGAGCTGCACGAACATGCACAAAGCCAACCTCGGGTCACAAATTAGCATTTTTTGGTATGGGCTCATTCACCCGAGCGTGCCCTCGCCCGAATGACCTGCCTAAATGAGTTCACACGGACTCCCTCAAATGACCCGTCCGAATGAATTTGCATGGGCGGCTGCATGAGCGAAACGAAGCGACAAGGGAGAGTCGGGCAGACGAGCTGCACGAACGTGCACAAAGCCAACCTCGGGTCACAACTTAGCTTTTTTTATTTGGGCTCGTTCGGTAGAGCACGCCCTCGCCTGAATGACCCGCCCGAACGAGTTCACACGAACACCCTTAAACGACCTGCCCGAACGAATTTGCATAGGCGCTCGCACGACCGAAACGAAGTGACAAGGAGATCCGGGCAAACGAGCTGCACGAACATGCACAAAGCCAACCTCGGGTCACAACTTAGAATTTTTGATACAGGCTCATTCGAACGGACGCGCCCTCACCCGAATGAGTTGACACGGACGCCATCAAACGACCCTCCCAAACAAATTTTCATGGGCGCCCGCACGACCGAAACGAAGCGACAAGGGAGAGCCGAGCAAACGAGCTGCACAAATGTGCACAAACCCAACCTCGGGTCACAACTTAGCATTTTTGATACGGGCGGGTTCTCCCAGGCGCACCCTCGCCCGAACGACCCGCTCGAACGAGTTCACACAAACGCCCTCAAACGACCCGCCCAAATGATTTTTCATGGGCATCTGCACGACCGAAACGAAGCGACAAGGGAGAGTCGGGCAAACGAGCTGCACGAACATGCACAAAGCCAACCTCAGGTCACAACTTAGAATTTTTTGATATGGGCTCATTCGCCCGGGCGCGCCCTCGCCTGAACAACCCTCCCGAACGAGTTCACATGGACGTCCTCAAATGACCTACTTGAACGATTTTGCATGTGCGCTCGCATGACCGAAACGAAGCGACAAGGGAGAGCTAGGAAAACGAGCTGCACGAACGTGAACAAATCCAACCTCGTGTCACAACTTAGAATTTTTTGATATGGGCTCGTTCGCCCAGGCGCGCCCTCGCCCGAATGAGTTCACATGGACGCCCTTAAACAATCGGCCCAAACGATTTTGCATGGGCTCCCGCACGACCCAAACGAAGCGACAAGGGAGATCCGGGTACACGAGCTGCACGAACATGCACAAATCCAACCTCGGGTCACAACTTCACATTTTTGATACGGGCTCGTTCGGCCGGGCGCGCCCTTGCCCGAACGACCTGCCTAAACGAGTTGACACGGACGCCCTCAAATGACCCACCCGAACGATTTCACATGGGTGCCCGAATGACTGAAACGAAGCGACAAGGGTGAGTCGAGCAAACAAGCTGCAGGAACGTGCACAAAGCCAACCTCGGGTCGCAACTTAGCATTTTTGATACGGGCTCGTTCGGCCGGGTGTGCCCTTGCCCGAATGACCCGCCCTAATGAGTTCACACGGACACCCTCAAACGACCCGCCCAAATGAATTTGCATGGGCCTCCGCATGACCGAAACGAGGCGACAAGGGAGAGCCGGGAAAACGAGCTGCACGAACGTGCACAATGCCAACCTCGGGTCACAATTTAGCATTTTTTGATGCGGGATCGTTCACCCCGGCGTGCCCTCGACCAAATGAGTTCAGACGGACGCCCTCAAACAACCCGCCCGAACTATTTTACATGGGTACCTGAACGACCGAAACGAAGCGACAAGGGAGTGCCAGGCAAACGAGCTACACGAACGTGCACAAAGCCAACCTCGGGTCACAACTTAGCATTTTTTGATATGGTCTCGTTCGCCCAGGCGTGCCCTCGCCCGAACGACCTGCCCAAACGAGTTAACACAGACACCCTCAAACGACCCACCCGAACGATTTTGCATCCACGCCCGAACGACCGAAACGAAGCGACAAGGGAGAGCCGAGCAAACAAACTGCACGAACGTGCACAAAGACAACCTCGGGTCACAACTTGGCATTTTTTTATACGGTCTTATTCGCTCAGGGGCGCCCTCGCCCGAACGACCTGCTCGAACGAGTTAACACAGACGCCCTCAAACGACCTGCCCAAACAATTTTGCATGGGCGCCCAAACGACCGAAACGAAGCGACAAGGGAGAGTCGGGAAAACGAGCTGCACGAACGTGCACAGAGCCAACCTCGGGTCACAAATTAGCATTTTTTATATGGGCTCGTTCGCCTGGGCGTGCCCTTGCCCGAACAACCCGCCCGAACGAGTTCACATGGACACCCTTAAATGACCCGCCCGAACGATTTTGCATGGGCAACCGAATGACCGAAACGAAGCGACAAGGGAGAGCCGGGAAAACGAGCTGCATGAACGTGCACAAAGCAAACCTTAAGTCACAACTTAGCATTTTTGATACAGGCTCATTCGCCCATGTGTGCCCTCACCTGAACGACCCGCCCGAATGAGTTCACATAGACGCCCTCAAATAACCCGCTCAAATGAATTTGCATAGGCTCCCGCAGGACTGAAACGAAGCGACAAGGGAGATTCGGGCAAACTAGTTGCATGAACATAAACAAAGCCAACATTGGGTCACAACTTAGCATTTTTTGGTACGGGCTCATTTGTCCGGGCACGCTCTTGCCCGAACGACCTGCTCGAACAAGTTCAAGATGCCCTCAAACAACCCACCTGAACGATTTTGTATGGGCGCCTGAACGACCGAAACGAAGTGACAAGGGAGAGCTAGGTAAACGAGCTGCACAAACGTGCACAAAGCCAACCTCGGGTCACAACTTAGCATTTTTTGATACGGGCTCGTTCACCCGGGTGTGGACTCACCTAAACGAGTTAACATGGATGCCCTCAAATGACCCACCCGAATGATTTTTCATGGGCGCCCGAACAACCGAAACGAACCGACAAGGGAGAATCGGGCAAACGAGCTACACGAACGTGCACAAAGCCAACCTCGGGTCACAACTTAGCGTTTTTTGATACGGGCTCGTTCGCCCGGTCGTGCCCTCACCCGAACGAGTTCACACGGATGCCATCAAATGACCTGCACGAACGATTTTGCATGGGCGCCCGCACGACCGAAATGAAGCAACAAGGGAGAGCCGAGCAAACGAGCTGCACGAACGTGCACAAAGCCAACCTCGAGTCACAACTTAGCATTTTATGGTACGGGCTTGTTCGCCTGAGCGCACCCTCGCCCGAACGACCCACCCAAATGAGTTCACACGGACTCCCTCAAATGACCAGCCCGAATGAATTTGCATGGGCGGCCGCATGAGCGAAACAAAGCGACAAGGGAGAGTGAGGAAAATGAGTTGCACGAACGCGCAAAAAGCCAACCTCAGGTCACAACTTAGCATTTTTTGATACAGGCTCGTTTTCACGAGCGTGCTCTCACCCGAATGACCTTCCCGAACAAGTTTACACGGATGCCCTCAAACGACCCGCCCGAACGATTTTGCATGGGCGCCCGAATGACCGAAACGAAGCGACAAGGGAGAGCTGGGCAAACAAGTTGCACGAACGTGCACAAAGACAACCTCGGGTCACAACTTAGCATTTTTTGATACAGGCTCATTGGCCCGGGCGTGCCCTCGCCCGAATGACCCACCCGAACAAGCTCACACGGACACCCTCAAATGACCCGCCCAAATGGATTTGCATGGGCGCTCGCATGACCGAATTGAAGTGACAAGTGAGAGTCGGGAAAATGAGCTGCACAAACGTGCACAAAGCTAACCTCGGGTCACAACTTAGCATTTTTTGATACGGGCTCGTTCGCCCGGGCGCACCCTCGCCCAAACGACTCGCCCGAACAAGTTCACACGGACGCCCTCAAAGGACCCGCCCGAACGATTTTACATCCACTCCCGAACAACCGAAATGAAGCGACAAGGGAGAGCTGGAAAAATGAGCTGCAAGAACATGCACAAAGCCAACCTTGGCTCTCAAATTAGCATATTTTAATATGGGCTCATTCGCCCAGGCACGCCCTTGCCTGAACGATCCGCCCGAATGAGTTCACACAGATGCCCTCAAATGACCCACATGAACGATTTTGCATGGGCACTCGCACGTCCGAAACCATGTGACAAGGGAGAGCTAGGCAAGTGAGCTGCACGAACGTGAACAAAGCCAACCTCGGGTTACAACTTAGCATTTTTTGATATGGGCTCGTTCGCCCGAGCGCGCCCTAGCCCGAACGACCCACCCGAACGAGTTCATACGGATGCCCTCAAACGACTCGCCCGAACGAATTTGCATGGGTGCCTGCATGACCAAAACAAAGCGACAAGGGAGATCTGGGCAAACGAGCTGCACGAACATGCACAAAGCCAACCTTGGGTCACAACTTAGCATTTTTTGGTATGGGACCATTCGCCTGGGCGCACCTTCGCCCGAACGACCCGCCCAAGCAAGTTCACACGGACGCCTTCAAATGACCCGCCCGAACGATTTTACATGGCCGCCTGAATGACCGAAACGAACCGACAAGGGAGAGCTGGGAAAATGAGCTGCACGAATGTGCACAAAGCCAACCTCGGGTCATAACTTAGCATTTTTTGATACTGGCTCGTTCGCCAGGGCGTGCCCTCACCCAAACGACCCGCTTGAATGAGTTCACATGGACGCCCTCAAACGACCCGCCCGAACGATTTTGCATGGGCACCCGCATGACCAAAACGAAGCGACAAGGGAGAGCCGGGCAAACGAGCTGCACGAACGTGCACAATGCCAGCCTCAGGTCACAACTTAGCATTTTTTGATACGGGCTCGTTCGCCCCGGCACGCCCTCGCCCGAATGACCTGCCCGAACGAGTTCACACAGACCCCCTCAAATGACCCACCCGAACAATTTTGCATGGGCGCCCGCACGACCGAAATGAAGCGACAAGGGAGAGCCAAGCAAATGAGCTGCAAGAACGTTCACATAGCCAACCTCGGGTCACAAATTAGCATTTTTTGATACGGGCTTGTTCGTCCGGGCGCGCCCTCACCTGAATGAGTTCACACGAACGCCCTCAAATGACCCGCCCAAACTAGTTGACACAGACGCCCTCGCCCGACCTACCCGAACGAGTTTGCACAGACGCCCTCGCCCGACCCGCCCGAACGGGTTTGCATGGACACCCTCGTCCAACCCACCCTAACTGGTTTGCACAAATGCCCTCTCCCGACCCACCCAAATGACCCGCCCAAACTCATTTGCACGGACGCCCTTGACCAACCCACCCGAATGACCCGCCCGAACGGGTTTGCACGGACTCCCTCGCCCGAACATTTTTGCACGGACGACCTCGCCCGAACTTCCCGAATGAGTTTACACGGGTGCCCTCAAACGACCCACCTAAACGAGTTTACATGGCAAACGACCCACCTGAACGAGTTTTTACACAGCAAACAACCCGCTCGAACGAGTTTACATGGGCTCCGACACATGACCAAAACGAAGTCACAAGGGAGATTCAGGAAAATGTGCAGCACGATCATGCACAAAGCCCACCCCCGGTCACAACTTAGAATTTTTTATACGGCCACATGTGCCTGGAGCACCATCACACAACACAACGTGACACAACCCGACCTGACCCGACCCGTTTGCACGGGCACCTACACATGACACGTCCCGACCCGCCCGAACGAAATTTTGGGTTTCCATGGGCGAACGACCCGAGCGAAATTTTGGGGTTTCCGTGTGCACACGACCTGAACAGAGGCACGAGGGAGCATCAGGAAAATGGGCCACACGAACATGCAGAAGGCACACGGGTGGTCACGACTTAGCATTTGTTGCACGGCCACGTGTGCCTGGGCACCCACACACTACATGACACTGCTCGACCAGCCTTGTGCGAGCCGACCCGACCCTCCCGAACGCGTTTGCACAGGCACCCACACACGACACAATAGGACCTGACCCGAAAAAATTTGGGGTTTCCTTGTATGCACAACCCGAACGAAATTTGGGGTTTCCATGGGTGCGCAACCTGAACGAAGGAGCAAGGCAGCATCGGGAAAACGGGCCGCACGAATGTGTAGAAGGCACAGGGGGGGTCATGAATTAGCATTTTTTGCACTGCCACGTGTGCTCGAGCACCCACGCATAGCATGAATCGAACCGCCTGAACTAAATTTGGGGTTTCCATGGGTGCACGACCCGAACGAAGGCATGACAGAGCGTCGAGAAAACGGGTCGCACGAACGTGCAGGAGGCACACGGGTGGTCATGCCCTAACATTTTCTGCATGGCCACATGTTCCTGAGCACCCATGCACGAGATGGCATGACCCGACCCGACTTGACTCGCCTGAACGCGTTTTCACGGGCACCCACACACGACACGACCCGACCCGCCCGAACGGAATTTGGGGTTTCCATGTGTGCACGGCTCGAACGAAATTTGGGGTTTCCATGGGTGCACAACCCAAACGAAGGCCCGAGGGAGCATTGGGCAAATGGGACGCACGAATGTGTAGAAGACACATGGGCGGTGACGACTTAGAATTTTTGGCACGGCCACGTGTGCCGGGGCACCCACACACGGCATGGCACGACCCGACCCTCCCTGGGCGAGCCGACCCGAATCACCCGGATGAAATTTGGGGTTTCCATGGGTGCATGACCCGAACAAAGAAGGCACACGGGTGGTCATCACTTAGCATTTTCAGCACGCCCACATGTGCCCGCGCACCCCCACACATGGCACGTCACGGGATGACCCGGTCCGCCCGAAGGAAATTTGGGGTTTGAACGAGTGCACGACCCGAACAAAGGCACGAGGGTAGGAATATCTTTGACTCTAATACATAAATATACCTGGGTTAACATGCCCTTAAGGTCTACAACATTTTCTTTTGACTCTTTATAACACTTTAACATGTGCTAGGCCTATTTCAATGAGCAAGAAACTCAATGATAAATAATATATATATATATATATATATATATATATATATATATATATATATATATATATATATATATATATATATATATTTATTTATTTATTTTCTTGAATAAATACAAATATCAAAAGTACATTTATGAAGACCAAACCCAGTTACACTTTCTTCAACACCCCCTCTTAACTAGGGAGGTATCCATAAATCATTACAAGGTGTTTGGCTATTTTTCAATCTTGAATAATTCACATAAGAGAAACCGAATTGGGAACCCACCTGTTATAGCATCATATTAGCCAACATTGTTCATAGCAAGGGCTTGACTAATAGCTTTATCTCTCATAAGATCAGAGCACAGTGTTGGCAAGGCCAATGGCTTATAAACACCTTGGTCATTGTCTCTAAGGGTACATACCCACCCAGGTGTTCCCTGAGTATGACCTTCTAGGACAATTCTTGTCTTTGGTTCCCAACCATCAAAGTATATCGCTCCTCTTGCCTACTCTTGTCTTGGGTGCCCTACACATCCTCAAAGAGCATTAGATGCCAAATGATTTCCCAATCCTCCCATTATGTCTTGCCAAGTGAAGACAATAATGTTGTGTCTATCTCTTCCCCTTGATTAGGGAAGACATGCCCAAGTTTCCTCTGACAATGAACTTGCCCAAGCTCCTTTGTAGTTGGGAACTTGTTAGAACTCCCTCTTAGCTAGGGACTTGTCCATTCATCAACAATGTCTTCTTCGTGGGTCCTTCAGCCACTTGATCTCCTTCTTTCCTTCGATGTCATGAAGTCTTTGTTTGAACTTCTTCTTGGCAGGGTACCAGCCATCGATCACTTTCCCTCCTGACTTGTCATGTCATTTCTCCCTTTGTGGAAAGTGGCCTTCTTGATATATATCAGGTCATTTTTTTCATGTAGCTACTCCTTTGTCACCTTGTCTATCCTTCATAACACTTATCACATGGATGCTTAGTTGTACTCGCTTGTTCCCATACTTTGATTTAGTGGCCCTTCATGACTTCATCGTGATATTTCTCTTCATCATGACATATTTGTAGAGTTGAATTGGTTATCTGCAGCTTACTATCTCCAAGGCCTTCGTAGGTGTCAAGGGTCCTTTATTTTTTTCTTCCTTTGTCATAGTTGTCGTGCCTTCTTTCGAGAGATGTTGAGGAATCTTGTCAAATAGTTATTCTTTGTGACCGCGATTTTCTTCATTTGCTTCTTCTTGGATTGATTGGTCAACCACCTTATACTCCTTATGAGAGCACTTCTTCATGTCGACCTTTACTCCACTGTAGCACATTCCTCTGAACATGTCATTGGCAAAAGAGATCCTTTTATTCTTGATTGTGATTCTAGAACTTTTCCCATAACCCAATCAATATATATGATGAAATGACTTAAACTTTAATGCATACATACCTCATCTTGATTATGCTTTTATCATCGCGGCTTTATTTGATAGTTCTCCTCGATTGGTGTAGCCTTTCTTGCTTAATCTGCTCTCGCTCGTATAACATCCCCTCTTGAATCCCATAAATGGGACCCCAAATGAGACCTCTACCCCCTTTGAAAGAAGACTTTAAGCAAAGAGGTTGACTTAGTCATAGGAGGATCTTCCTTCTTTTGCTTCTTGTCATCTTCTTTCACTTCTTGAGTTATATGAGCTTCTTCCCTTTTTCTCTTCTTGTTGTTGTCCTTCTTAAGTTTAGGACAATCCCTTTTGTAGTGTCCATACTCTTGGCATCCAAACCGTTGGACTTTGGACTTGTAGTGGTCCCAACCAATTTGTTACTTTCCTTGCAAAAAGACAATGAAGTATACTCAAAATGGGACATATACTTACTTGATAGAGTTTGAGATGTAGTGAACTTGCTTTCTTCTTGAAGACTTGATGGCTTGCCTTCCTTAGATCTTGATGTTGTTCAAGTTGCTCTCTTCAAATGGACTTGCTTGATGACTTGACTCGTAGTGCCTTTCATTCTTCAAGATGGTGTAGCTTGATGTAGGTCCCTCTTTGATCTGTTCTTTTTGTAGGTGCCTTTATACAAGCCGTTTCTTCTTGCTTTGTAGTCTTCCATGATGAATGATGGATGCTAGACCTTATTGTCCTTGATGTGATTGAGACTTCTTGGCTTGATGCTTCAACCTTGCAGATGTTCTTGAGATTCCCTTCCCTTGATGTGTCACCTTAGCTCCGATACCACATTGAAGAATCTGGGGCAAGGGGGTATAGCGAGATTCTTCCAGACTTGATAACAATTTGTGAAGCTCTTTTGTAATTTATCGTGTTATCTTAATCTTCTTCTCTTCTTATTAATGCATGTTTGTTTACTTTCATCAAACTGGTGCCAAAAACATAAGAACAAGAACACAAGATGTTGGCTTTCTGCCAGGGAAAAACCCCTCTCTCTCTCTCAGAGAGGAAAGCCCTTCCATAAATTTCTCTCATTGAAGCTTCTTATTGGTCAGTGTGAAGCCATAGATCCTTGACAATAATATCCCCTAAGCACAAGTCGAGTCCTTCCTCCTTTCTGCACTTTGTTTCTTCGGCGCTTCGTTCCCCGGCACTTTGTCCTTCTTTCAACTTTTGATAGTCCATGGTGGACTAGCTCTAGAAGAGACTCCAACCTTTGATCCTTAGTAAGATCCTTTACCCATGAAGAAACCTTCATTCTCTTGACCAACCGAGCCTTTTTCTTGATGTGAGGTTGCAGGCTCGATGTACACCATGTTTACTGCACCTGGGGCGATTTCCATTGTGACGAGACATGGAAACCCCAAATTTCCCGCACTTGGGATGCTTTTGACAAGGCGGGACATGGAATCCTCGGGTTCCCCGCAATTTGGCAACTTTTGTCGAGGAGGAACTGGGAGACCCCATGTCACGCTCCTATCCTAGTGGTAGTATTTCAAACATGCATAAGCGGGTGCAGCACCACCATACTTTTTCCTTTTACCAATACTTGAGTACATGGTCTGTGCCTACTTCAACACTTGGTCAATTTTCCAATAAGTATTCTTAGCAATGCGGCGAAAATAACTTACCATAAATTTATCTTCTTCAATTATTCTTCAACCTGTCATGTCGTGTGGTCGTGCTGCACTGGCTCGCGGCCTGCACGACACAACTCCACACCTGAATTGCAAACTTGTCTGCTCGACTTTCCCTTCCGCGGCGCCCAAACTCTGCCCATCGGTGAGGTCCATAGTGAGGGTTCATGGCTCGCATGCAGTGCGGCCTGCCTTCCCGAATGGTAACCCACCTCGCTCTGCCTGTCCACACTACCAAGCCCAACCCGCCCTCGGTGCGGCCCTCTTACCCGCGTCCTTCTCTTCCTTCCGTTTTCGCCCAACTCCTTCCTTTTCACTTGTCCTGTGATGTGGAAGTCTGAGTTCGATGTCCCTTCATCGAACACCATCCTCCTTACTATACGCATCCTTTCGCCCAAGGGTCGTGTCTCTCAAGAATAACAAGGGTCGGCTCCATCAACATGCATGTCAGGCTGACCTGCCACATAACCTCGTTATGCCCCATTCAAATGAACCATCGCGTCCCTTCGTGTGCACCGTCGCACCCATGGGTCAGCTCCAACACCTCGCCGATTACACCCGTCACCGCATGTACACCTACCCGCATCCTAAATCGTCCGCACATGGTCACCTCTTTCATCTGGGCACGCAACAAGGGTCACTCGCGTGCCTTCCGTCGGTGGCTCACCCATCGTGCAGGTATCAAGGGGTGTGCGCCATGCCCAACATGATGCGAGCGACATGGGAACCCTGCGTGTCATGCCCCCAGGAGTACAGTAGTCTTTCAGCCATACTTGGCGAGGTGTGGCACCACCAAACACTTTCTTTTCACCAATACTTATGTTCATGGACTATGTCTAGCCATTAGTCTACTTACTTGGTGAGGTGCGGCGTGACCTCACACGTGCTGCCAACCGTACTCCTCGACGGAACCTTGTTTACCACTGCACGATGGGTGGGTGACCTCACTCGAGTCACCCGCGTTTCCTTTTGCACGACGGGCGGGCGACTTACCTGAGTCACCCGAGACACCTCCACGTTTCTTCTTCCACGACGGGCGGGTGACCTACCCGAGACACCCCATGTCACACCGAATGGTGGGTTCCTTCCTTACCCACACCCTCACCTGATAATCAAAACCTGTGCGTATCGTGTGTGCTTGCCCAAGAGCAGGCGCATATATGCCCATGCCTCCTTTGCGACCTGATCCACTACTTCACACTTTTTATTTGATCACCGAATGCTCATGTTCGAATGTCCATCTTCGAATGAATTCCAAATGCTCCAACACCTTGCCATATTTATACGAGTGGTTGGTCGAGTCACTGCACAGGCCGTCTCGACCATCGCGTGCCAAAACGCCCTTAAACGTCACAAACTTGCCACCCAATTTTTGGTCGGCAAACAATCCTTTGTTCAAGTTGCCTCAACATGTAAGTCGGCTCGTGGGTTATGCCAAACGCTCCCACGCTATAAACCAAACATTGCTCCACCTATAACATGCATTATACTTATGTCCCTTTGCACATTTCAGTCGTAGAGTTCGCACTTCGCACCGACGGGGAGAAACTAAACCGCAGGTCCTTACACTATGTCTCCGAGACTTGGGTAGCAATTTTTGTTGTGACGCAAAATGGAAACCCCATGCGTGTCCGCTGACTTGGGTAGCAGTTTTCATCGCACCGCGAAATGGACACCTCGAGTTCCCCAGACTTTGGCGGCTCTTCGTGGCCCCACGACATGGAAATCCGAAGTTCCACAGACTCTCGGGCGATTCAGGGTGTGCCGCGACATGGAAACAGTGAGTTCCCCAGACTTGGGTAGCGGTTTCGAAACACCCCAAGTTCCTGAGACTTGTGAGCTAGTTTGCATCGTCATGGAAACCCCAAGTTCCCCGCATTGCGACATTGTTGAAAACCCCGCGATTCCATCGTGGCATAAAATGCGGAAACCCATGGTTCCATCAAGGGAGGGACATGGAACCCCAAGTTTCCCAGGCTTGGGCGTCAGGGCACGACATGGAAAACCACGAGTCTCCGCAGGCTTGGGCACCGGTGGCTTCAGTCGTGGCACAACATGGAAACCCCAAGTTTCCCTAGGCCTGGGTTTCGGGGCATGACTTCGAAACCCCCAGTTTCCTCAGGCTTGGGCGCCACTGGTTTCGTCATGGTGTGATTCAGAAACCCCAAGTTTCCCCAGGCTTGGGCATCGGGGTGAGACTCGGAAACCCCAAGTTTCCCCAGGCTTGGGCGCCGCCGATTTCGGTCGGGGTGTGACATGGAAACCCAAAACTTCCCCCGGCTTGGGCGTCGGGGCATGACATGGAAACCCCAAGTTTCCCCCGGCTTGGGCACCGGGGTGTGACATGGAAACCCCAAGTTTCCCCAAGCTTCGGCGCGACTTGTAAACCCCAAAAAAATTTGTGCAGTGCAGAAACACCAAATTTTAAGTGCGACATGGAAACCCCAATTTTTTTTCTACGCTGGGTGGAACCCCCAAATTTTAGGCGCTGGGTGGAAACTCCAAATTTTTGGCGCGACATGGAAGCCCCGAATTTTAGACGCCCAGTGGAAACCCCAAATTTTAGGCGCCAGGTGGAAACCCCAAATTTTTGGCACCGGGGCGCGGCATGGAAACCCAAAATTTTGGGCACCGGGGCGCGACATGGAAACCCCAGCTTTCCCGCGCTTCGACACCTTTTCCGTCGCAGTGTGGAAACCCCAAATTTCCCGCCCCCAAGCAATGAAAAATTGTCATCTTGAGGAAGAGGCAGAGGCACAAGAGGGTTGCCCGGATTTTGTTTGTGACAAGAGCGAAGCTCTAAATCGAGGCGACCAAGGGCTGAATCTCAATGGATCATGGCAACAAGGCCACTCTGCCACTTACAATACCCCGTCGCGTATTTAAGTCGTCTGCAAAGGATTCTTCTCAATGACCATTTGGAATTGAACTTCAAAGCTGCCCCGACCGAGATGCTTCACGTTCGCGGTTTGCAAATGACACGGGTCCCTGGGGGCGACAAAGCGACACCCCTACTGCGGGTTGAGATACAGTCGAAGAGTGACATGCACTGCTTCTAGCGTGGATTCTGACTTAGAGGCGTTCAGTCATAATCTGACACACGGTAGCTTCACGCCACTGGTTTTTCAACCAAGCGCAATGACCAATTGTGTGAATCAACGGTTCCTCTCATACTAAGTTGAATTACTATTGCGGTGCGGTTCATCAGTAGGGTAAAACTAATCTGTCTCACGATAGTCTAAACCCTGCTCACGTTCCCTATTGGTGGGTGAAAAATCCAACACTTGGTGAATTCTGCTTCACAATGATAGGAAGAGCCGACATCGAAGGATCAAAAATCAACATCATTATGAATGCTTGGCTGCCACAAGCCAGTTATCCCTGTGGTAACTTTTCTGACACCTCTAGCTTCAAATTTCGAAAATCTAAAGGATCGATAGGCCATGCTTTCACAGTTTGTATTCGTACTGAAAATCAAAATCAAATGAGCTTTTACCCTTTTGTTCCACATGAGATTTCTATTCTCATTGAGCTCATCTTAGGACACCTGCGTTATCTTTTAACAGATGTTCTGCCTCATCCAAACTCCCCACCTGACAATGTCTTCTGCCCGGATCGACCCGCCAAAACGTG
>CM062809.1:799254337-799344337 GCA_031772625.1 Pinus tabuliformis
ATCCTTGTAAGTTTCTTTTCCTCTGCTTAATTATATGCTTAAACTCAGTGGGTGTTCTTGCCTGAGCTGAGGTTGAAAATTTGGAGCTAAATCTGCCCTACCCCATGGGAGGACAAGAGAGAGCAAATCAAGTTCGAGCAATGCCACACAAAGCCCGCATCAGCTAACGCCGACTACCCATCCAAGGGGACAAGATCACTGCTCACCAATGCATGCCACGAAACATCGCTTCAGGTATTTCAGCCGACCGCACTGCATGGGGCACGGACGACGAGCTCCGCTGCTCCCTAGCATATTGCAGGGAGTGCGTTTGAATGGGATGCGACACCCAGACAGACTTGCCCTCGACCGAGGCCTCGGGCGCAAATTGTGTTCAAAAACTCGATGATTCATGGGATTCTGCAATTCACACTAAGTATCACATTTTGCTACGTTCTTCATCGTAACAAGAGCCGAGATATCCGTTGCCGAGAGTCGTTTCCGCATATTACCAAAAAAATCGACCACAAAACTGAATAAGGGCACCCCCCACAACAAATGCAAGGCCAAGGGGCAAAAGGATGAAAAACGCATGAGAGAAAGAGAAACAAAGGTGTCTAACCCCCTCACAGGGGGAGACTCGAACAGAGGACAATCTCCCCCAGCCCCACGCCCTCACAAAAAGGGGGGAAATGCATGGAACAGTAATCGAGAAGGACTAGGGTGACCACCTCGGGAGCTTGCACTACTTTTAGCCCTTCCCCAACACCAGCCCACAACAATTCCCCCTTTTCTCCGTAAAGCTAGGGACCGAAAGGATGAAAAGGGTACAAAACAAAGCACAAGCCTCCCAAGCCATGTGCCTTCAGCAAAAGGGGGGAATTGAAGGGGACGACAATCGAGAACGACTAGGGTGGCCACCCCGGGAGCTCGCACTATGTTTCATCCTTCCGAAACACCAATCCACAACAATCCCACCTTTTCTCCATAACGCTAGGGGCCATGAGGAAGAAGGGAAGAAAACAACAAGAGAGAAAGGGATATATCGACCGTGGCTACCAGCTCACAAGGGGAGGTTTCAAACAGAGAACAAGCTTCCCCAACCCTGTGCCTTCACAAAAAGGGGGGAACTGCAGGGGATGGTGATCGAGAAGGACTAGGGTGGCCACCCTGGGAACTCGCACTGCTTTTCGTCCTTCCCGAACACCAATCCACAACAATCCCACCTTTTCTTCGTAAAGCTAGGGGCCGAAAGGAAGAAGGGAAGAAAACAACATGAAAGAAAGAGATATATCAAACGCATCTACTGACTCACTGGGGGAGGCTCAAATAGAGAACAAGATTCCCCACCCTCGTGCCTTCGCAAAAAGGGGGAACTGTAGGCGACAACAATCGAGAAGGACTAGGGTGGCCACCCTCAAAACTCCCACTGCTTTTCGTCCTTCCTGAACACCAATCCACAACAATCCCACCTTTTCTCCGTAGAGCTAAGGGTCCAAAAGCAAGAAGGGAAGAAAAAAATAGGAAAGAAAGAGATATCAAGCGTGGATACTGACTCATAAGGGGAGGCTCAAAAAGAGAACAAGCTTCCCAAACTCCGCGCCTTTGGAAAAAGGGGGGAACTGCAGGGGACGGCGATCGAGAAGGACTAGGGTGGCCACCCTGGGAACTCACACTACTTTTCGTCCTTCCCAAACACCAATCCACAACAATCCCACCTCTCCTCCGTAAAGATGGGGCCGAAAGGAAGAAGGGAAGAAAACAACACCAAAGAAACAAAGATCCCAAGAAAAGAGAGAAGCTCAACAACACACCGAGTAGATGTCCGCTAAACAAAAATAAATCAAACAAAGCACCCAATCAAAAATGCGTCCCACCTCTTCACACCCTCCCACATGCATTCAGCACAACACCCTTTCTATCTTTACAACATAGAAAACAACCAAGCAAATAAATCACAACCTAAAACTGACCAATAGAAAAGACAAGGGCCACGATGAGACCAGTGTCTGGAGCACGTCACTGAGAGGCAAACAACCCCCCAACCCAGTGGCACAAGGCTTCAAATGAAAAATAGACTACTACCAATAACACAAACCCACACCGCTATTGCACCCCTCCGTGTACAAAACACCCAACAACCTTTCCCGCGATAAAGTCAACAGGGGTCAAAGAATCAAACTTCAAAGAGGAGTTGTCACGGGCCGACACTCAACACTGGAGAAAGCTGCGGGCCACAAATACATCGATGGTGCAATGCCACTAGAGAGAGGGACGTTCGCAAAGCGCACACCACGAAACAAAAAAATGACACAAGTCCCACAAAAAACCCACAATCCAAAGGGAGGAACAAAGATACAACCCACTACTTCTTTTTCCCTTAGAAGGGGAGTGGCTCGAGAGAGGACGAGGAATTCCCTCGACATCTAAGGCACGAGATAATATTCCACCCTCATGCCCGTCGGCTGGGAAAATTTCGATCTTGATGGAGCTCAAACCGAGGGATGGGTTTTTCATTACCTGGACACCCAACCCTTCCGCGAGGGCATGTCGAGGAACGGTCGAGAGGGACTAGGGTGGCCAGCCCAATGGGTTGAACCACTCTTCATCAATCCCATACTAACCGAACCTCGACAATCTCCCCTCAGGGAAGGTTTGAGCTACCATTCTCGCACGCAACCACTCCCTCGACCCAACCACCAGCGAAAAAGCTCACCCAAGCAACACATCAACCGCCGCCACCTTTTAGAGAGAACCAACTATGGAAGCCCTCACCCTTGGCCCATGCCTTCCAACGAACAAAAGACCGAGCACCGTCGACGCAATCCAAACACTTCACCGAATCATTCAATTGATAGGAGCGATGGGCAGTGTGTACAAAGGGCAGGGACGTAGTCAACACGAGTTGATGACACACGCTTACTAGGAATTCCTCATTGAAAACCAATAATTGCAATGGTCTATATCCATCATGATGCAATTTGAGAAGATTTCCCAATCCTCTCGAACCAGGAATAAAAACTCGTTGGCTGCATCAGTGTAGCGTGCGTGTGGCCTAGAACATCTAAGGGCATCACAGACCTGTTATTGCCTCAAACTTCCATGGCCTAAACGGCCATAGTCCCTCTAAGAAGCTCGTCGTGAAGGGGAACCTCCATGTAGCTAGTTAGCAGGCTGAGGTCTCGTTCGTTATCGGAATTAACCAGACAAATCGCTCCACCAACTAAGAACGGCCATGCACCACCACCCATAGAATCAATAAAGAGCTCTAAATCTGTCAATCCTTACTATGTCTGGACCTGGTAAGTTTCCCCGTGTTGAGTCAAATTAAGCTACAAGCTCCACTCCTGGTGGTGCCCTTCCATCAATTCCTTTAAGTTTCAACCTTGCGACCATACTCCCCATGGAACCCAAACACTCTGATTTCTCAGAAGGTGCTGGCGGAGTCCTTAGAGCAACATCCGCCGATCCCTGGTCATCATCGTTTATGATTGAGACTAGGTTGATTAATGAAAACATCCTTGGCAAATGCTTTCCTAGTGGTCCATCTTTCATAAATCCAAGAATTTCACCTCTGACAATGAAATACGAATGCCCCCGACAGTGCAAATTAATCATTACTCCGGTCCCGAAGGCCAACACAATAGGACCAGACTCCTATCACGTTATTCCATGCTAATGTATTCAAAGCATAAGCTTTCTTTGAGCACTCTAATTTTTTCAAAGTAATAGCGTCAGAACCACGACCCAGCCAATTAAGGCCAGGAGCACGCCGCCGACAAAAGGGACGTAAGGGAAGGTGCACACCGAGTAGGCAGACCAACCTTTACGACCCAAGATCCAACTACGAGCTTTTTAACTACAACAACCTCAATATACGCTCTTGGAGCTGGAATTACCGCATTGTTGGCACTAGACTTGCCCTCCAATTACCAGACTCAATGAGCCCAGTATTGTTATTTCTTGTCACTACCTCCCCATGTCAGGATTGGGTAATTTGTGTGCCTGCTGCCTTCCTTGGATGTGGTAGCTGTTTCTCAGGCTCTCTCACCGGAATCGAACCCTAATTCTCCATCACCCGTCACCACCATGGTAGGCCTCTATCCTACCACCGAAAGTTGATAGGGCAGAAATTTGAATGAAGCATCACTAGCACAAGGGTTGTGCGATCTGTCGAGCTATCATGATTCACCGGAGAAGCGAGCAAGCCCGCACCAGCCTTTTATCTAAAAAATGCATCCCTTCCAAAGATTCGGGACTTGGTGCACGTATTAGATCTAGAATTACTACGGTTATCCGAGTAGTATGGTACCATCAAAAAAACTATAACTGATTTAATGAGCCATCCATAGTTTCACAGTCTGAATTAGTTCATACTTAGACATGCATGGCTTAATCTTGGAGACAAGCATATGACTACTGGCAAGATCAACCAGGTAGCACCCTCCCACTTCAAAGGGCATTTTGGGCACTCTCTTACCGAGAGCCAACCTGAACACCCATCAAGCCAAAGAGATGTCAAAATATCATGTAAAACTTTGGTGCCTTGCACCTCTTGCATCCCAAGAAGGAAGCACACGCAACATGCCAAGGACATGGCGAACAAATGGGCAGACCTGCCAAGCCACAACACACCAAGGCCACTCCAAAGTTTACATCCACGGCGCAACCAACAAGAAAACGAGTGATCACTCACCCACTCCCTTAGAAATGCCTCCAAAGGCCTCCACGCCCCACACCGAGGCCACCTAGGAGTCCACCCGGACAGCAGCAGTGATCGACCTCGATCACCCGATCGCCTTCGGCAGCCTCGATGCAAATAAAACAAATGGAGGACAAGCAACCACGTAACCTCTATATTATAAATGAGCCACAACCCTCCCCACCATGCACCGAGGCCACCTAGGAATCCACCCGGACAGCAGCAACGATGGACCTCGATCTTCTGAGCACCTACGGCAACCTCAATGCAAAGGAAAAGGAAGGAAAATAAAAAGAGGATGACCGACCGCACAAATCCTATCATAGAGAGGCCATACAAACCTCCCCGTGCCCGCACCAATGCCTCCTAGGAGTCCACCCGAACAGCAGCAATAGTGGACTTAAACTAGATGATCACCTACGACAGCATCGACACAAAGGCAAGGGAAGGAAATCATACAAGACAAACCGAGCCCACAACCTCCCTTAGAAATTCCCCCCAACCCACCCCTCCCCGCACAGGGGCCACCTAGGAGTCCACCCGGACAACAGCAATGATGGACCTCGATCGCATGATCGCCTACGAAAGCCTCAATGCAATGGAAACGGAAGGAAATAAAACAAGACCAATCGAGCCCACAACATCTCTTAGAAATGCCCCCCGACCCTCCATGCCACGCACTGAGGCCACCTAGGAGTCCACCCGGATAGCAGCATCGGTGGACCTCGATAACTTGACCTCCTGCGGCAACCACGATGCGAAGGCAAAGGGGAAGGAAATAAATGTAAATCAAGAGGCTCGCTACATAATACTAGAACACATATCCAAATAGGAGGAGGGATCGGGCAGCTCCGCACCCCACGCACCCTTCGTATAGGCAACCTAGGAGATTTCCCACAACTTTACTGACCGGATGATGAATAATTTTCCCCTACAGCCACCTCCATGCAAAGGAGGGAGGTTGAAGCATTCCACCTCGAAATCCTTCTTCCAGATAGCCCCCACCATCGATGTAGCAAGCCTCCTCCTTGTTGGACCACGAGCACATACACAATTGAAGCAACAAGTGCCCCCCAACCCTCCCCTCCCCATAGAGAAGCCACCTAGGAGTCCACCCGGGCAGCAGCAATGATGGACCTCGATCGCATGATCACCTATGGCAACCTCAATGCAAAGGAAATGGAAGGAAACAAAACAAAAAGACCAATCGAGCCCACAACCTCCCTTAGAAATGTGCCCCCCAACCCTCGACGCCACGCACTGAGGCCAGCTAGGAGTCCACCCAGACATCAGCAATAGTGGACCTCGATCACTTGACTGCCTGCGGCAACCACGATGATAAGGCAAAGGAAGGAAATAAATGGAAATCAAGAGGCTCGCTACATAATACAAGAACATATCCAAATAGGAGGAGGGATCGAGCAGCTCTACACCCCATGCACCCTACATACAGGCAACCTAGGAGATTTTCCACAGCTTTACCGACTAGAAGATGAATAATTTTCCCCTACGGCCACCTCCACGCTAGGAGGGAGGTCGAACCGTTCCACCTCGAAATCCTTCTTCAAGATAGCCCCCACCATCGATGTAGCAAGCCTCCTCCCCGTTGGACCACGAGCGCATACACAATTAAAACAACAAGTGCCCCCCAACCCTCCCCTCCCCACAGAGAGGCCATCTAGGATTCCACTCGGACAGCACCAATGATGGACCTCGATCGCATGATCACCTACGGCAGCCTCAATGCAAAGGAAATGGAAGGAAACAAAATAGCAAGATCAACTGAGACCACAACCTCTCATAGAAATGTGCCCCCCGACCCTCCACGCCACGCACCGAGGCCACCAAGGAGTCCACCCAAACAGCAGCAACAGTGGACCTCGATCACTTGACCGCCTATGGCAACCACGATGCGAATGCAAAGGAAGGAAATAAATGCAAATCAAGAGGCTCGCTGCATAATACAAGAACATATCCAAGCAGGAGGAGGGATCGGGCAGCTCCGCACCCCCCGCACCCTACGTATAGGCAACCTAGGTGATTTCCCACAGCTTTACTGACTGGACGATGAATACTTTTACCCTACGGCCACCTCCACGCAAAGGAGGGAGGTCAAAGCATTCCACCTCGAAATCCTTCTTCCAGATAGCCCCCACCATCGACATAGCAAGCCTCCTCCCCATTAGACTAGGAGCGCATACACAATTGAAACAACAAATGCCCATAAACGTTTTGACTTAACATTTCCAACCACAAAATCCTGCCACGCATGCAAGATGCAAGGGAAAATCCGACCCCTCGATCAAATATATGGGCCAACACATCTATCAAAACCTTAAAGCCAACGCAACCATGAACAATGTGCACTTTGAAAGGAATGCCAACCCTTGACTTTACAATAAGGAGAACATCACCTCACATTGCCCGACAGAAAAAGCAAGCAATAGGGAGGGGTAGGTGGTTTACAACCAAAACCCTTCCATGTCCCTCTTAAATTTATGCATCTCAACCGACAATGCCAACACGGAAAGAGTACAAGCACAAGACATCGGCACCATAAACAGCCGAACAATGAAGAGGCTAGCCATCACAAGGAGCCACACCACAACAACCCATACAACTCCCAAAACTTGGAGCAGAAGGGGAATTGTTCACATATGCCTCCATGGACAAGCATGGCCAACATTACCACTCATGTGCTACTGAGTGGGTATGGAGAGAAGATGAAATCAGCCACTCTACAAATGATCCAAGGCCATTCTTGAGGAAAACCTGAAAAACCAACTCAATTACCAACCCACCTTTCACACGGAAAGCAAAACCCTTCGCACCAAATAGGGAGGAGGTGAACAATATAACGAGGAGCCAATTTCAATGGCGCCACAAATGGCTGCTCAGCCCAATCAAAATTATCTATTCGCAACAACCGAGGGCACAATAGTGACATAGGCATGACAAAGTTTCGAGGCTTCCATCTGGGACCACAACAACGAAGGCTCAAAGGAGCGCTGCAAAAACTTTCAACATTCTTATCGTTGGGATGGGAAAGAGGGACGGGGATGAGCATGGCCCACATTACCACTCGTGTGCTATTGAGTGGGGATGGAGAGAAGATGAAAATCGGCTGCTCTACAAATGACCCAAGGCCATTTTTCGGGCAAACCCGACAAAGTAACTCGATTACCAACCCACCTTTCACACGGAAAGAAAACCTGTCACCGGTATCTTCTGGAGGGGCACGAGGGGGACCAGGACGAACCAAGGAGCCACACCACAACAACCCATACAGCTCCAAGAACTTAGAGAGAAGAAGGGTAATTGTTCACATATGCCTCCTGGGATGAGCATGGCCAACATTACCGCTCATGCGCTACCTAGTGGGGATGGAGAGATGATGAAAATCGGCCACCCCGCAAACGAACCAAGGCCATCGTTCAGGCAAACGCGAAAACACAACTTGATTACCAACCCACCTTTCACACAGAAAGAAAACCTATCACTGGTATCATCTGGAGGGTCACAAGGGGACCAAGACGAGCCAAGGAGCTAAACCACAAGAGCCCCTATAGCTCCAAGAACTTAGAGAGCAATTTTCCACATATGCCTCCTGGGACAAGCATGGACAACATTACCGCTCATGCACTACCGAGTGGGGATGGAGAGAAGATGAAAATTGGTGACCCCACAAATGACCCAAGGCCATCGTTCAGGCAAATGTGAAAACACAACTCGATTACCAACCCACCTTTCACACGGATCGAAAACCTATTGCGGTTATCATCTGGAGGGGCACAAGGGGGACCAGGACGAGCCAGGGAGCCACACCACAATAGCCCATATAGCTCCAAGAACTTGGAGAGCAGAAGGGGAATTGTTCACATATGCCTTCCACGACGAGCATGGCCAACATTACTGCTCATGCACTATGGAGTGGGGATGGAGAGAAGGTGAAAGTCGGCCACCCTACAAATGACCCAAGGCCATCATTCAGGCAAACGCGAAAACACAACTCGATTACCAACCCACCTTTCACATGGAAAGAAAACCTATCGCTGGTATCATCTGGAGGGGCACAAGGGGACCAGGACGAGCCAGGGAGCCACACCACAACATCCCATACAACTCCAAGAACTTGGAGAGTGGAAGGGGAATTGTTCACATATGCCTCCTAGGACAAGCATGGCCAACATTACTACTCATGCACTACCGAGTGGGGATGGAAAGAAGATGAAAATCAACCGCCCTACAAACGACCCAAGGCTATCATTCAGGCAAACCTGAAAACACAACTCGATTACCAACCCACCTTTCACATGGAAAGAAAACCTGTCACTGGTATCATCTAAAGGGGCACGAGGGGACCAGGACGAGCCAGGGAGCCACACCTCAACAGCCCATACAGCTCCAAGAACTTGGAGAGTGGAAGGGGAATTGTTCACATATGCCTCCCAGGATGATCATGGCCAACATTACCACTCTTGCGCTACCGAGTGGGGATGGAGAGAAGATGAAAATCCGCTACCCTACAAACGACCCATGGCCATCATTCAGGCAAACCCGAAATCACAACTCAATTACCAACCCATCTTTCACACAGAAAGAAAACATGTCATTGGTATCATCTGGAGGGGCACGAGGGGGACCAGGACAAGCCAGGGAGCCACACCACAACAACCCATACAACTCCAAGAACTTGGAGAGCAGAAGGGGAATTGTTCACATATGCCTCCCAAGACGAGCGTGGCCAACATTATTGGTCATGCGCTACCAAGTGGGGATGGAGAGAAGATGAAAATATGCCACCCTACAAACGACCCAAGGCCATCGTTCAGGCAAACGCGAAAACACAACTTGATTACCAACCCACCTTTCACATGGAAAGAAAACCTATCGCTGGTATCATCTGGAGGGGCACGAGAGGACTAATACGAGCTAGGGAGCCACACCACAACAACCCATACACAACTCTAAGAACTTAGAGAGATGAAGGGGAATTTTTTACATATGCCTCCCAGGACGAGCATGGCCAACATTACCGCTCATGCGCTACTGAGTGGGGATGGAGAGAAGATGAAAATCGGCCACCCTACAGAAGACCCAAGGGCATCATTCAGGAAAACCCAAAAACACAACTCATTTACCAACCCACCTTTCATGTGAAAAGGAAACCTATCGCTGGTATCATCTGGAGGGGCATGAGGGGACCAAGACGAGCCAGGGAGCCACACCACAACAACCCATACTACTACAAGAACTTGGAGAGCATAAGCGGGATTGTTCTGCTATGCCTCCTGGGACGAGCATGGCCAACATCACTGCTCATGCGCTACCGAGTGGGGATGGAGAGAAGATGAAAAGCGACCACCCTAAAAATGACCCAAGGCCATCCTTCAGGCAAACTGGAAACCACAACTCAATTACCAACCCACCTTTTACGTGAAAAGGAAACCTATCACTTGTATCATTTGGATGGGCACGAGGCACCGGGGGGACCAAGGCGAGCCAGGGAGCCACACCACACCCACCCATAGGAGTTTACACGGACACCCTCGACCGAACGAGTTTTTACGGATGCCCTCGCCTGACCTGCTCGAACGAGTTGACGCGGACGCGCTCAAACGACCCGCCCGTACGGGTTTACATGGGCGCAGACACGACCGTAACGAAAGGAAAAGGGAGAGCCGGGCAAATGAGCTGCACGAACATGCACAAAGCCGACCTCGGGTCACAAAATAGCAATTTTTTTACGGGCTCATTCCCTCAGACACGCGCTTGCCTGACCCACCCAAACGCGTTGACGCGGATGCCGTCAAATGACCCACCCGTATGAGTTTACATGGGCGCCCACACGAACGTAACGAAGGGATAAGGGAGAGCCGGACAAACGAGCTGCATGAACATGCACCAAGAAAACCTCGGTTCATAACTTATCATTTTTGATACTCGCTCATTCACCCCGGTGTGCCCTCGCCCGACCCGCCCGAACGACATGACACGGATGACCTCAAATGACCCGCTCGAACGAATTTTCATGGGTGCCCACACGACCGAAACGAAGCGACAAGGGATAGCCAGGGAAATGAGCAGCACGAACGTGCACAAAGCCATCTTCGGGTCACAACTTAGCATTTTTTGTACGGGCTCGTTTGCCTATGCGCACCCTCGCCCGAACGAGTTCACACGGACGCCCTCAAACAACCCGGCCGAACGATTTTGCATGGGCGCCCGCACGACGGAAACAAAGCGAAAAGGGAGAGCTGGGCAAACGAGCTGCACGAATGTGCACAAAGCCAACCTCGGGTCACAAATTAGCATTTTTTGATACGGGCGCATTCGCCCGGGCGCGCCCTTGCCCGAACAAGTTCACACAGATGCCCTCAAATGACAAGCCTGAAGGAATTTGCATGGGTTCCCGCACGACCGAAACGAAGTGAAAATGGAGAGCCAGGAAAACGAGCAGCGCAAACGTGCACAAATCCAACCTCGGGTCACAACTTAGCATTTTTGATACGAGCTCGTTCACCCAGGCACGCCCTTGCCCAAATGGCCTGCTTGAACGAGTGCACACAGACACCCTCAAAATACCTACCCGAACGAATTTGCATGGGTGCTCGCACGACCGAAACGAAGCGACAAGGGAGAGGCGGGAAAACGAGCTGCACGAACGTGCACAAAGCCAACCTCAGGTCACAACTTAGCATTTTTTGATACAGGCTCGTTTGCTCAGGTGCGCCCTCTCTCGAACGAGTTCACACAGACACCCTCAAATGACCCGCCCGAATGAATTTGCATGGGCGCCCGCACGACCAAAACGAAGTGACAAGGGATAGCCGGGAAAATGAGCTGCATGAACGTGCACAAATCCAACCTCAAGTCACAACTTAGCATTTTTTATTCGGGCTCGTTCGACCGGGTGCACCAGTGCCCGAACGAGCTGCCCAAACGAGTTCACACGGATGCCCTCAAATGACCTGCCCAAACGAATTTGCATGGATGCCGCACAGCCGAAACGAAGCAACAAGGGAGAGCCGGGCAAACGAGCTGCACGAATGTGCATAAAGCCAACCTCGGGTCACAACTTAGCATTTTTGGTATGGGCTCGTTCGAATGGGCGCACCCTCGCCCAAACGAGTTGATGCGAATGCCCTCAAACAATCCACCTGCACGACCCAAACGAAGCGATAAGGGAGGGCCAGGAAAACGAGCTGCACGAACGTGCACAAAGCCAACCTTGGGTCACAACTTCCCATTTTTGATACGGGCTCGTTCACTCGGGTGCACCATCGCCCTAACGACCCACCCAAACGAGTTCACATGGACGCCCTCAAACGACCCACCCGAACGACTTTGCATGGGCGCCCGCACTACCGAAACGAAGCGATAGGGGAGAGTCAGGAAAATGAGCTGCATGAATGTGCACAAAGCAAACCTTTGGTCACAAATTAGCATTTTTTGGTACGGGCTCGTTCACACGGACGCCCTCAAACGACCCACCCGAACGATTTGGCATGGGCACCCGCACGACGAAAACGAGGTGACAAGGGAGAGCCAGGCAAACGAGCTGCACGAACATGCACAAAGCCAACCTTGGGCCACAACCTAGCATTTTTTGAATAGGCTCGTTCGCTAGATCATTCCCTCGCCCGAACGACCCACCCGAACGAGTTCACACGGACGCCCTCAAATGACCAGCCCGAGAAATTTTGCATGGGCGCCCGCACGACCGAAATGAAGCGACAAGCGAGAGCCGGGAAAATGAGCTACATGAACATGCACAAAGCCAACCTTGGGTCACAACTTAGCATTTTTGATACGGGCTCGTTCGCCCGGGCGTGCCCTCGTTCGTGCGGGCGTGCCCTTGCCCGAATGACCCGCCCGAAAGAGTTGACATGGACACCCTAAAACGACCCGCCTAAATGATTTTGCATGGGCGCCCGAATGACTGAAAAGAAGCGACAAGGGAGAGCCCGGAAAATGAGATACACAAACGTGCACAAAGCCAACCTCGGGTCACAACTTAGCATTTTTGATACAGGCTCGTTCTCTTGGGCATGCCCTCGCCTAAACAACCCGCCCGAACGAGCTCACACGGAAGCCCTCAAATGACCCGTCCGAACGAATTTGCATGGGTGCCCACATGACCGAAACGAAGCGACAAAGAAGAGCCGGGCAAACGTGCACAAAGCCAACCTTAGGTCACATCTTAGCATTTTTGATACGGGATCATTCGCCCAGGCGCGCCCTCGCTCGAATGACCCGCCTGAACGAGTTCACACGGACACCTTCAAATGACCCGCCCGAACAATTTTGCATGGGCGCCCGAACGACCGAAACGAACCGACAAGGGAGAGCTGGGCAAACGAGCTACACGAATGTGCACAAAGCCAACCTCAGGTCACAACTTAGCATTTTTTGATACGGACTCATTCGCCCGGGCGCACCCTTGCCCAAACGACCTGCCCGAATGAGTTAACACGGATGCCCTCAAAAGACCCACCCGAATGATTTTGCATGGGCGCCCGAACGACCGAAACAAAGCGACAAGGGAGAGCCAGGCAAATGAGTTACACGAACGTGCACAAATCCAACCTCGGGTCACAAATTAGCATGTTTTGATAGGGGCTCGTTCGCCCGGGTTCCCCCTCGCTCGAACGACCTGCCTGAATGAGTTAACACGGACGCCCTCAAATGACTCGCCCGAACGATTTTGCATGGGCGCCCGAACGACCAAAACGACGCGACAAGGGAGAGCCAGGAAAACGAGCTGCACGAACATGCACAAAGCCAACCTCGGGTCACAACTTAGCATTTTTGATACGGGCTCGTTTGCCCAGGTGCGCCCTCGCCCAAATGACCTACCCAAACAAGTTGACACAGACGCCCTCAAATGACCCACCCGAATGATTTTGCATGGGTGCCCGAACGATCGAAACGAAGCGACAAGGGAGAGTCAGGCAAACGAGCTGAACGAACATGCACAAAGCCAAACTCGGGTCACAACTTAGCATTTTTGATATGGGCACGTTCGCATGGGCATGCCCTCGCCCAAACAACCCACCCGAACGAGTTCACATGGACGCCCTCAAACGACCTGCCTGAATGAATTTGCAGGGGCGCCCGCACGACCGAAACAAAGCGACAAGGGAGAGCCAGGCAAACGAGCTACACGAACGTGCACAAAGCCAAACTCAGGTCACAACTTAGCTTTTTTTCATACGGGCTCGTTCCCCTAGGTGCGCCCTCGCCTAAATGACCCGCCCGAACGAGTTCACACGGACACCCTCAAACGACCTACCCAAACTATTTTGAATGGGAGCCCGAACGACCGAAACGAAGTGATAAGGGACAACAGGGTAAACGAGCTACACGAACGTGCACAAAGCCAACCTTGGGTCAAAACTTAGCATTTTTTGATGCGGGCTCATTCACCCGGGTGCACTCTCGCCTGAACGAGTTAACATAGACGCCCTCAAACGACCCACCCGAACGACCGAAACGAACCGACAAGGGAGAGCCGGGCAAACGAGCTGCAAGAACATGCACAAAGCCAACCTCGGGTCACAACTTAGCATTTTTTTATACGGGCTCGTTCGCCCGGGCACGCCCTCGCCTGAACGAGTTCACACAAATGCCCTCAAATGACTCGCCTGAACAATTTTGCATGGGTGCCCACACGACCGAAACGAAGTGACAAGGGAGAGTCAGGAAAACGAGCTGCATGAACGTGCACAATGCCAACCTCGCGTGACAACATAGCATTTTTTGCTACGAGATCATTCGCCCGGGCGCGCCCTTGCCCGAACGACCCGCCCGAACGATTTCACACAAGCGCCCTCAAAAGACCTGCCTGAATGAATTTGCATGGGCACCCACACGACCGAAATGAAGCGACAAGGGAGAGCCCGGTAAACGAGCTACATGAACGTGCACAAAGCCAACCTTGGGTCACAACTTAGCATTTTTTGATACGGGCTCATTCACCTGGGTGCGCCCTCGCCCGAACGACCCGCCCGAACGAGTTCACACGGACGCCCTCATATGACCCACCCGAACGATTTTGCATGCCCGCCCGAACGACCGAACTGAAGCGACAAGGGAGAGTTGGGCAAACGAGCTGCACGAACGTGCACAAAGCCAACCTCGGGTCACAACTTAGCATTTTTCATATGGGCTCGTTCACCTGGGCGCGCCCTCGCCCGAACGAGTTAACAGGGATGCCCTCAAATGACCCGCTCTAACAATTTTGCATGGACGCCCGAACGACCGAAACAAACCGACAAGGGAGAGCCGGGAAAACGAGCTACACGAACGTGCACAAATCCAACCTCTAGTCACAACTTAGCTTTTTTGATACAGGCTCGTTCGCCCGGGCTCCCCCTCGCCCGAATGACCCACCTGAACGAGTTCACACGGACGACCTCAAATGACCTGCCCGAACAATTTTGCATGGGCGCCCGCACGACCGAAACGAAGCGACAAGGGAGAGCCTGGCAAACAAGCTGCACGAACGTGCACAAAGCCAACCTCAGGTCACAACTTAGAATTTTTTGATACGGGCTCGTTCACCCGGGCATGACCTCCCCTGAACGACCCACCCAAACGAGTTCACATGGATGCCCTCAAATTACTCGCCCGAACGATTTTACATGGCCGCCCGCACAACTGAAACAAAGCGAGAAGAGAGAGCCGAGAAAACGAGCTGCATGAACGTGCACAAATCCAACCTCAGGTCACAAATTAGCATTTTTTGATACGGGCTCGTTTGCCCGGGTGTGCCCTCGCCCTAACGACCCGCCCAAATGAGTTCACAAGGACGCCCTCAATTGAACCGCCTGAACGAGTTAACATGGACGCCCTCGCCTGACCTGCCCGAACGAGTTTGCATGGATGCCCTCGCTCGACCCGCCCAAACGGGTTTGCATGGACGCCCTTGCCCGACTGCCCGAACGGGTTTGCATGGACGCCCTCGCCCGACCCACCTAAATGACCTACACAATTGGGTTTGCACGGATGCCCTCGCTCGACCAACCCGAACGACCTGCCCGAACGGGCTTGCACGGATGCCCTCGCCTGACCCGCCTGAACATTTTTGCTTGGACGACCTCGCCTAACCCGCCCGAACAAGTTTACACGAGCACCCTCAAACGAACCACCCGAACGTGTTTACATGGTAAACGACCCGCCCGAACAAGTTTTTACACGGCAAATGACCCGCTCGAATGAGTTTACATGGGCTCCGACACACGACCAAAACGAAGTCACAAGGGAGATTCGGGAAAACGGGTAGCACGATCATGCACAAATCCCACCCCTGGTCACAACTTAGCATTTTTTATACAACCACGTGTGCCTGGAGTGCCATCACACAACACGACACGACACGACCCGACCTAACCCGACCTGTTTGCACGGGCACCCACACACAACACGTCCTGACTTGCCCGAACAAAATTTTGGGTTTCCATGGGCGAACGACCCGAACGAAATTTTGGGGTTTCCATGGCTGCACGACCCGAATGAAGGTAGGAGGGAGCATCAGGAAAATGGGCCACATGAACGTGCAAAAGACACACGGGCGGTCACAACTTAGCATTTTTGGCACGACCACGTGTGCCTGGGCACCCACACACTCCACGACACGGCCTTGTGTGAGCCGACACGACCCACCTGAACACGTTTACATGGGCACCCACACACGAAACGACACGAGCCGACCTGAAAAAAATTTGGGGTTTCCTTTTATGCACAACCCGAACGAAATTGCGGGTTTCCATGGGTGCGTGACCCAAACGAAGGCACAAGGCAATGTCGGGAAAACAAGGCACATGAACGTGTAGAAGGCACATCGAGGGTCATGACTTAGCATTTTTGGCACTGCCACGTGTGCCCGAGCACCCACGCACGGCACAATTCGACCCGCCCAAATGAAATTTGGGGTTTCCATGGGTGCACGACCTGAATGAAGGCACGAGAGAGCATCAAGAAAATGGGTCGCATGAACATGCAGGAGGCACACAGGTGGTCACGCCCTAACATTTTTTGCACGACCACATGTTCTCGAGCACCCATGCACGGCATGGCACAACCCGACCTGACTCGACTCGCCCGAACGTGTTTGTACGGGCACCCACACACGACACAACCCAACCCACCCGAACAGAATTTGGGGTTTCCATGTGTGCACGACCCGAACCAAATTTGGGGTTTCCATGGGTGCACGACCCGAATGAAGGCCCGAAGGAGCATCGAGAAAATGGGCCGCATGAATGTGCAGAAGACACACGGGTGGTGACGACTTAGAATTTTTGGCACGGCCACATGTGTCGGGGCACCCACACACGGCACAGCATGACCCGACCCACCCTGGGCGAGTCGAATCGAATCGCCTGAACGAAATTTGGCGTTTCCATGGGTGTACGACCAGAACAAAGAAGGCATACGGGCGGTCATGACTTAGCATTTTCGGCACGCCCACGTGTGCCCACACACCCCCACACATGGCACGACATGGGATGACCCTACCCACCCGAAGGAAATTTGGGGTTTGAACGGGTGCACAACCCGAACGAAGGCACGAGGGTAGGAATATCTTTGACTCTAATACATAAATATACCTGGGGTAACATGGCCTTAAGGTCTTCAACATTTTCTTTTGACTCTTTATAACACTTTAACATGTGCTAGGCCTATTTCAATGAGCACAATGTTGGCGAGGCAAATGGCTTATAAACACCTTGGTCATTGTCTCTAAAGGTACATACCCACCCAGGTGTTCCCTGAGTATGACCTTTTAGGACAATTCTTGTCTTGGGTTCCCAGCCCTAAAAGAATATCGCTCCTCTTGCCTACTCTTGTCTTGGGTGCCCTACACATCCTCAAATAGCATCAGATGCCAAATGATTTCCCAATCCTCCCATTATTTCTTGCAAAGTGAAGACAAGAATATTGTGTCTATCTCTTCCCCTTGATTGGGGAAGACATGCCCAAGTTTCCTCTGACAAGGAACTTGCCCAAGCTCCTTTGTAGTTGGGAACTTGTTAGAACTCCCTCTTAGCTAGGGACTTGTCCACTCATCAACAACGTCTTCTTTGTGGGTCCTTCAGTCGCTTGATCTCCTTCTTTCCTTCGATGTCATGAAGTCTTTGTTTGAACTTCTTCTTGGCAGGGTACCGGCCATCGATCACTTTCCCTCCTGGTTTGTCATGTCATTGCTCCCTTCGTGGAAAGTGGCCTTCTTGATATATATTAGGTCATTTTTGTCATCTAGCTACTCTTTTGTCACCTTGTCTATCCTTCATAACACTTATCACATGGATGCTTAGTTGTACTCTCTTGTTCCTGTACTTTGATTTAGTGGCCCTTCATGACTTCATCGTGATATTTCTCTTCATCATGACATATTTTTAGAGTTGAATCGGTTATCTGCACCTTACTATCTCCAAGGCCTTCGTAGGTGTCAAGGGTCCTTTATATTTTTCTTCCTTTGTCAGAGCTGTCGTGCCTTCTTTCGAGAGATGTTTAGGAATCTTGTCAAATAGTTATTCTTTGTGACCGCGATGTTCTTCATTTGCTTCTTCTTGGATTGATTGGTGAACCACCTTATACTCCTTATGAGAGCACTTCTTCATGTTGACCTTTACTCCATTGTAGCACTTGCCTCCGAGCATGTCGTTGGAAAAAGAGATCCTTTTATTCTTGATCATGATTCTAGAACTTATCCCATGACCCAATCAATATATATGATGACATGACTTAAAATTTGATGCATACATACCTCATCTTGATTATGCTTTTATCATCACGGCTTTATTTGATAGTTCTCCTTGATTGGTGTAGCCTTTCTTGCTTCATCTGCTCTCACCTATATATCATCCTCTCTTGAATCCCATAAATGGGACCCCCAATGAGACCTCTACCCCCTTTGAAAGAAGAATTTAAGAAAAGAAGTTGACTTAGTCATAGGAGGATCTTCCTTCTTTTGCTTCTTGTCCTCTTCTTTCATTTATTGAGTTACATGAGCTTCTTCCCTTTTTCTCTTGTTGTTGTTGTCCTTCTTAAGTCTAGGACAATCCCTTTTGTAGTGTCCATACTCTTGGCATCCAAACCATTGGACTTTGGACATGTAGTGGTCCCAACCAATTTGTTACTTTCCTTGCAAAAAGACACTGAGGTATACTTAGAAGGGGACATATACTTACTTGATAGAGTTTGAGATGTAGTGAACTTGCTTTCTTCTTGAAGACTTGATGGCTTGCCTTCCTTAGATCTTGATGTTGTTCAAGTTTCTTTCTTCAAATGGACTTGCTTTATGACTTGACTCGTAGTGCCTTTCATTCTTCAAGATGGTGTAGCTTGATGTAGGCCCCTCTTTGATTTGTTCTTCTTGTAGGTGCCTTTATACAAGGCGTTTCTTCTTGCTTTGTAGTCTTCCATGATGAATGATAGATGGTAGACCTTCTTGTCCTTGATGTGATTGAGACTTCTTGGCTTGATGCTTCAACCTTACGGATGTTCTTGAGATCCCTTCCCTTGATGTGTCACCTTAGCTCCGATACAGCATTGAAGAATCTGGGGCAATGGGGTATAGCGGGATTCTTCCAGACTTGATAACAATTTGTGAAGCTCTTTTGCAATTTATCGTGTTATCTTAATCTTCTTCTCTTCTTATTAAAGTATGTGTGTTTACTTTCATCAAACTGGTGCCAAAAACATAAGAAAAATAACACAAGATGTTGGCTGTCTGCCAGGGAAAAACCCCTCTCTCTCTCAGAGAGGAAAACCCTGGGGCGATTTCCATCATGACGAAACATGGAAACCCCAAATTTCCCGCACTTGGGATTCTTTCGACAAGGCAGGACATGGAATCCCTGGGTTCCCCGAAATTTGTTGACTTTTGTCAAGGAGGGTGTTGTGGAGGTAAATCCCCTCTGTGGACAGAGACGATCCTTACTAGTCCAAATAAGGTCTAGCAACAATCAAACAACGCTAACATGCAGGTTCCTAATTGCAAATTAAAGACCGATGATGAAGGCCTACCTAGATTCCAATGTTAGTACTTGTAGAAGAGTCGACGCTCTCGTTCCTTTGCTCCGGCTTGTCACAGTCCTCACGATCCTTGTGCACAGACACCTACACATGCAAAGAACGATACAAACACGAGCATAAAATCCAATGGATGCAACTATATATCAGTCAGAAAGGATATAACTCAAACACCATCATAAAGAAAATAAGAGTGGAACCATAATGATAGTCATCTATTATTGATAAACAAAGAAGAATACAACCATAGTTCTGACGTCAAATCCTTCTCAAGAGGGTCCAACCAGCAAGTTCCCCAAGCATTCACCCTTGAAGATAGATCTCCCAAGACAAACTCTCTCACTCACAAGTTTACACAAGATCAAAACACTTCACAACCTTCCTTAAGCTCTCTAACAATCCCACACTTGTCACACCATCTACCTATCAAGCTCACACACTATCAGCAACACTCCAAACACTATGAATTCCAAACTAGCAGCTCATAGCAATGGTGGAGGCTTAAATAGGATAAGGAGTCTCCATGAATGGTGGGAGGATGAGCTTATCTCCAAGGAAGGTGGCTTAAATGATGAAACAAACATTCCAGAGAAGGGAGGGCTACATATACAAGAACAAACTCGCCCAGACTGGATCATCACAGGTGCATAACTGTACTGGAGCACTGACATCGCTACTACATAACGAAGAAAGTCATGTCAGCGTGATCAAATATAAGCAACAGTCGCGTTGTCTCATGAAATTCGACCATCGCGGGAATCAAGTGTACTTCCGCGATGGCAGTGCGTTCGGTCTGTGTTGGAGCGCTCATCAGCGCATTTGTTTTTACAACAGTCGCGATGATGGAAAAACTTTGGCAAAGTGGGTCATTTGGCAACATCAGAGAGCATGAGCATGAATGATTTGGACACATGACATAGTAGGAAGACTGGTAGGAAGGCAGTGACAAATTACTGTGTAACGGATGCCCCCTAAAGCATGAAGCCCGAGAGAGTGGGAGGGGTGAAATCCTTTACGGAACTGACTGAACTGGAACACCACCGGGAGGAACCTGCACACAAGTACAACTGATATCTCTGATAATCAATTACATGTATTCTAGGCATGGGAACAGCCATCCAAAAGACATATGAAATGGGTCTGTGGTATGGATGCAGCCACCCAGCTAATGAGTGTAGGTTTTAACCCTATACAAAAATTACCTGCATACGAATTCTTAAACCCATAAAACACATATGCACAGAGATTTTTTCCCTAGATCCCAAAACCAGGACTACCAGCTTGATTTTTTATTATGTTCCTTTCAATGTTACAATACATATTTATACATGCCGAAGCATGCAATACCATGTGCGAAAATCATTCACAAAACCATAGGTAGGTTCGCCCAACCTAATATAGGGTCCAAAAAAAAATTTCCCGCGGCGCTGCCCCGGACCCCGTAGAGGGGGGCTACCCACCCCCCTCAAACCCCCTGTGACCCCCCCGCTGCGCAATCGGCGCAACAAAGGGGGGCTGCCACCCCCCTCTAACTCCTCGTTTAACTACGTAGGTTAGTCGTGGAAAGAATATAACACAACCCAACAATCTCCCACTTTTTGTTTTCTTTCCACAGGAGAGCTTAGTCATTTTTCCAGCCCTGAAACACCCATTGTTTCTCTACACCAAGAGAACTTCTCAGAGCTCACAAATTTTGTCAATGCATCTGCAGTATTCTTCAAAGTGTCCACCTTTACCAGCAACACCTTTTTGTCTTCTATCATATCCCTCACAAAGTGATACTGAACATCAATGTGCTTTGTCTTTGAATGATAAGTAGGGTTATTTGCCAAGAAAATTGCACTTTGGCTGTCACAGTCTATTCTTATAGCTCCCTATACTAACCCCATACTTGAACACAATCTCTGCAACCAAACTGCTTCCTTGCTTGCATGAGTGGCTGCCATGTATTCTGCCTCTGTAGTTGATAGTGCCACTACAGATTGTTTCTTACTCATCCAACTGACTGCACCTCCAAATAGGTTAAACACATACCCACTTGTAGATCTTCTCTGATCCAGATCTCCAGCCCAGTCTGCATCAACAAAACCATGAATATCCAACACTCCGTCCAATCCTGGTCTTCCTTGGTAGCACAAACCATAATCACTAGTGCCACGCAAATACCTGAAAACCCGCTTCACTGCTGTCCAGTGCTCCTTCCCAGGTTTTGACATAAACCTGCTCAATACTCCCATTGCATGTGCAATGTCTGGTCTAGTACAGACCATTGCATACATCAGGCTACCGACTGCACTTGCATATGAAACACGGGACATGTCCTCTTCCTCTTCTTGTGTCTTGGGACACTGTTCAGCAGATAACCTCACACCTACAGGAATAGGAACCTTCACCGGTTTACTATCCTGCATATTAAACCTCTGCAGTATTGTCTCGACATACTTCCTCTGGTTTAACCAGAGCTTCCTCTTTGCCCGATCTCTTTTAATTTCCATGCCCAAAATATAGTTTGTAGCACCAAGATCTTTCATGTCAAGTTTGGAGATCAATTGGGTCTTCAAATCCTGGATAATTTCTTTGTCATTTCCAACCAGCAACATATCATCCACATACAAGACCAGATAAATAACACGGTCACCAATTAATTTAAAATACACACAATGATCTGCTTTGCTTCTGGTGAAGCCAAGTCCCCGTATAAATGTATCAAATTTCTGATACCACATCCTTGGTGATTGTTTTAGCCCATACATAGATTTCTTTAACTTGCATACCAGTTCTTTCTTACCCTTCACTGCAAAGCCTTCAGGTTGCCTCATGTAGATTTCCTCTTCCAAATCCCCGTGAAGAAATGTTGTCTTCACATCCATCTGTTCTACCTCAAAATCAAAAGCAGCAGCAACAGATAAAAGTAATCTAATAGAAGCTACCTTGGCAACAGGAGAAAAAATATCACCAAAATCAATTCTCGGCACCTGGGAATAACCTTTTTCTACCAACCGAGCTTTGTATTTCTCCACATTTCCTTCTGAATTAGTCTTCTTCTTGAACACCCATTTGCTACCAATGGGTTTCCTTCTAGCCGGCAACTCTACCAGATCCCAAGCCTCATTTTTGTGCAAAGATGCCCTTTCATCAACCATGGCCTCTTTCCAGAGTTTTCCATCCTCTGAATCCACTGCTTCCTTCACAGTTCTGGGATCATCATCAGTAACAGACAAAGAAAAATTTGAACTGAAAGCAGATGGACTATACCTTTCTGGCTGCCTTCTTTCTCGACCTAATCTTCTCACAGTCGGAGTTTGTGGCTCTTCATCTTCTGATTCCTCCTCTGCTACAGAGTCTGATTCTTCCTCCTTTGGCTCAAACTCTATCTTCTCAGGTTCCTTTGGTTGGACTTCAGATTGAATAACATCTTTTACCTCTCTGAACACCACATCTCGGCTGTACACAACCTTCTGTGTGACTGGGTTCCAAAGCTTATAACCCTTTAAACCATCCTTATACCCAATAAAGATGCACTTTTCATATTTACTATCCAACTTGGTTCGTTTCTCCTTTGGAACATGTACATATGCATCACATCCAAATACCCTCAGATGTGAAAGAGAGGGTTTCTTACCAGTCCATACTTCTTATGGAGTCTTATCCTCCAATGCTGATGAGGCTGATCTGTTGATCAGGTAACGTGCAATATCCACCGCCTCTGCCCAGAATTCCTATCCTAACCCGGCACCACTAAGCATGCTTCTTGCCCTTTCCATCAACGTCTTGTTCATTCTTTCTACGACTCCATTTTGCTGAGGTGTATATGGAGTAGTCTTCTGCCGTGCTATACCACACTTCTTACAAAATTCTTCAAATTCCTTGCTGCAAAATTCTCCACCATTATCTGTCCTCAGCACCTTTATCTTCTTCTCTGTCTGATTTTCCACCAGAGCCTTAAATTCTTTAAACCTGTCAAAGACTTCAGATTTCTTCTTAAGGAAATATATCCATGTATTCCTTGAGAATTCATCTATGAATGATACATAGTACACAGACTTACCCAGTGATGGAACCTTCACAGGTCCAAACACATCACTGTGCACAAGCTCTAATATTTGTTTCGTCCTCTTACCACCAGAGGGGAAACTCACTCGATTCTGCTTCCCATACACACAATTTTCACATAAATCAAAATCCAGAGAGCTATCATTCATACCTTCTACCATACCTTTACCATGAAGTATTCGAAGGCCCTTCTCTCCAATATGTCCAAGCCTTTGATGCCACAACATGGTATTCTCTCCAGAGACCACTAGATTTTCTACTCCATTTTCAGGAACCATAGAACTATTGCACCCATCAACAACAGTGCTACCTTGCAGCTTGTACAGAGTTCCAATCCGAACTCCCCGCATCAATATCAGTGCTCCTCGAACCATCTTGCAGGTATCTTTCTCGAACACCGTCTTTACACCTGCATCATCCAACTTGCTTACAGAAATCAAATTTCTGGCCAATGCAGGAATATGTAGAACACCCGGAAGTGTTCTAACCCTTCCACCTTGCAACTTCAACTTTACTTTTCCCCGACCAATGATTCTAGCCTTCCTATCATCTCCTAAGAAGACATCACCACCATCATATTTCTCATACTCGCAGAACCACTCTCTATGGGGAGTGAAGTGAAAGGATGCACCTGAGTCAATCAACCATGCCTCATGATCTACATGTGTACTTGAAGAAGCCAAGTACACATCCCCACCTTCATCTGAGGTGGTTTTCGCCTCTGCAGAAGGAGCATCATCAGATCCCTTTCCTTTATCAGGAGCTTTAGATTTACAATCCCTTCTGAAGTGCCCTTCCTTTCCGCATTTCTAGCACACCACCTTTGTAGGTTTTCCTGGAGATTTAGATCTCCCTCTAGATTTAGATCTCCCACTCGATGACTTATTTTTGTTTCTGTTCTGGGACCGTCCTCGTACAGACAAGGCATCACCATTATGGTTGTCCATATTCTTCCATCTCATCTCCTCCGTCAGCAAGGCTGAGACTATTTCATCAAACTGCAAAGCAGTTGCATTGCTACCTATTGCAATAACCAGACTATCCCACGAATCTGGTAGAGAACACAATAGACTGATGCACTTATCTTCATCTGAAATTTTAATATCAACAGATAATAACTGACTTACCACAGTATTAAACGCATTCAAATGCTCTGTCACCGAGTCTCCATCTTTCATCCTCAGGTTATACAACTTTTTCCGCAGGAACAATTTATTCACCAGAGACTTAGATTGGTACAAAGTCCCTAACTTGACCCACAAAGCCTTCGTCGTAGCTTCCCCCGATACATTCAACAATACTGAATCTGAGACACACAATCGTATTGTGCTCTTTTCCTTCCGATCCAATTTCTTCAATTCTTCATCGGTCACTCCCGATGGTTTAGTACCCGAATCTACCGCGATCCACTGATCTTTATCGACCAACAGATCCTCCATCTTGAGTTTCCACAACTCAAAACTCTGGCCATTGAACTTCTCAATCTCGATCTTTCCACTGCTCGCCATCTTCTTTCACCACCAGAATCGATCTCGCAGATCTCCCACTGAACAGGGTCTACCACAAGCCCGAGCGAAACCCCTCAGCAACAAAGGCGTCCCCTTGAAGTCAAAACAACTCTGATACCAAATGTAGGTTTTAACCCTATACAGAAATTACCTGCATACGAATTCTTAAACAAAGAAAATAAACAATGCGAGAGCATAACCCATAAAACACATATGCACAGAGCTTTTTTCCCTGGATCCCAAAACCGGGACTACCAGCTTGATTTTTCATTATGTTCCTTTCAATGTTACAATACATATTTATACATGTCGAAGCATCCAATACCATGGACTGAAAAAACATTGCGTCCAATACCATGTGCGAAAATCATGCACAAAACCATAGGTAGGTTCGCCCAACCTAATACGTCGGTTAGTCGTGGAAAGAATATAACACAACCCAACAATGAGACCATGATGATAATAAAGGTATGGTCACAGCCATCCATGAAGACTCAGGTATGGTCACATCCATCCATCAACGAGTCACATAATGATCATAATAATCCAGAAAATCGAAACCTGGATTTCAACAGACAAAATCCAGGGTCTTGCGCTCCATCTCGACTCGAACAAAGTACAAGTCCAAGCATGCGAACATAAGAGTTGAAGTCGAACATTCAAGAACATCGTCTGATTACCAGTCAATGATCAAAATTGTTAACAAATGCGAGAGGTACCACCAATAATGACAATGGTCCTCAAGGTACTATAGGTACAATCTACGGCGTGCGAATCAGTGAGCTGGCATCGAACACCCGCAGAATCATTCGATCGGAGGCCAATGATGAAAACCTCGCATCGAACACAAAGAACCTGCCATTGAGGCATGTAAGCTCCAAGGCACCTGAAGGGAATCTCTGGGTCAACTTCCTGGATAATGAGCTAAAGTCGATAGGAAGTGGCCTTGATCGAAGGTGGGCCATAATGTTTCCCACATCATCGACACGAGACAGAGAAGGATAAGATATTTTGCGTGAGGTATCAGAGGGAGGTTGAGTATTCTTGCAGAGGTCAACTTCGCTTGAACATATCGACGGCAAAACAATGGACTTGGCAGTATTTTACATTAAATGATCAAGGGTCATGGCGATAAGGCAATGAGCAGATGAGAGGTCAAACAAGATAACCCAAACCCATGGAAGCAAGTGCAAAAAACAAGATGAGATGTCCCCACCCAGTTACGAATGCATACAAGTGCCATGTTCAAGAGCGACATACTGCTGACACGACAATGATTGTGGTTCCATTTTCGCCACCATTGCTGGCGAGTACCCCGGTTATTTTTGATGACAAGCTTGACGGGGATAGCATATGCTTGAAAGGCATCATCCGATGTCATTAAGTTTTAACGAGTCTAACAAAGGAAGAACTCGACGTCTTTTCCTATTTAGAGAGTCTGAAAAGACAGCAGAAAAGTGAACCCTAGGGGGGTCCTTTTTCGTAAAGTTGTATCTCTCGAGCCCGAAAAAGTATAAAATGATGCTCGAAAGAACCACCCGAACAGTATGATCGAGGAGTACTTTTCGTAAGTAGTGACTTCAACCTGAAAATGTAAAAAAGTGGTCAGAAGCACGTCGTTTTGTAACCAATAACGAGTTTGAAACGACAAAAACCCGACGATCTTTTTAAGTTTAAACGGTCAAAAAAAGAAATTAAAGATGACCGTCTCTTGCTTCTTTTAACGAGTTGAGAGGGAGACTCGGTTATATTTTCTTGTTTCACGTCAGAAAAGAGCTTAAAGACGATGTTTCGAGACCAAGTGCGTATAGAACTGTCGTAATTCCACCAGCTGAGATCCTGCACAAGGAACACTGCACACGTAAACCCATTCAAGATAATATAACAATGCACGTAAAAACATAGTAAAAAACCATATGGGAACCAAGCATATAGTAAAAACCATAATAAAAACCCATATTTATGGAAAATAATATTTAATTTTTAAAAATTACCATAAATAGGGGGTAAACAATTTTTTTTACCATTGTTACCATTGAAGCTTTGTGGAGCGACTTGGAGCATTGAGGTTGGCGAGCGAAATTCAACCTCGTACGTGCATCATCCATCCTGAAATCAGTTCCAGGTAGATACATCTTTCCTTACACTCTGTTTTGAAGTTTTTTTTCTGCATTTTAAAGGTGGGAAGTGGTTGTTTGAGCAGATTTTTTGAAACGCATTCCGCTCTCGGTTAGCGCAGATTTCCCTATCGGGTCCGCGCTAACCGATAAAAACTTCCATAGGCTACTCCCGGATCAGCGCCGTAGAGTGATGTACTTCCGCGCTAACCCAGAAAAAATAACAAAGGTGGCCATTATCAGTGCGACTGTTTTAAAAACGGTCGCGATGATGCCGCGCAACAAGTTTTTTAATAAAATCAACGTATGAAACTTTGCAAGCAGGACCCTAATGAAATTTTTTGATTATGCAGGGTATAATTGCATTCATTTGGTAGGAACACCCTCACGATAATGATGACATAGCGGCTTTTGCTGATGCCGGGTGCCGAAATGCATTGCGGGGGTGCGGGTTGCTTAAATTTTTCTTAACTCCACGCTTGCAGGCACAGCTTGACCTTCTGGAACTCTTGATCAGGGCCTGGAATCCCACTGATGGGAAGTTCGTTATCCAAGGGTGAGACATTGAGTTTGATTACACAGACATCTATTTTTTGACTGGGTTGTCATGTCGAGGTGAGAGGCCTATTCTGGAGGGGCAGCGACCCGGTGGTGATACTTTAGATATGTTGATGGCTCAGGCGTGCCCATAGGCACGCAAGTCACGGAGCAGAAAGGTAGCAATTCCTATGGTGGAGGACATCATCCTTCAAGCTATGCTCTTCATGGTGACACAGGCAGCGGGCTCCCAGGCCCAACACGAGGCCTCGAAGACCCATCTCCGACTGGCTCTCGAATGCTTGAATCCTACCATATTTAACTGGGCAGAGGTAGTAGCGGAAAACATGAAGAGACAACTGACCAACTGTCGTCATGGAGAGACGAAACAGTTTGGCTATGGATCGATCTTACTCCTGCTCATGCTGGAGCGGGTGCTGGCATTGCAACTACAGGATATTGTCTTGGACCCACCTTGGCCACGCGAGACGAGGGCCACACGATGGGCCCATGTCATGCCACGAGGAGGTGGCGGCCAACCGGTGGCATGTGGGGTATACTTCTGAGAGTGGTTGGAGCGTTGGAATATCTTTGTGGAGGACTGGCCATATGCCGGCCTAGACTTCCGTGGAGACCCTGACATCTCGCTGCCCACTCGACAGCAGTGGGATGACAATGGTAAGACACTTGATCTCATTTTTTTTTTATGATGATGTTTTTTATTTTTTCATGTACATGGGTTGGGTCTGTGTAATGTTTCCAATATTTCCTTCAGAGGACACTTGATAAACTTGAATAGGTGTTTGAAGGGGCTGAGATGGGAGACAAGGAGAAAACCACTCGAGATAGGTGATCATTCCCTGATGGGCATGGAGAAATGAGGAATGGTGGTGATGATCAGACCAAGGAGGTTCCTCGAGAGACATGGTCTCGATAATGGCTTCATCGGAAGGAAATATTTCCTTTAACGGATCTGAAGTAGCGTCACCTCCAAGCCAAGGGGAATGAACATACGTGTCGGGAGCCCTGCTCGGAGGAGCAGGTTTGGGAGGGGGAGCCGAAGAAGCAACGATTTCAACGTAGTTGAGCTCGACAGGACTCAACGACATCATATCGCCCCAAGATTCTATCTGATTAGCGGGAGGAAGGACCCACGAATCGGAGCGCATGGAAATAATATTAATAGGAGCGAGATTAGGAGGTGGGAAGGAAAAGACACCCATCAGGGCAGGATCTTTAAAAATTCTGGCTCCCACA
Organism: Pinus tabuliformis; assembly: GCA_031772625.1. Taxonomy (NCBI): domain Eukaryota; kingdom Viridiplantae; phylum Streptophyta; class Pinopsida; order Pinales; family Pinaceae; genus Pinus; species Pinus tabuliformis. The sequence goes on from CM062809.1 coordinate 799,283,533, forward strand.
CTCTCACATGATTTGGAGGTATGATCCATGAAAGGAATGTTGCCTTCGGAAGAGGAAGTGAAGAAGGAGAGCTGGTCCACGGTGACAATCTTCCCTTGATGAGGGAAACGAATGACATGGAAAAGAGACAAAGCCACGGCTTGCATGGCATATGTCCAGCTACGTCCGAGGAGGAGGTTGTAGGTAAGATTATCATCGACAACTTCAACCTCCACTTCGACCGTCTTCCCTTCCAAAGAGATGGGCAACTGTTGGAGGATACCATAAGGATGAGACTCTCTTCCGTCAAAGGCTTCCAATGTTGTAGGAGATTGGCTCAGCATCGGAGAACCAATAGCTTTCCAATAGGAAACAGACATGGTGCAAGTCAAGGCACCTTCATCAATGACTATACGATGAATCGTTTTAGTGTTGATAATGACCTGTATGGGGAAGGCAATTTGGTGAGGCAGTCTCAGCGTATGGACTTTGAGGTCAAAAGAAATCAGATCCGAGGCAGTCAGGTCTATGCCATCGATGGCCGATAGCAAGGACTTCCTCTGGGAGGGGTAGCTCTGGAGCACTTCTAAGTCGGACATAGCAAATGAAGCCTGAGCTAAGTCCTCAATGATGCTGTAGTGCTGGGCAGCATGAGCATTAGGGTTGTAAGAAGACTTCAGGAGTACACCTTTTGGAGGGGGTCGGATGGGCGTCTCAGTGCTAGGTCTCTCGATATGGAGTGGACCAGAACTAGACGGAGGAGCACTGGAGGGGACCTCAGGCTCTTTCCCAGCATGCGACGGATATTCTTTTGCCTGAGTACTGATGTGGACGGGGATTGTCCCAGCCATAAATACTTGAGAGCCAAATGAAGAAGAGGGTTGTGATGGGTCAGCCACAATTTGAGTTTGCTGTGAGGGGAAAGGTTCTTTGAGCACAGCAGGAGTCCCAGGAGAACCTTTCAACAATCGACTAACTTCGGACCGCCTAGGGCAGTCTTTAGTATAGTGATCCTCGTCACAGATAAGACAAGGATACTTGGGTTTACATTTGGCTCCTTCCCCGGGTAGAGGTTTAGGGGAGTCCTGTCTGGGCTACTCAGATTTATTCTTAGCTATCCCCTTCTTCTTTCCGTTCAAGGATTTATCCGCCGTAGTGGACTGGACGGCGTTAACCTCGGAAGTATTTCCAGAATTAGATTGACCCTAAGAAGTGTTTTCGTTTGAAGCATTCGATTTTTTCTTCCCAGGGTTCACGGATGATTTATTTGAAGATGTATTTACAGAGCCAATAACACCATCAACAGATGGCTTTGGCAGAGCTTTGGATGTTCCGAGTCTCGAGGCATCTGGAAAATAATCATATAAGGTACCTGACTTAGAATAAACTAAGTCGAGGTACTGAGCACGCACGATAGCTTGCTCTTCAGTTACACAAGCTCCCATAGCAATGTCTCGCGCGATTGCAGGGACAAAGGAGGTTGTAAACCAATCGGTTAGGAGTTGATCAGGAATCCAGAACTTGATCAAACAACGAAGCCGTCTCCATTCATGTATATGATCGGATATATGCGTGGCCATGTCCTGTTTAAGAGACGTGAGGAGATGTGTTCCTGTCTCATACTGAATGGGCAACTGAAAGTGAGTTAGAAATTCCATTGCCAACGAGTTGAAGTCTTGAAAGAATCCGCGATTCAACTCAATGTACCACTTAGCAGCCGAGCCGGTGAGAGTCCTTTGGAAAAGGTGAAGCCGGATGGAATCGTCAAGCCACGAATTTGACGAACACCAAAGGTGATAAGTCATGACGTGGGCTTGAGGGTCCTCTCCAACTTTGCCATCGAATTTGGGACAATCACCGGGTATCTTGGTTGGAACTGGTCGCCAGTATGGATTATGAAGAATGGGATCATTAGTCAATTTGGACACATCTCGCAGTTCCAATGTTGCTAAGAAAGGTAACTGAGGATTGAAGGACATCTGTGGCCATGGAAAACAGGTAATACCAGAGTTCCAACTAGGTAGCAGTTTCCCCCGTGGACTTTGTTCAGACGGGCCCGACCCATAAGGGTTCTGCCCATAGGGATTCTGTCCATAACCGGACGGTTGACTCTAGATCTGCCCCCAACACCCCATGGATTACCAACTTGACCTCCAGGAGCAACATACTGTTGTTGATAATTCTGATAAGGAGTGACTTTCATTTGTTGATCATTTTGATACGGGTTCAACTGGGCTTGCCCCTGGGGTTGCTGGTAACCATACGGTTGCTGAGCTCCATACTGAGCCTGGTGACCAGGTTGCGCTTGGTAAGAAGGTTGGGATTGCAACCCACCTTGCATCTGAAGACCAGCTTGAGTCTAGGTCCGAGAAGGATGTCCTTGAAAAGGTTGAGCTTGGGCCACCTGGCCGGAAGGTTGTCCTAGCTGAGTTTGGGACAGACCCGTTTGCCTCGAAGGATGAGCTTATTGGGTATTAGGTTTTCCTTGTACAACCGAGGGTTGTCCTTGCGGAACAGATGGTTGAGCGGGCTGGACGACCGGTTGACTTTGAGGTTGACCAACTTGTCCAGATGGATGACTAGGCTAGGCAGTGGGTTGGACTTGCTGCACGTAAGGCTGACTGCCCTGCTCAGAAGGGTACCCTTGCTGGATTCCAGGTTGTCCTTGTTGCATATAAGGTTGTCCTGCTTGTCCAGATGGATAACCTTTCTGGCCACCAGGTTGACCTTGTTGGATGTAAGGTTGTCCCGGTTGCCCAGACGGGTAACCTTGTTGAATACCAGGCTGCCCCGGATTGCTATAAGGTTGAGTAAAATAAGTGAAAGACGGACCACCAAAGGCCGAAGGTTGTCCCTGAAAGGGTTTTCCTTGTGGGCCCCCAGGTTGCCCTAGGTAAGACTGGCTGTAATATTGTTGTCCTCGGGGGATTTGCACGTAAGACGGTTGGCCTTGGTTAGGCATTCCCTGAAGCTGTGCATGCATTGCTTGGCCACCATGGTAAATGGTGGTGCCCCAAGCAACGGATAATGGTACCGAGACCTCAACAACAGGCTCAGTAGGCAAGGGCCTAGAAAGATAAAGGTATTGACCAGTGGAATCATAGTAATAGAACGAACCTTGCGAGCTCGGATCCTGGACAACTTACAAATATTGATCACATGGCCCCCCTCCTGGAGTGGGACCAGAAGAGGGCGGGGCACTTTGTGCAAGATGAACAACTCCGGGTGTATGTGCCAGCTTTCCACTACTTACTAGGCCATGAGACCGACCAGCAATAGTAGTCGCAGCTGAAGATGTTGTAACGACACTAACAACTGGTGTTGAATACGTTACACAAACATTCGAAACAGTTGGAACTGAAGTGACGGGTGTATTTTGAACTTTTGAAACAAAAGATCCCGTAGTGGGAGTGATGTGGTGATCCCACGTGGTACTTGAAGAGGGGATCCTAGTAACTATATTATCCCTCAAATACTTATAGTGTGAGAGTACCAGAGATGTGGCCGGGATAGGAGTTTTGATACTTGACAAAACAGGTGTCTCACTCACTCTAGGAGATGTATCATCCATGTCAGAGGAAGACATCGGGGTCGAAACACCAAGAGGGGTAAAAGGAATATCGTCTTCGTAAGGCTCCCAAATGGGGTTCCAGTGAAATTCGTAAGCCTCATCGTCTGGCGCGTGAGAGTTAATCGGTTGGATACACGGGATAACAGGGAGAGTATCACTAACAACCGGTACCTCTGGAGCAACAGAAGAAGGAGACCCTTGATCACTTGGAACGGGAGATGGGATCGATGATTCCGCCAGGATGACAAACTTCAAAAACTCCTAAGGAAACTAACGAGAAAGGACCCTACTCAAACTAACGCAGAGAAGATCTAACCAGGTAAGTGTTAATCGTGGATGAATAAATTTTAAGACACAAGGACATAACTTGACCTTTTCATTTTTTAAGAGTCGAGAAAAGGACAAAAAGATGAATCTAGTTTCCTTCGAGTGTTTAATGAGCCTAAAGTGACAAGTGCTTAGATGGACCTTTTCTTTTAGAGAGTCCGAAAAGGAACGAAGGTGACTACTCTGGAGAGCTAGGCAAAAAGGTTTACCAAACAAATCCGTAAAACTGCATATACACCTTGGCAGTCATATGAAAACCAAGGACTTTCCGTATGGCAATCAATCTTCCCGAATGCTGTGTTCGGTGCGTTACGGCTTGTAAGGCGGCAGACACGGCTTCCTATGGATAAAGGATGATAACCTAGTGGGGTCTCCCCATATACTCGACGGTACGTGGGTGCTCAAATCCGTGCTAGACCATTGTTGCGTCACCGAAGGAGGAATCACCCAACCTTAAGTGAAACAAAAGTGACTAGGTTTAACGATGCTAGAGCACGTCTCTAGCCTAGACCTCTAAACAGTGAGCGTTATGTTCCAATATGTTTTTATGTTCATTCAGTTCATTTTAAGGTTGATCTTGTATTAGGTTTCGATTTTCAGGCCTTACCGTATGAAATCTCTCAAAATTGCCTAAATGCAAACTATATGCCAAAATATGTCATTCCATTCGATGAATGCTAGTTACAAGAGGGTTTGAGGGCTTTCACGCAAACGCAATGATCACAAAACAACAATTGTCTTCCCTAATGCAGCTAATGGAAATTCACAAACTTTTCTTCGAGATCACTAATCACTAATCAAAATTAAAAGCTTCTAATTCTCATTAACTAATACAAAGTAAAAGATATTTTTCTTTTTGTTGATGGCAAAGTGCATTAAACAAACTTTGAGAAATAATAACAAACAAATGTGAAAAGAACCAGTTGACCCCAAACAACTGTGATCCGTGTCCGGGTAGTGAAAAGAAATCAAAACAATGTCAAGATTGGTTCAACAACAATCACTTAAACAACCAAGAAAAAGCAAGCAAAGAGGAAGGCTTCACCAAACCAATAGCAAGCAGTAAACGAGCCTTTGCAAACGAGTAACCAAGCAAAGCTGATCCAACAAACTTGGAATGATAAAACTAGGTCACAAGACAAAAAAGGCAAGATCCGCTCAACAAAACTCACAAGAGAGTGCTTCAATCTCCAGACAGTGAAAACAAGTTATAAACCAAGTGAGAACAGCAGGGGATAGCAAGACCAACAGGTTCAGGAGGAAGAATTGAAGAAATTCAATTCTACAGGAATCAGCGTGGGTGATACATAGCAACAATGCGCTGATAAAGAACTACACATAGCAACAATGCGATGTCAGTGTGGAAGTACACACCTTACTCGCGATGGTCCGATTTACAGAACTATCATGATTGTTTGGTGTATTAACGTGATGATCAGGAGGTAATAGAAAGGGCTGCGCGATGACAGTGCAACTGTTTAATTATAAACCGCGATGATGTTCAAAAACGGCCACAATCAAGCCAAAAACTCCCAAACCAAGACAATCAATCTTTAAACAAACAAGGCATCTCCTAGACCGAACCAAGAAACCAAGAAACATAGAACTAATCCCCAAATTTTGAAAAGAGACCAAAAACAAGCTCAAGGAAAGAATCAAAGAGGGACAAAAGCCAGCTCCAAGTTGTTCAGTTCGTAAACCAAACTGGAGATTGACTGAAGTGGTGTTGATCTACTTCACTAATGCAGAGCAACAGCATTTCGAAGGCTACCTGGCCATGCTTCAGGCTCCGTCTAAAGTTTACAAATCAAACAACAAGGTAAACTCCCTAGCGGAGTCGCCAAATTGTTGTGGAGGTAAATCCCCTCTGCGGATAGAGGCGATCCCTACTAGTCCAAATAGGGTCTAGCAACAATCAAAAAATGCTAACACGTAGGTTCCTAATTGTAGATTAAAGACCGATGATGAAGGCCTACCTGGATTCCAATGCTAGTACTTGTAGAAGAGTCGACGCTACCGTTCTTTTGCTTCGGCTGGTCACAGTCCTCACGATCCTCGTGCACAGACACCTGCACATGCAAAGAACGATACAAACACAAGCATAAAATCCAATGGATGCAACTATATATCAGTTAGAAAGGATATAACTCAAACACCATCATAAAGACAATAAGAGTGGAACCATAATGATAGTCATCTATTATTGATAAACAAAGAAGAATACAACCATAGTTCTGACATCAAATCCTTCTCAAGAGGGTCCAGCCAGCAAGTTCCCCAAGCATTCACCCTTGAAGATAGATCTCCCAAGACAAACTCTCTCACTCACAAGTTTACACAAAATCAAAACACTTCACAACCTTCCTTAAGCTCTCTAACAATCCCACACTTGTCACACCAACTACCTATCAAGCTCACACACTATCAGCAACACTCCAAACACTATGAATTCCAAACTAGCAGCTCATAGCAATGGTGGAGGCTTAAATAGGAGAAGGAGTCTCCATGAATGGTGGGAGGATGAGATTATCTCCAAGGAAGGTGGCTCAAAAGATGAAACAGACATGCCAGAGAAGGGAGGGTGACATATACAAGGCCAACAACCAGGTCTGGAGTCATGTGGAAGGCCGGCTGTTAGAACAAACTCGCCCAGACTAGATCATCGCGGGTGCATAACTGTACTAGAGCGCTGAAATCGCTACTACATAACGGAGAAATTCATGCCAGTGCGATCAAATATAAGCAACAGTCGTGCTGTCTCATGAAATTCGACCATCGCGGGAATCACGTGTACTTCCGCAATGGCAACGCGTTTGGTCTGTGTTGGAGCGCTCATCAGCGCGTTTATTTTTACAACAGTTGCGATGATGGAAAAACTTTGGCAAAGTGGGCCATTTGGCAACATCAGAGAGCATGAGCATGAACCATTTGGACTCATGACATAGTAGGAAGACTGGTAGGAAGGCAGTGAAAAATTACTATGTAACAGAGGGACTGGGAGACCCCATGTCACGCTCCTATCCTAGTGGTAGTATTTCAACCACGCATAAGTGGTTGTGGCACCGCTGTACTTTTTCCTTTTACCAATACTTGAGTACATGGTCTGCACCTACTTTGACACTCGGTCAATTTTCCAATAAGTGTTCTTAATAATGCAGAGAAAATAACTTACCATAAATTTATCTTCTTCAATTATTATTTCAACATGTCGTGTCATGTGGTCGTGCTGCACTGGCCCGCGGCCTGCATGACACAACTCCACACCTGAACTGCGAACCTGTCCGCCCGACTTTCCCTTCCGTGGTGCCCAAACTTTGCCTGTCAGTGCGGTCCATAGTGAGGACGCATGGCTAGCATGCAGTGTGGCCTACTTGCCCGGACGGTAACCCGCCCCGCTCTGCTTGTCTGCGCTACCAAGCCCGAACCGCCCTCTATAATCCGCCAGCCAGTGTGGTTCTCTTACCCGTGTCCTTCTCTTCCTTTCGTTTCCACCCAAATCCTTCCTCCGCACTTGTTCTGTGATGTGGAAGTCTGAGTTCGATGTCCCTTCATCGAATGCCATCGTCCTTACTTATATGCATCCTTTCGCCCAAGGGCAGTGTCTCTCGAGGATAAGAAGGGTCAGCTCCATCAACATGCATGCCCTGCTGACCTGCCACATAACCTCGACATGCCCCATTCCAACGAACCACCGCGTCCCTTCGTGTGCACCGTCACACCCATGGGTCGGATCCAACACCTCACCGATTACACCCATCGCCGCACGTCGCACACCTGCTCGCATCCTAACACATCCACACATGGTCACCTCTTTCATCTGGGCACGCATCAAGGATTTCCTGTGCACCTTCCATCGGTGGCTCGCACATCGTGCAGGTATCAAGGGGCGTGCACCATGCCCAACATGGCGTGAGCGACATGGGAACCCCGCGTGTCATGTCCCCAGGCCTACAGTAGTCTTTCAGCCATACTTGGCGAGGTGCGGCGCCATCGAACACTTTCTTTTCACCAATACTTATGTTCATGGACTACGCCTAACCATTAGTCTACTTAGTTTTTTTTCACAACCAAGTATTATTATGTTTCCTTTATACCAATGAACACCCATACACATTCATTGTCATCAATAATTAAACATGAAGAACACAATTGCACAGTATAAAGGGAGGGGCAAGTCCCTGAACAATGAGTCTGCCCGAATACAATATATTATTCAACTTTACAATGTTTATGAGGCTTTACAAGTATACTTGGGAAACACCAAGTTTCATACTTAGCCAATTTTACAAATAGGAAACACCTCCGTGTGCCAAATGAGTTCCTTATCCGAGTTGGGTGGGCATGCCCTCACACGAGCTGCCAACTATACTCCTCGACCGAACCTCGTTTACTGTTGTACGGTGGGCGGGCGACCTCACCCGAGTCGCCCCAACATGTAATTCAGGCCGTGGGTTATGCCAAACGCTCCCACGCTATAAACCAATCATCGCCCCACCTCTAATGCACATTATACTTATGTCCCTTCGCACATTTCGGTTGTAGAGTTTGCACTTCGCACCGACGGGGAGAAACCAAACCGCAGGTCCTTACACCGTGTTTCCCAGACTTGGGTAGCAATTTTTGTTGTGACACGAAATGGAAACCCCGTGTGTGTCCGCTGACTTGGGTAGCAGTTTTCATCACACCGAGAAATGGACACCCCGAGTTCCCTGGACTTTGGTGGCTCTTCGCTGCCCCACGACATGGAAATCTGAAGTTCCACAGGCACTCGGGCGATTCAGGGTGTGCCGTGACATGGAAATAGCGAGCTCCCCAGACTTGGGCAGCAGTTTCGAAACACCCCAAGTTCCCGAGACTTGCAAGTTAGTTTGCATTGTCATGGAAACCCCAAGTTCCCCATGTTGGGGCATTGTTGAAAACCTTGCGATTCCATCATGCCGTAAAATGCGGAAACTCGTGGTTCCATCAAGGGCGGGACATGGAAACCCAAAGTTTCCCAGGCTTGGGCGCCAGGGCGCAACATGGAAAACCCCGAGTCTCCGCAGGCTTGGGTGCCACTGGCTTCGGTCATGGCACGACATGGAAACCCAAAGTTTCCCCAGGCCTGGGCTCCGTGGTGTGACTTGGAAACCCCTAGTTTCTGCAGGCTTTGGCGCCGCCAGTTTCGGTCCTGGCGCGACTCGGAAACTCCAAGTTTCCCCAGGCTTGGGCGTCGAGGTGTGACTCGGAAACCCCAAGTTTCCCTAGGCTTGGGTGCCGCTGGTTTCAGTCGGGGCACGACATGGAAACTGCAAGTTTCCCCTGGCTTGGGTGCCTGGGCGCGACATGGAAACCCCAAGTTTCCCCAGGCTTGGGGGTGACTTGTAAACCCCAAAAAAATTTGCGCCAGGTGGAAACCCGAAATTTTAGGCGTGACATGGAAACCCAAATTTTTTTCTACGCCGGGCGAAACCCCCAAATTTTAGGCGCCGGTTGGAAAACCAAAATTTTTGGTGTGACATGGAAGCCTTGAATTTTAGGCACCCGGTGGAAACCCCAAATTTTAGGCGCCGGGTGGAAACCCCAAATTTTGGGCGCAGTGGCACGGCATGGAAACCCCAAATTTTGAGTGCTAGGCGCGACATGGAAACCCAAGTTTTCTTGGGCTTCGGCACCTTTTCCATCGCGGTGTGGAAACCCCAAATTTCTCACCCCCAAGCAATGAAAAATTGTCGTCTGGAGGAAGAGGCAGAGGCGCAAGAGGGTTGCTCGGATTTTGTTTGTGACAAGAGCGAAGATCTGAATCGAGGCGACCAAGGGATGAATCTTAGTGGATCGTGGCAGTAAGGCCACTCTGCCACTTAAAATACCCCGTCGCATATTTAAGTCATCTGCAAAGGATTCTTCTCAATGACCGTTTGGAATTGAACTTCAAAGCTGCCCTGACCGAGATGCTTCGCGGTCGCAGTTTTCAAATGACACGGGCCCCTGGGGGCGACAAAGCGACACCCCTACTGCGGGTCGAGATACACTCGAAGAGTGACATGCACTGCTTCTAGCATTGATTTGACTTAGAGGCATTCAGTCATAATCCGACACACGGTAGCTTCGCGCCACTGGCTTTTCAACCAAGCGCGATGACCAATTGTGTGAATCAATGGTTCCTCTCATACTAAGTTGAATTACTATTGCAGTGCAGTTCATCAGTAAGGTAAAACTAACCTGTCTCATGACGGTCTAAACCCAACTCACGTTCCCTATTGGTGGGTGAACAATACAACACTTGGTGAATTCTGCTTCACAATGATAGGAAGAGCCGACATCGAAGGATCAAAAATCAATGTCGCTATGAATGCTTGGCTGCCACAAGCCAGTTATCCCTGTGGTAACTTTTCTGATACCTCTAGCTTCAAATTCTGAAAATCTAAAGGATCGATAGGCCACACTTTCACGGTTTGTATTCTGAAAATTAAAATCAAATGAGCTTTTACCGTTTTGTTCCACACGAGATTTATGTTCTCGTTGAGCTCATATTAGGACACCTGCGTTATCTTTTAATAGATGTGCCACCACAGCCAAACTCTCCACCTAACAATGTCTTCCGCCTAGATCGACCCGCCGAAACATGCCTTAAGGCCAAAAACAGGGGCAGTGCCCCATCTCCGCCCCACGAAATAAGTAAAATAACGTTAAAAGTAGTCGTATTTCACTTGCGCCGAAAACGACTCCCACTTATTCTACACCTCTCAAGTCACCTCACAAATTCGAACTAGAGTCAAGCTCAACAGGGTCTTCTTTCCCTGCTAATTCTGCCAAGCCCATTCCCTTGGCCGTGGTTTCGCTAGATAGTAGATAGGTACAGTGGGAATCTCGTTAATCCATTCATTCGCGTCACTAATTAGATGATGAGGCATTTGGATACCTTAAGAGAGTCATAGTTACTCCTGTCGTTTACCCGCGCTTGGTTGAATTTATTCACTTTGACATTCAGAGCACTGGGTAGAAATCACATTGCGTTAGCATCCACAAGGACCATCACAATGCTTTGTTTTAATTAAACAGTCGGATTCCCCTTTTCCATACCAGTTTTGAGTCGATTGTTCGACGCCTAGGGAAAAACCCCCGGCAGGGGGCATTCTACACCCGTAGCCCAATCGGAAAACGACTGCCCACGCTTGCCATGAGAGCAGCTCGGGTAGACTGCCAACAACCCATGAGTTGAAGGCGCAGACCCCTAGTCCCAGCCCTCAGAGCCAATCCTTTTCCCAAAGTTACGGATCCGTTTTTCTGACTTCCCTTACCTACATTGTTCTATTGACCAGAGGTTGTTCACCTTGGAGACCTGATGTAGTTATGAGTACGACCGGGCATGAACAATACTCGGTCCTCAAGATTTTCAAGGGCCGCCAAGGGCGCACCAGACACCGCAAGACGTGTAGTGCTCTTCCAGCTGCTGGACCCTATCTTTGAGTGAACTGATTCCATGGTGGGCAAGCTGTTAAAAAGAAAAGATAACTCTTCTCGGGGCCCCCGACGACGTCTCCGGATTTCTTAACATTGCCACCCACCGCCATGTCCCGGTTCGAGAATATTAACCTGATTCCCTTTTGATGCTTGTGCAGAGTGCACCCTTGATACAAGGCTTCCCCATCTCTTAGGATCGACTAACCCATGGCCAAGTGTTGTTCACATGGAACCTTTCCCCACTTCAGTCTTCAAAGTTCTCATTTGAATATTTGCTACTACCACCAAGATCTGCACCGGGGGCCGATCCACCCAAGCTCACGCCCAAGGTTTCTCAATGACCCCCAAGTCCTCCTACTCATTGGAGCTATGAAATTTCTCCGATGGTCAAGTATAGGTTGCGTGCTTCAACGCCATCCATTTTCGGGGCTAGTTGATTCAGCAGGTGAGTTGTTACACACTCCTTAGCAGATTTCGACTTCCATGACCACCATCCTACTGTCTTAATCAACCAACACCCTTTGTGGGATCTAGGTTAGTGCGTAATTCAACACCGTAACTCGACTTTCGGTTCATCCTCTATCGCTAGTTTTTCTTACCAAAAATGGCCCAGTTGGAGCTCTCGATTCCATGGCGTGACTCAATGGAGCAGCTGCACCCTCTTACCTATTTAAGTGTTTGAGAATAGGTCGAGCGCGTTACACCCCCGATGCCTCTAATCATTTGCTTTACCCGATAAAACTCACGCTTGAGCTCCAGATATCCTGAGGTAAACTTTGGAGGAAACCAACGACTAGATGGTTCGATTAGTCTTTCGCCCCTATACCCAAGTCAGACGAATGATTTGCACGTCAGTATCACTACAACCCTCCACCAGAGTCTCCTCTGGCTTCGCCTTACTCAGGCATAGTTCACCATTTTTTGGGTCCCACCAGGTGTGCTCGCACTCGAACCCTTCGCATAAGCTCAAGGTTGGTCAACGATGCACCCCCCTAGAGAGGGGATCTCACCCGTCAGATTCCTTGCACGTCGTAGGTTTTCAAACCCGTCAACTCACACACATGTTAGACTCCTTGGTCCATGTTTCAAGACGGGTCGAATGGAAAGCCCGCCAACCAACACCATGAGTGCACAGGTGTACACGGCCCGTCACAAGGGCGCATGCTTCATTCCTCCACCACCGCAGCAGAAAACCGAAGGGCAGTAATCCACCCGCGCTTGTGACAATGCAGCAGCCCGTGTTGGTTTGCACCTCAAGTCGAGTGGTAGACCAGCCTGATTCGTTCAACATCCAATCGAGACGCATCGACAGCCTCCATCCACTTCCCTCCCGACAATTTCAAGCACTCTTTAACTCTCTTTTCAAAGTCCTTTTCATCTTTCCCTCACGATACTTGTTCGCTATTGGTCTCTCGCCCGTATTTAGCTTTGGACAGAATTTACCACCCAATTAGGGCTGCATTCCCAAACAACTCGACTCGCCGACAACGCCTCGTGATGCGGCAGGGTCCTGGGCCGCTAGGCTCTTCCTGGTTCACTCGCTGCTACTAGGGGAATCCTTGTAAGTTTCATTTCCTCCACTTAATTATATTCTTAAACTCAGCGGGTGTTCTCGCCTGAGCTGAGGTCGCAAAGTTGGAGATAATCTGCCCTACCCCATGGGAGGACAAGAGAGAGCAAAGCAAGTTCATGTGATGCCACACAAAGCCTGCATCAGCTAACGCTAACTACCCATCTAAGATCACCGCTCGCTGAAGCACGCCAGGAAACATTTCTTGAGGTATCTCAGCCGACCGCACCACATGGGGCATGGACGACTAGCTCCGCTGCTCCCTAACATAGTGCAGGGAGTGTGTTTGAATGGGATGCAACGCCTAGACAGATGTGCCCTCGACCGAGGCCTCAGGAGAAAATTGCATTCAAAAACTCGACGATTCACGGGATTCTGAAATTCACAATAACTATCGCATTTCGCTACGTTCTTCATCATAACAAGAGCTGAGATATCCGTTGCCGAGAGTCGTTTCCACATATTACCGAAAAATTGGCCACAAAACTGAATAGGGGCACCCCCCACAACAAATGTAAGGCCAAGGGGCAAAAGGAGGAAAAATGCATGAGAGAAAGAGAAACAAAGGTGTCTAACCCCCTCACAGGGGGAGGCTCGAATAGAGGACAATCTCCCCCAGCCCCACGCCCTCGCAAAAAGGGGGGAAATGCGTGAAACAACGATCAAGAAGGACTAGGGTGGCCACCCCGGGAGCTTGCACTGCTTTTAGCCCTTCCCCAACATGAGCCCACAACAATTCCCCCTTTTCTCCATAAAACTATGGACCGAAAGGAATAAAAGGGTAGAAAAAAAGCACAAGCCTCCCAAGGCTCGTGCCTTTGACAAAAGGGGGGAATTGAAGGGGATGATGATCGAGAAGGACTAGGGTGGCCACCCTGGGAGCTCGCACTGCATTTCGTCCTTCCAGAACACCAATCCACAACAATCCCACATTTTCTCCATAATTCTAGGGGCCATGAGGAAGAAGGGAAGAAAACAACAAGAGAGAAAGGGATATATCAACCGTGGCTACCGGCTCAGAAGGGGAGGCTTCAAATAGAGAACATGCTTCCCCAACCCCGTGCCTTCGGAAAAAGGGGGGAACTGCACGGGACAACGATCGAGAAGGACTAGGGTGGCCACCCTAGGAACTCACACTGCTTTTCATCCTTCCAGAACACCAATCCACAACAATCCCACCTTTTCTCCATAAAGCTAGGGATGAATGGAAGAAGGGAAGAAAACAACATGAAAGAAAGAGATATATCCAATGCATCTACTGGCTCACACGGGGAGTCTCAAACAGAGAACAAGCTTCCCCACCCTCGTGCCTTCACAAAATGGGGTGGAACTACAGGGGACGACAATCGAGAAGGACTAGGGTGGCTACCCTCAGAACTGTCATTGCTTTTCGTCCTACCTGAACACCAATCCACAACAATCCCACCTTTTCTCCGTAAAGCTAAGGGGCCAAAAGCAAGAAGGGAAGAAAACAACAGGAAAACAAGAGATATCAAACGTGGTATCGGCTCACAAGGGGAGGCTCAAATAGAGAACAAGCTTCCCAAACCCCGCGCCTTCGGAAAAAGGGGGGAACTGTAGGGAACGATGATCAAGAAGGACTAGGGTGGCCACCCTGAGAACTTGCACTACTTTTCGTCCTTCCCAAACACCAATACACAACAATCCCACCTCTCCTCCGTAAAGCTGGGGCTGAAAAGAAGAAGGGAAGAAAACAACACCAAAGAAACAAAGATCCCAAGAAAAGAGAGAAGCACAACAACACGTTGAGTAGATGTCCGCTAACCAAAAAGAAATCAAACAAGGCACCCAATCGAAAAGGCATCCCACCTCTTCACACCCTCCCACATGCATTCAGCACAACACCCTTTCTAGCTTTACAACATAGCAAACAACCAAGCAAATAAATCACAACCTAAAATTGACCAGTAGAAAAGATAAGGGCCATGATGAGACCAATGTCTGGAGCACATCACTGAGAGGCAAACAACCCCCCAACCCAGTGGCACAAGGCTTCAAACGACAAATAGACTGCTGCTAGTAACAGAAACCCACCTTGCTATTACACCCCTCCGTGTACAAAACACCCAACAACCTTTCCAGCGAGAAAGTCAACGGGGGTCAAGAATCAGACTCCAAAGAGGAGTTGTCACGGGCTGACACTCAATGCTAGAGAAAGCCGCGGGCCATAAATACATAGATGGTGCAAGGCCACTAGAGAGAGGGACGTTCGCAAAGCGCACACCACGAAACAAAGAAATGACACGAGTCCCACAAAAAACCCACAATCCAAAGGGAGGAACAAAGACACAACCCGCTACTTCTTTTTCCCTTAGAAGGGGAGTGGCTCACGAGAGGACGAGGAATTCCCACGACGGTAAAGGCACGAGATAATATTGCCACCCTCATGCCCGTCGGCGAGGGAAATTTCGATCTCGATGGAGCTCAAACCGAGGGATGGGTTTTTCATTACCTGGAGACCCAACCCTTCCGTGAGGGCATGTCGAGTAATGGTCGGGAGGGACTAGGGTGGCCAGCCCAATGGGTTGAACCGCTCTTCATCCATCCCATACTGACCGCACCCCGACAATCTTCCCTCAGGGAAGGTTTGAGCTACTAGGAAAATGTGCAACAACTCCCTCGACCCAACCACCAGTGAAAATGCTCACCCAAGCAACACATCAACTGTCGCTGCCTTTTAGAGAGAACCAACTATGGAAGCTCGCACCCTTGGCCCATGCCTTCCAACGAACAAAAGACCGAGCACCACCACTACGAATGAGTCAGAATTTATCCATCGTATTTACCAAGCACCTCAACTTTGCAGCAACCATGCCCAGCCAAACAGATCATCAGAAGGGCTCCCAAGAAACAAGCTTCCAAACCCCCTGCAGAAACACATTGGGGGGAAGAAAAACAAAGTATGGGTGGGACAAGCACAAGCATGGCTTGCAAGCACACATGGAAAAACAAGCGTTACCTTGAGACAAGCAACCAACAATGTTCCTGCCAAACACCAAACCCACTCACCTAAAGACACACCACAAAGTCCCATATTGCAATCGAAACCCAACCAGCCCGAACCAGAAAAGAAAACCCCTACTATCAATGATCCTACCGCAGGTTCACATATGGTAACCTTGTTACGAATTCTTCTTCCTCTAAATGATAAGGTTCAATGAACTTCTCACGACGTCGACGCTGGTGAACCACCATAGTCGACGCAATCCGGACACTTCACCAGATCATTCAATCAGTAGGAGCGATGGGCAGTGTGTACAAAGGGTAGGGACTTAGTCAACACGAGTTGATGACACGCGCTTACTAGGAATTCCTCGTTGAAGACCAATAATTGCAATGGTCTATCCCCATCACGATGCAATTTGAGAAGATTTCCTGATCCTCTCGAACAAGGAATAAAAACTCGTTGGTTGCATCAGTGTAGCGCACGTGTGGCCCAGAACATCTAAGGGCATCACAAACCTATTATTGCCTCAAACTTCCATGGCCTAAACGGCCATAGTCCCTCTAAGAAGCTGGCCGCGAAGTGGAACCTCCGCGTAGCTAGTTAGCAGGCTGAGGTCTCGTTCATTATCGGAATTAACCAGACAAATCGCTCCACCAACTAAGAACGGCCATGCACCACCACCCATAGAATCAAGAAAGAGCTCTCAATCTGTCAATCCTTACTATGTCTGCACCTGGTAAGCTTCCCTGTGTTGAGTCAAATTAAGCCACAGGCTCCACTCCTGATGGTGCCCTTCCATCAATTCCTTTAAGTTTCAGCCTTGTGACCATACTCCCCCCGGAACCCAAACACTCTGGTTTCTAAGAAGGTGTTGTCGGAGTCCTTAGAGCAACATCCGCCGATCCCTGGTCGGCATCATTTATGGCTGAGACTAGGACGGTATATGATCATCTTCGAGCCCCCAACTTTCGTTCTTGATTAATGAAAACATCCTTAGAAAATTCTTTCGCAGTGGTTTGTCTTTCATAAATCTAAGAATTTCACCTCTGACAATGAAATACGAATGCCCTTGATAGTCCCTATTAATCATTACTCCGGTCCTGAAGGCCAACACAATAGGACCAAACTCCTATCACGTTATTCCATGCTAATGTATTCAGAGCATAAGCTTGCTTTGAGCACTCTAATTTTTTCAAAGTAATAGTGCCGGAACCGTGACCCAGCCAATTAAGGCAAGGAGCACACTACCGATAAAAGGGACAGAAGGGCAGGTGCACACCGGGTAGGCAGACTGACCTTTACGACCCAAGATCCAACTACGAGCTTTTTAACTACAACAACTTAAATATACGCTATTGGAACTGGAATTATCGCAGCTGCATGCACCAAAATTTCCCTCCAATGGATCCTCGTTAAGTGATTTAGATTGTACTCATTCAAATTACCAGACTCGATGAGCCCAGTATTGTTATTTATTGTCACTACCTCCCCATGTCAGGATTGGGTAATTTTCACGCCTACTGCCTTCCTTGGATGTGGTAGCCTTTTCTCAGGCTCCCTCTCCGGAATCGAACCCTAATTCTCTGTCACCCGTCACCACCATGGTAGGCCTCTATCCTACTATCAAAAGTTGATAGGGTAGAAATTTGAATGAAGCATCGCCAGCACAAGGGTTGTGCGATGCGTCGAGTTATCATGATTCACCAGAGAAGTGGGAAAGCCCGCGCCGGCCTTTTATCTAAAAAATGCATCCCTTCCAAAGAGTCGAGATATGGTGCACATATTAGCTCTAGAATTACTATGGTTATCTGAGTAGTATGGTACCATCAAAAAAACTATAACTGATTTAATGAGCCATCCACAGTTTCACAGTCTGAATTAGTTCATACTTAGACATGCATGGCTTAATCTTTGAGACAAGCATATGACTACTGGCAGGATCAACTACGTAGCACCCTCCCACTTCAAAGGGAATTCTGGGTGCTCTCTTACCAAGAGCCAACCTGAACACCCATCAAGCCAAAGAGATGTCAAAATATCATGTAAAACTTTTATGCTATGCACCTCTTGCATCACAAGAAGGAAGCACACGCAACATGCTAAGGACATGGCGAACAAATGGGCAGACCTACCAAGCCACAACGCACCAAGGCCACTCCAGAGTTTGCATCCATAGCCCAACCAACAAGAAAACGAGCGATCACTCAACCACTCCCTTAGAAATGCCTCCAAAGGCCTCCATGCCCTGCACCGAGGCCACCTAGGAGTCCACCCGGATAGCAGCAGCGGTGGATCTAGATCACCTGATCGCCTACGGTAGCCTTGATGCAAAGGAAACAAATGGAGGATGACCAACCATGCAACCTCTATATTATAAAGGATCCACAACCCTCCCCGCCCTGCACCAAGGCCACCTAGGAATCCACCCGAACAACAACAACAATGTACCTCGATCTCCCGACCGCCTACGGTAGCCTCGATGTGAAGGAAAAGGAAGGAAAATTAAAAGAGGACGATCAACCACATAAATCCTATCATAGAGAGGCAATACAAACCTCCCCGCACCCACACCAATGCCACCTAGGAGTCCACCCGAACAACAGCAACAGTGGAAATTGATCGGATGATCGCTTGTGGCAGCCTCGACACAAAGGCAATGGAAGGAAATAATACAAGACAAACTGAGCCTACACCCTCCCTTAGAAATGCCCCCCAACCCACCCCTCCCCGCATAGGGTTCACCTAGGAGTCCACCCGGATATCAACAATGATGGACCTCAATCACATGATCGCCTACAGTAGCCTCAATGTAGAGGAAATGGAAGGAAATAAAACAAGAACAACCGAGCCCACAACCTCTCTTAGAAATTCCCCCCGACCCTCCACGCCATGCAACGAGGCCACTTAGGAGTCCACTTGGACAGCAGCAATGGTGGACCTCGATCACTTGACTGCCTGCGGCAACCACGATACGAAGGCAAAGGGGAAGGAAATAAATGCAAATCAAGAGGCTCACTACACAATACAAGAACAAATATCCAAACAGGAGGATGGATCGGGCAGCTCCGCACCCCATGCACCCTATGTACAGGCAACCTAGGAGATTTCCCACAGCTTTACCGACTGGACGATGAATAATTTTCCCCTACGGACACCTCCATGCAAAGGAGGGAGGTCGAAGCATTCCACCTCGAAATCCTTCTTCCATATAACCCCCACCATCGATGTAGCAAGCCTCCTCCCCGTTGGACCATGAGCGCAAACACAATTGAAACAACAAGTGCCCACCAACCCTCCCCTCCCCGCAGAGAGGCCACCTAAGAGTCCACCCGGACAGCAGCAATGATGGACCTCGATCGCATGATCGCCTGCGGTAGCCTCAATGAAAAGGAAATGGGAGGAAACAAAACAAGAAGACCAACTGAGCCCACAACCTCTCTTAGAAATGTGCCCCCCGACCCTCCACGCCACGCACTAAGGCCACCTAGGAGTCCACCCGGACAGCAGCAATGGTGGACCTCGATCACTTGACTGCCTGTGGCAACCACGATGCGAAGGAAAAGGAAGGAAATAAATGCAAATCAAGAGGCTCGCTACACAATACAAGAACATATCCAAACAGGAGGAGGGATCAGGCAGCTCCGCACCCCATGCACCCTACGTACAGGCAACCTAGGAGATTTCCCACAGCTTTACCGACTAGACGATGAATAATTTTCCCCTACAGCCACCTCCATGCAAAGGAGGGAGGTCGAAGTGTTCCACCTCGAAATCCTTCTTCCAGATAGCCCCCACCATCGATGTAGCAAGCCTCCTCCCCATTGGACCACGAGCGCATACACAATTGAAACAACAAGTGCCCCCCAACCCTCCCCTCCCCGCATAGAGGCCACCTAGGAGTCCACCCGGACAGCAGCAACGATGGACCTCGATCACATGATCACCTGCGGCAGCCTCAATGCAAAGGAAATGGAAGGAAACAAAACAACAAGACCAACCAAGCCCACGACCTCTCTTAGAAATGTACCCCCGACCCTCCACGCCACGCACTGAGACCACCTAGGAGTCCACCCGGACAGCAGAAATGGTGGACGTTGATCAATTGACCGCTTGCCGTAACCACGATGCGAAGGCAAAGGAAGGAAATAAATGCAAATCAAGAGGCTCGCTACACAATACAAGAACATATCCAAACAGGAGGAGGGATCGGGTAGCTCCGCACCCCCCGCACCCTACGTACAGGCAACCTAGGAGATTTCCCACAGCTTTACCGACTGGACGATGAATATTTTTCCCCTACGGCCACCTCCACGCAAAGGAGGGAGGTTGAAGTGTTCCACCTCGAAATCCTTCTTCTAGATAGCCCCCACCATCAACATAGCAAGCCTCCTCCCCATTGGACCAGGAGCGCATACACAATTGAAACAACAAATGCCCATAAACGTTGTGACTTAACATTTCCAACTGCAAAATCCTGCCACGCATGCAAGATGCAAGGGAAAAGCCGACCCCTTGATCAAACATATGGGCCAACACATCTATCAAAACCTCAAAGCCAAGGCAACCATGAACAATGTGCACTTTGAAACGAACGCCAACCCTTGACTTTACAATAAGGAGAACATCACCTCACATCGCCCAACAGAAAAAGAAAGCAAGAGGGAGGGGTAGGTGGTTTACAACCAAAACCCTTCCATGTTCCTCTTAAATGTATGCATCTCAATCGACAATGGCAACACGGAAAGAGTAAAAGCACAAGACACCGGCACCATAAATAGCCAAAAAATGAAGAGGCTAGCCATCACAAGGAGCCACACCACAACAACCCATACAACTCCCAAACTTGGAGCAGAAGGGGAATTGTTCACATATGCCTCCCGGGACAAGCATGGCCAACATTACCGCTCATGCGCTACCGAGTGTGTATGGAGAGACGATGAAAATTGGCCTCCCTACAAACGAACCAAGGCCATTCTTGAGGCAAACCCAAAAAACCAACTCAATTACCAACCCACCTTTCACACGAAAAGCAAAACCATCCGCACCAAATAGGGAGGATGTGAACAATATAATGAGGATCCAATTCCAATGGAGCCACAAATGGCTACTCAGTCCAATCAAAATTCTCTATTCGCAACAACTGAGGGGCATGATAGCGACATAGGCACGACAGAGTTTTGGGGCTTCCATCTGGGACCGCAACAACGAAGGCTCAAAGGAGTGTCCAGAAAACTTTCAACGTTATTATCGTTGGGATGGGAAAGAGGGATGGGGATGAGCATGGCCCACATTACCACTCATGTGCTACCGAGTGGGGATGGAGAGAAGATGAAAATCGGCCGCCCTACAAATGACCCAAGGCCATCGTTCAGGTAAACCCAACAAAGCAACTTGATTACCAACCCACCTTTCACATGGAAAGAAAACCTGTCACCGGTATCTTTTGGAGGGGCATTAGGGGGACCAAGACGAGCCAAGGAGCCACACCAAAACAACCCATACAGCTCCAATAACTTAGAGAGCAGAAGGGAAATTGTTCACATATGCCTCCCGGGACGAGCATGGCCAACATTACCGCTCATGCGCTACCAAGTGGAGATGGAGAGATGATAAAAATCGGACACCCTACAAATGACCCAAGGCCATCATTCAAGAAAACGTGAAAACAAAACTCGATTACCAACCCACCTTTCACACGGAAAGAAAACCTATCGCTCGTATCATCTAGAGGGGCGCAAGGGGACCAAGACGAGCTAGGGAGCCAAACCATAACAGCCCCTACAGCTCCAAGAACTTAGAGAGCAATTTTCCACGTATGCCTCTCAGGACGAGCAAGGGCAACATTACTGCTCATGCGCTAACGAGTGGGGATGGAGAGAAGATGAAAATCGTCCACCCTACAAACGAACCAAGGCCATCATTCAGGCAAACGTGAAAACACAACTCGATTACCAACCCACCTTTCACACGGAAAGAAAACCTATCGCTGGTATCATCTGGAGGGGCACAAGGGGGACCAAGACGAGCCAGCAAGCCACACCACAATAGCCCATACAACTCCAAGGACTTGGAGAGCGGAAGGGGAATTGTTCACATATGCCTCCCAGGACGAGCATGGCCAACATCACCACTCATGCGCTACTGAGTGGGGATGGAAAGAAGATGAAAATTAGCCGCCCTACAAACGACCCAAGGCCATCATTTAGGCAAACACGAAAACACAAGTCGATTACCAACCCACCTTTCAAACGGAAAGAAAACCTGTCACTGGTATCATCTGGAGGGGCACAAGGGGACCAGGATGAGCAAGGGAGCCACACCACAAGAGCCCATACAGCTCCAAGAACTTGGAGAATAGAAGGGGAATTGTTCACATATGCCTCCCAGGATAAGCATGGCCAACATTACCGCTCATGTGCTACCGAGTGGGGATGGAGAGAAGATGAAAATAGGAAGCCCTACAAACAACCCAAGGCCATTGTTCAGGAAAACACGAAAACACAACTCGATTACCAACCCACCTTTCACATGGAAAGAAAACCTGTCACTGGTATCATATGGAGGGGCACGAGGGGACCAGGACGAGCCAGGGAGCCACACCACAATAGCCCATACAGCTCCGAGAACTTGGAGAGCAGAATGGGAATTGTTCACATATGCCTCCGAGGATGAGCATGGCCAACATTACCGCTCATGCGCTACCGAGTGGGGATGGAGAGAAGATGAAAATCGGACGCCATACAAATGACCCAAGGCCATCGTTCAGGCAAACCCAAAAACACAACTCAATTACTAATCCACCTTTCACATGGAAAGAAAACCTGTCACCGGTATCATATGGAGGGGCACGAGGGGACCAGGACGAGCCAGGGAGCCACACCACAATAGCCCATATAGCTCCGAGAAATTGGAGAGCGGAATGGGAATTGTTCACATATGCCTCCGAGGATGAGCATGGCCAACATTACCACTCATGTGCTACCGACTGGGGATGGAGAGAAGATGAAAATCGGCCGCCCTACAAACAACCCATGGCCATCGTTCAGGCAAACCCAAAAACACAACTCGATTACCAACCCACCTTTCACACGGAAAGAAAACCTGTCGCTGGTATCATCTGGAGGGGCACGAGGGGGACCAAGATGAGCCAGGGAGCCACACCACAATAGCCCATACAGCTCCAAGAACTTGGAGAGTAGAAGGGGAATTGTTCACATATGCCTCCCAAGACGAGCGTGGCAAACATTACTGCTCATGTGCTACCAAGTGGGGATGGAGAGAAGATGAAAATTGGCCACCCTACAAATGACCCAAGGCCATCGTTCAGGCAAACGCGAAAACACAACTCGATTACCAACCCACCTTTCGCACGGAAAGAAAACCTGTCGCTGGTATCATCTGCAGGGGCACGAGAGGACCAAGACCAGCCAGGGAGCCACACCAGAACAACCCATACAGAAATCCAAGAACTTAGGGATCTGAAGGGGAATTGTTCACATATGCCTCTCGGGATGAGCATGGCCAACATTACCGCTCACGCGCTACCGAGTGGGGATGGAGAGAAGATGAAAATTGGCCACCCTACAAATGACCCAAGGCCATCCTTCAGGCAAACCCAAAAACACCACTCAATTACCAACTCACCTTTCACGTGAAAAGGAAACCTGTCACTTGTATCATTTGGATGGGCACGAGGCACCCGGGGGGGAGGGGGGGGGGGGGGGCGACCAAGGTGAGCCAGGGAGCCACACCACACCCACCCGTACGAGTTTACACAGACACCCTCGACCGAACGAGTTTGCACGGATGCCCTCGCCTGACCCGCACGAACGAGTTGAGGCGGACCCCCTGAAATGACCCGCCTGTACGTGTTTACATGGGAGCGGACACGACCGTAACCAAAGGACAAGGGAGATTCGAGCAAATGTGATGCAAAAACGTGCACAAAGCCAACTTCGGGTCACAACATAGCAATTTTGATACAGGCTCGTTCCCCAGGGTGCACCCTTGCCCGACCCGCCCAAATGAGTTGATGCAAATGCCCTCAAACGACCCACCCGTGCGAGTTTACATGGGCACCCACACGAATGTAACAAAGGGACAAGGGAGAGCTGGACAAACAAGCTGCACGGACATGCACAAAGACAACCTCGGGTCACAACTTAGCATTTTTAATACGATCTCGTTCACTCGGGCGCGCCCTCGTCCGACCCGCCCGAATGAGATGACACAGACGCTCTCAAATGACCCGCCCAAACGAATTTTCATGTGTGCCCACACGATCGAAACGAAGTGACAAGGGAGACCCGGGGAAAAAAGCAGCACGAACGTGCTCAAAGCTAACCTCGGGTCACAACTTAGCATTTTTGATACGGGCTAGTTCGCTCAGGCGCGCCCTCGCCTGAATGAGTTCACACGGATGCCCTCAAATGACCTGACCGAACGATTTTGCATGGGCGCCCGCACGACTGAAACGAAGCGACAAGCAAGAGCCGGGCAAACGAGCTGAATGAATGTGCACAAAGCCAACCTCAGGTCACAACTTAGAATTTTTTGATACGGGCTCGTTCGCCCGGGCGCGCCCTCGCCCGAATGAGTTCACACGGACTCCCTCAAACAATCGGCCTAAAGGAATTTGCATGGGCGCCCGCACGACCGAAACGAAGTGACAAGGGAGAGCCAGGCAAACGAGCAGCATGAACATGCGCAAAGTCAACCTTGGGTCACAACTTAGCATTTTTGATATGGGCTTGTTCGTGCGGGCACGCCCTTGCCCGAACTACCCACCTGAACGAGTGCACATCGACGCCCTCAAACGACCCACCCGAACGAATTTGCATCGCCGCCTGCACGACCGAAACGAAGCGACAAGGGAGAGCGGAGAAAACAAGTTTCATGAACATGCACAAACCCAACCTCGCGTCACAGCTTAGCATTTTTTGATATGGGCTCGTTTGCCGGGCGTACCCTCGCCGGAACGAGTTCACACGGATGCCCTCAAATGACCCGCGCCGAACGAATTTGCATTGGTGCCCGCACGACCGAAATGAAGCGACAAGGGAGAGCCGGGAAAACGAGCTGCACAAACATGCACAAAGCCAACCTCTGGTCACAACTTAGCATTTTTGATTTGGGCTCATTCACCTGGGTGCGCCCTTGCCCGAATGACCCGCCCGAATGAGTTCACATGAACGCCCTCAAAGGACCCGCCCGAACAAATTTGCATTGGTGCCCGCATGACCGAAACGAAGCGACAAGGGAGAGCCAGGAAAATGAGCTGCATGAACGTGCACAAATCCAACCTTGGGTCACAACTTAGCATTTTTGATATGGGCTCGTTCGAACAGGTGCACCCTCGCCCGACCAAGTTGACATGGACGCCCTCAAACGACCTGCCTGAATGAATTTGCATGGGCACCTGCACGACCGAAACAAAGTGACAAGGGAGAGCCGGGAAAACGAGCTGCACGAATGTGTACAAAGGCAACATCATGTCACAACTTAGCATTTTCGATACAGGCTCATTCACCTGGGCATGCCCTCGCCCAAACGACCCGCCCGAACGAGTTCACACGAACGCCCTCAAACGACCCGCCTGAACGATTTTGCATGGGCGCCCACACGACCGAAACAAAACGACAAGGGAGAGTCCGGAAAACGAGCTGAATGAATGTGCATAAAGCCAACCTCGGGTCACAACTTAGCATTTTTTCATACGGGCTCATTCGCCCAGGTGTGCCCTCGCCCGAACGAGTTCACGTGGATGCCCTCAAACGACCGGCCCAAACGATTTTGCATGGGTACCCGCACGATCGAAACAAAGTGACAAGGGAGAGCCAGGCAAATGAGTTGCACGAACATGCACAAAGCCAACCTCGGGTGACAACTTAGCATTTTTGATACGGGCTCGTTCGCTCGGGCACGCCCTCACCTGAATGACCCGCCCGAATGAGTTGACACGGATTCCCTCAAACGACCCGCCTGAATGATTTTGCATGGGCACCCGAACAACCGAAACAAAGCGACAAGGGAGAGCCGGGCAAACGAGCTGCACGAACGTGCACAAATCCAACCTCGGGTCACAACTTAGCATTTTTGATACGGGCTCATCAGCCCAGGTGTGCCCTCACCCAAACGACCCCCCCCCCGATCGAGTTCATATGGACGCCCTCAAACGACCCACCTAAACGAATTTGCATGGGCACCCGCATGACCGAAATGAAGTGACAAG
Source organism: Pinus tabuliformis (assembly GCA_031772625.1). Lineage (NCBI taxonomy): Eukaryota > Viridiplantae > Streptophyta > Pinopsida > Pinales > Pinaceae > Pinus > Pinus tabuliformis. The sequence goes on from CM062809.1 coordinate 799,309,622, forward strand.
GGAGAGCCGGGCAAAAGAGCTGCACGAACGTGCACAAAGCCAAACTCGAGTCACAACTTAGCATTTTTTGATACAGGCTCGTTCGCCCAGGCGTGCCCTCACCCGAACGACCCGCCCGAACGAGTTTACATGGACGCCCTCAAACGACCTGCCCGAACGATTTTGCATGGGTGCCCGAACAACCAAAACAAAGTGACAAGGGAGAGCCGGGAAAACGAGCTGCACGAACGTGCACAAAGCCAACCTTGGGTCACAACTTATCATTTTTTTATACGGGCTCGTTCGCCCGAGCACACCCTCGCCCAAACGACCCACCCGAATGAGTTAACACGGACACCCTCAAACAACCAGCCCGAACGATTTTGCATGGGTGCCCGAATGACTGAAACGAAGCGACAAGGGAGAGCCGGGAAAATGAGCTGCACGAACATGCACAAAGCCAACCTCGAGTCACAACTTATCATTTTTTGATACGGGCTCGTTCTCCTGGGTGTGCCCTCGCCTGAACAACCCACCCGAACGCGTTAACATGGACGCCCTCAAATGATCCACCCGAACAATTTTGCATGGGTGTTGAACAATGGAAACGAAGCGACAAGAGAGAGCCAGGAAAACAAGCTGCACGAACGTGCACAAAGCCAACCTCGGGTCACAACTTTGCATTTTTTATATGGGCTCATTCGCCTGGGCGTGTCGTCACCGAAACAGCCCACCCGAACGATTTTGCATGGGCGCCCGAACCACCGAAACAAAGCGATAAGGGAGAGCCGGGAAAACGAGCTGCATTAACATTCACAAAGCTAACCTCAGGTCAAAACTTAGCATTTTTGATACGGGCTCATTCGCCCGGGCGCGCCCTCACCCGAACAACCCTCCTGAATGAGTTGACACGGACGCCCTCAAACGACCTGCCCAAAGTAATTTGCATGGGCACCCGCACGACCAAAACCAAGCGACAAAGGAGAGCCGGGCAAATGAGCTGCACAAATGTGCACAAAGACAACCTCGGGTCACAACTTAGCATTTTTTCATACGGGCTCGTTTGCCTAGGTGTACCCTCACCCGAACGACCCACCCAAATGAGTTCACGCAAATGCCGTCAGATGACCTACCTAAACGATTTTTCATGGGTGCCTGAACGACCGAAACGAAGCGACAAGGGAGAGCCAGGAAAACGAGCTGCATGAACGTGCACAAAGCCAACCTCGAGTCACAACTTACCATTTTTTGATACAGGCTCTTTCACCTGGGTGTGCCCTCACTCGAACGACCCGCCCGAACGAGTTAACACAGACACCCTCAAATGACCCGCCTGAACGATTTTGCATGGGCGCCCAAACGACCGAAACGAAGCGACGAGGGAGAGTCGGGCAAACGAGCTGCACAACCATGCACAAAGCCAACCTTGGGTCACAACTTAGCATTTTTGATACAGAATCGTTCACTTGGGCACGCCCTCGCTCGAATTACCCGTCCGAATGAGTTCACACGGACACCCTCAAATGACCTGCCCGAACGATTTTGCATGGGTTCCCGCACGACCGAAACGAAGTGACAAGGGAGAGTCGGGAAAACGAGCTGCACGAACATGCACAAAGCCAACCTCGGGTCACAACTTAGCATTTTCTGATATAGGCTCATTCACTCGGGCACACCCTCGCCCGAACGACCTGCCCGAATGAGTTCACACGGACGCCCTCAAATGACCCACCCGAATTATTTTGCCACCACCGCCGCCTTTTCAAGAGAACCAACTATGGAAGCCCGCACCCTTGGCCCATGCCTTCCAATGAACAAAAGACCAAGCACCACCGCTATGAATGAGTTCAAATTTATGTATCGCATTTACCAAGTACCTCAACTCTGCAGCAACCATGTCTGGCCGAACAGATCGTCGGAATGGAACCCAAGAAACAAGCTTCCGAACCCCATGAAGAAACACATTGGGGGAAGAAAAACAAAGGATGGGTGGGAAAAGCACAAGCATGGGGGGAAGAAAAAAAAAGGATGGGTGGGACAAGCACAAGCATGGCTTACAAGCACACATGAAAAAACAAGTGTTACCTCGAGACAAGCAACCAACAATGTTCTCGCCAAACACCAAACCCGCTCCCCTAGAGACGCACCACAAAGTCCCACATTGCAATTGAAACCCAACCAGCCCGAACCAAAAAAGAAAACCCCTGCTATCAATGATCCTACCACTGGTTCACCTACGGTAACCTTGTTACGACTTATCCTTCCTCTAAATGATAAGGTTCAATGAACTTCTCATGACGTCGATGGCGGTGAACCACCATCGTCAACGCAATCCAAACACTTCACCAAATCATTCAATCGGTAGGAGCGACAGGTGGTGTGTACAAAGGGCAGGGACGTAGTCAACACGAGTTGATGACACGCGCTTACTAGGAATTTCTCGTTGAAGACCAATAATTGCAATGGTCTATCCCCATCATGATGCAATTTGAGAAGATTTCTCGATCCTCTTGAACCAGGAATAAAAACTCGTTGGCTACATCAATGTAGCACACGTGCGGCCCAGAACATCCAAGGGCATGAAATACCTGTTATTGCCTCAAACTTCCATGGCCTAAACGGCCATAGTCCCTCTAAGAATCTAGCCACAAAGGGGAACCTCCACGTAGCTAGTTAGCAGGCTAAGGTCTCATTCGTTATCAGAATTAACCAGACAAATCGCTCCACAAACTAAGAACAACCATGCACCACCACCCATAGAATCAAGAAAGAGCTCTCAATCTATCAATCCTTACTATGTCTGGACCTGGTAATTTTCCTCGTGTTGAGTCAAATTAAGCAACAAGCTCCACTCCTAGTGGTGCCCTTCCGTCAATTCCTTTGAGTTTCAGCCTTGCGACCATACTCCCCCCGGAACCCAAACACTTTGATTTCTCAGAATGTTCTGGCGGAGTCCTTAGAGCAACATCCACTGATCCCTGGTCGGCATCGTTTATGGTTGAGACTAGGATGGTATCTGATTGTCTTCGAGCCCCCAACTTTCATTCTTGATTAACGAAAACATCCTTGGAAAATGTTTTCGCAGTGGTCCATCTTTCATAAATCCAAGAATTTCACTTTTGACAATGAAATATGAATGCCCCCGAAAGTCCCTATTAATCATTACTCCGGTCCCGAAGGCCAACACAATAGGACCAGACTGTTATCAAACTATTCCGTGCTAATGTATTCAGAGTATAAGCTTGCTTTGAGCACTCTAATTTTTTCAAAGTAACAGCGCCGAAACCGTGACCCAGCCAATTAAGGCCAGGAGCACGCTGCCGACAACAGGGATGGAAGGGCAGGTGCACACCGAGTAGGCGGACCGACCTTTATGACCCAAGATCCAACTACGAGCTTTTTAACTGCAACAAATTAAATATATGATATTGGAGCTGGAATTACCGCGGCTGCTGGCACCAGACTTTCCCTCCAATGGATCCTCGTTAAGGGATTTAAATTGTACTCATTCCAATTACCAGACTCGATGAGCCCAGTATTTTTATTTATTGTCACTACCTCCCCATGTGAGGATTGGGTAATTTGTGCGCCTGCTGCCTTCCTTGGATGTGGTAGCCGTTTCTCAAGCTCCCTCTCCAGAATCAAACCCTAACCCTCCATCACCCATCACCACCATGGTAGGCCTCTATCCTACCATCGAAAGTTGATAGGGCAGAAATTTGAATGAATATTGCCAGCACAAGGGCTATGCGATCCGTCGAGTTATCATGATTCACCGGAGAAGCGAGCAAGCCCGCGCCGGCCTTTTATCTAAAAAATGCATCGCTTCCAAAGAGTCGGGACTTGGTGCACGTATTAGCTCTAGAATTACTACGGTTATCCGAGTAGTATGGTACCATCAAAAAAACTATAACTGATTTAATGAGCCATCCGCAGTTTCACAGTATGAATTAGTTCATACTTAGACATGCATGGCTTAATCTTTGAGAAAACCATATGACTACTTGCTGGATCAACTAGGTATCACACTCCCATTTCAAAGGGCATTCTGGGCGCTCTCTTACCGAGAGCCAACCTAAACACCCATCAAGCCAAAGAGATGTCAAAATATCATGTAAAACTTTTATGCCTTGCACCTCTTGCATCCCAAGAAGGAAGCAAACGCAACATGCCAAGGACATGGCGAACAAATGGGCAGACCTTCCAAGCCACAACACACCAAGGCCACTTTGGATTTTGCATCCACGGCCCAACCAACAAGAAAATTAGCGATCACTCACCCACTCCCTTAGAAATTCCTACAAAGGCCTCCACGCCCCGCACTGAGGCCACCTAGGAGTCCACCCGGATAGCAGTAGCGGTGGACCTCGATCACCCGATCTCCTGTAGCAGCCTCGATGCAAAGGAAATAAATGGAGGATGACCAACCACGCAACCTCTATATTATAAATGATCCACAACCCTCCCTGCCCCGCACCGAGGCCACCTAGGAATCCACCCGGATAGCAGCAACGATGGACCTCGATCTTCCGACCGCCTATGATAGCCTCGATGAGAACGAAAAGGAAGGAAAATAAAAATAGGATGACCAACTACACAAATCCTATCATAGAGAGGCCATACAAACCTCCTCGCACCTGCACCAATGCCACCTAGGAGTCCACCCGGACAACAGAAACAGTGGACCTCAATTGGATGATCGCCTGCGGCAGCCTCGAAACAAAGGTAAGGGAAGGAAATCATACAAGAAAAATTGAGCCCACAACCTCCCTTAGAAATGCCCCCCAACCCACCCCTCCCCACACAAGGGCCACCTAGGAGTCCACCTGGACAGCATCAACGATGGACCTCGATCACATGATCGTCTGTGGAAGCCTCAATGCAGAGGAAACAGAAGGAAATAAAACAAGACCAACCGAGCCCACAACCTCTCTTAGAGATGCCCACCGACCCTCCACGCCATGTACCGAGGCCACCTAGGATTCCACCCGAACATCAACAATGGTGGACCTCGATCACTTGACCGCCTGCGGCAACCACGATTCGGTGGCAAAGGGGAAGGAAATAAATGCAAATCAAGAGGCTTGCTACACAATACAAGAACACATATCCAAACATGAGGAGGGATCGGGCAGCTCCGCACCCCACGCACCCTACGTACAAGCAACCTAGGAGATTTCCCACAGCTTTACCGACCAGACGATGAATTATTTTCCCCTACGGCCACCTCCACGCAAAGTAGGAAGGTCGAAGTGTTCCACCTTGAAATCCTTCTTCCAGATAGCCCCCACCATCGATGTAGCAAGCCTCCTCCTCGTTGGACCACGAGCGCATACACAATTGAAACAACAAGTTCCCTCCAACCCTCCCCTCCCCGTAGAGAGGCCACCTAGGAGTCCACCTGGACAGTAGCAACGATGGATCTCAATCGCATGATCGCCTGTGATAGCCTCAATGCAAAGGAAACAGAAGGAAACAAAACAACAATACCAACTGAGCCCACAATCTCTCTTAGGAATGTGCTCCCCAACCCTCCATGCCACGCATCAAGGCCACCTAGGAGTCCACCCGGACAGTAGCAACGGTGGAACTCGATCACTTGACTACCTGCGGCAACCATGATGCGAAGGCAAAGGAAGGAAATAAATGCAAATAAAGAGGCTCTGTACACAATACAAGAACATATCCAAATAGGAGGAGAGATCGAGCAGCTCCCCACCCCACACATCCTACGTACAAGCAACCTAGGAGATTTCCCATAGCTTTACCGACTAGACGATGAATAATTTTCCCCTACGTCCACCTCCACGCAAAGGAGGGAGGTCCAAGTGTTCCACCTCGAAACCCTTCTTCTAGATAGCCCCCACCATCAATGTAGCAAGGCTCCTCTCTATTGGACCACGAGCGCATACACAATTGAAACAACAAGTGCCCCCCAACCCTCCCCTCCCTGTAGAGAGGCCACCTAGGAGTCCACCCAGATAGAACCAACGATGGACCTCGATTGCATGATCACCTACATCAACCTCAATGCAAAGGAAATGGAAGGAATCAAAACAACAAGACCAACCAAACCCACAACCTCTCTTAGAAATGTGCCCCCTGACCCTCCACGCCACACACCGAGGCCACCTAGGAGTCCACCCGGACAGCAGCAACGGTGGACCTCGATCACTTGACAATGTGCAGCAACCATGATGCAAAGGCAAAGGAAGGAAATAAATGCAAATAAAGAATCTCGGTACACAATACAAGAACATATCCAAATAGGAGGAGGGATAGGGAAGCTCCACACCGCCCGCACCCTACGTACAGGAAACCTAGGAGATTTCCCACATCTTTACCGACTGGACGATGAATAATTTTCCCCTACGACCACCTCCATGCAAAGGAGGGAGGTCGAAGAATTCCACCTCAAAATCCTTCTTCCAGATATCCCCCACCATCGAAATATCAAGCCTCCTCCCCATTGGACCAGGAGCGCATACACAATTGAAACAACAAATGCCCATAAACTTTGTGACTTAACATTTCCAACCGCAAAATCCTACCACGCACGCAAGATGCAAGGGAAAATCCAACCCCTCGATCAAACATATGGGCCAACACATCTATCAAAACCTCAAAGCCAACACAACCACGAACGATGTGCACTTTGAAAGGAATTCTAACCCTTGACTTTACAATAAGGAGAACAGCGCCTCACATCACCCGATGGAAAAAGCAAGCAAGAGGGAGGGATAGGTGGTTTACAACCAAAACCCTTCCACGTCCCTCTTAAATGTATGCATCTCAATGGACAATGCCAACACGGAAAGAGTACAAGCACAAGACACCGGCACCATAAACAACCGAACAATGAAGAGGCTAGCCATCACAAGGAGCCACACCACAACAACCCATACAAATCCCAAAACTTGGAGCAAAAGGGGAATCATTCACATATGCCTCCCGGGACAAGCATGGCCAACATTAATGCTCATGAGCTACCAAGTGGGTATGGAGAGAAGATGAAAATCGACCACCCTACAAATGACCCAAGGCCATTCTTGAGGCAAACCCGAAAAACCAACTCAATTACCAAACCACCTTTCACATGAAAAGAAAAACCCTCTACACCAAATAGGGAGGAGGTGAACAATATAACGAGGAGCCAATTTCAATGGAGCCACAAATGGCTACCCAGCCCAATCAAAATTCTCTATTCGCAACAACCGAGTGGCACGATAGCAACATAGGCACGACAGAGTTTTGGGGCTTCCAGCTGGGACTGCAACAACGAAGGTTCAAAGGAGCACCGAGAAAACTTTCAACATTCTTATCGTTGGGATGGGAAAGAGGGACGAGGATGAGCATGGCCCACATTACTGCTCATGTGCTACCGAGTGGGGATGGAGAGAAGATGAAAATCGGCCACCCTGCAAATGACCCAAGGCCATCGTTTGGGCAAACCCGATAAAGCAACTCGATTACCAACCCACCTTTCACACGGAAAGAAAACATGTCACCAGTATCTTCTCGAGGGGCACGAGGGGGACCAGGACGAGCCAAGGAGCCACACGAAAACAACCCATACAGCTCCAAGAACTTACAGAGTTGAAGGGGAATTGTTCACATATTCCTCTCGGGACGAGCATGGCCAACATTACTGTTCATGCACTCCTGAGTGGGGATGGAGAGATGATGAAAATCGGACTACCTACAAACGACCCAAGGCCATCGTTCAGGCAAACACGAAAACACAACTCGATTACCAACCCACCATCCACACAGAAAGAAAACTTGTCACTGGTATCATCTGGAGGGGCACAAGGGGACCAAGACAAGCCAGGGATCCAAACCACAATAGCCCCTACAACTCCAAGAACATAGAAAGAAATTGTCCACATATGCCTCACGGGATGAGCATGGGCAACATTACCGCTCATGCGCTACCGAGTGGGGATGGAGAGAAGATGAAAATTAGCCACCCTACAAATGACCCAAAGCCATCGTTCAAGCAAACGTGAAACAAAACTCGATTACCAACCCACCTTTCACATGGCAAGAAAACCTATCACTGGTATCATTTGGAGGGGCATGAGGGGGACCAGGAAAAGCCAGGGAGCCACACCACAACAACCCATAGAGCTCCAAAAACTTGGAGAGCGTAAGGGGAATTGTTCACATATGCCTCCCAAGACGAGCATGGCCAAATTTACCACTCATGCCCTACCAAGTGGGGATGGAGAGAAGATGAAAATCGGTTTCCCTACAAATGACCCAAGGCCATCGTTCAGGAAAACGTGAAAACACAACTCGATTACCAACCCACCTTTCACACGGAAAGAAAAATTGTCACTGGTATCATCTGGAGTGGTAAGAAGGGACCAGGACGAGCTAGGGAGCCACACCACAATAGCCCATATAACTCCAAGAACTTGGAGAGTGGAAGGGGAATTGTTCACATATGCCTCCCAGGATGAGCATGGCCAAAATTACCGCTCATGCGCTACCGTGTGGGGATGGAGAGAAGATGAAAATCGGCCGCCCTACAAACAACCCAAGGCCATCATTCAGGAAAACACGAAAACACAACTTGATTACCAACCCACCTTTCACACAGAAAGAAAAACTGTCGCTGGTATCATCTGGAGAGGCACGAGGGGACCAAGACGAGCCAGGGAGCCACACAACAACAACCCATATAGCTCCAATAACTTGGAGAGCAGAAGGGGAATTGTTCACATATGCCTCCCAAGATGAGCATGGCCAACATTACCGCTCATGCGCTACCGAGTGGGGATGGAGAGAAGATGAAAATCGGCCACCCTACAAATGACCCAAGGCCATCATTCAGGTAAACCCAAAAACACAACTTGATTACCAACCCACCTTTCACACGAAAAGAAAACCTGTCGCTGGTATCATCTGGAGGGGCACAAGGGGACCAGGACGAGCCAGGGAGCCACACCACAATAGCCCATACAGCTCCAAGAACTTGGAGAGCGGAAGGGGAATTGTTCACATATGCCTCCCAAGACGATCATGGCCAACATTACCACGCATGTGCTACCAAGTGGGGATGGAGAGAAGATGAAAATCGACCACCCTACAAACGACCCATGGCCATCGTTCATGCAAACCTGAAAACACAACTTGATTACTAACCCACCTTTCACACAGAAAGAAAACCTATTGCTGGTATCATATGGAGGGGCATGAGGGGGACCATGATGAGCCAGGGAGCCACACCACAATAGCCCATACAACTCCAAGAACTTGGAGAGAAGAAGGGGATTGTTCACATATGCCTCCCAAGACGAGCGTGGCCAACATTACCGCTCATGCACTACCGAGTGGGGATGGAGAGAAGATGAAAATCGACCACCCTACAAATGACCAAAGGCCATCATTCAAGCAAACGTGAAAACACAACTTGATTACGAGCCCACCTTTCACACGGAAAGAAAACCTGTCACTGGTATCATCTGGAGGGGCACGAGGGGACTAGAACGAGCTAGGGAGCGACACCACAACAGCCCATACAACTCCAAGGACTTGGAGAGCGGAAGGGGAATTGTTCACATATGCCTCCCACGATGATCATGGCCAACATTACTGCTCTTGCGCTACCAAGTGGGGATGGAGAGAAGATGAAAATCGACCGCCCTACAAATGACCCATGGCCATCATTCAGGCAAACCGAAAAACACAACTCAATTACCAGCCCACCTTTCACACGGAAAGAAAACCTGTCACTGGTATCATCTGGAGGGGCACGAGGGGGACTAGGATGAGCCAGGGAGCCACACCCCAACAGCCCATACAGCTCCAAGAGCTTGGAGAGAAAAAGGGGAATTGTTCACATATGCCTCCCAAGACGAGTGTGGCCAACATTACCGTTCATGCGCTACCGAGTGTGGATGGAGAGAAGATGAAAATCGGCCACCCTACAAATGACCCAGGGCCATCGTTTAGGCAAATGCAAAAACACAGCTTGATTACCAACCCACCTTTCACACGGAAAGAAAATCTGTCGCTGGTATCATCTGGAGGGGCATGAGATTACCAAGACGAGCCAGGGAGCCACACCACAACAACCCATACAAAACTCCAAGAACCTGGAGAGCTAAAGGGGAATTGTTCACATATGCCTCCTGGGATGAGCATGGCCAACATTACTACTCATGCGCTACCAAGTGCGGATGGTGAGAAGATGAAAATCAGCCACCCTACAGATGACCCAAGGGCATCTTTCAAGAAAACCCAAAAACACAACTCAATTACCAACCCACCATTCACGTGAAAAGGAAACCCGTCGCTGGTATCATCTTGAGGGGCATGAGGGGACCAAGGCGAACTAGGGAGCCACACCACAACAACCCATACAACTCCAAGGACTTAGAGAGCAGAAGGGGAATTGTTCACCTATGCCTCCCGGGACGAGCATGGCCAACATCACCGCTCATGCGCTACCATGTGGGGATGGAGAGAATATGAAAATCAACCACCCTACAAATGACCCAAGGCCATCCTTCAGGCAAACCCAAAAACACAACTCAATTACCAGCCCACCTTTCATGCGAAAATGAATCCTGTCACTTGTATCATTTGGATGGGCACGAGGCACCCGAGGGAGGACCAAGGCAATCTAAGGAGCCACACCACACCCAAACATACTAGTTTACATGGACACCCTCGACCAAATGAGTTTGCACGGACACCCTCGTCTGACCCGCCCGAATGAGCTGATGCAGATGCCCTCAAATGACCTGCCCGTACGAGTTTACATGGGTGCGGACACGACCGTAACGAAAGGACAAGGGAGAGCCAGGAAAATGAGATGCACGAATGTGCACAAAGCCAACCTCAAGTCACAACATAGCAATTTTGATATGGGCTCGTTCCCCAGGGCACACCCTCGCCCGACCCACCCAGACGAGTTGACGTGGACACCCTCAAATGACCCGCCCGTACAAGTTTACATGGGCGCCCACACGAATGTAACGAAGGGATAAGGGAGATACAGACAAACAAGCTGCATGAATTTGCATTAAGACAACCTCGGGTCACAACTTAGCATTTTTGATATGGGCGCGTTCGCCCGGGCGCGCCCTCGCCCAACCCACCCGAACGAATTTGCATGGGCACCCACACAACCGAAACGAAGCGACAAGGGAGAGCGAGGGAAACGAGCAGCACGAATGTGCACAAAGCCAACCTCGGGTCACAACTTAGCATTTTTTGATACGGGCTCATTCGCTCATGCACGCCCTCACCCGAAAGAGTTCACACGGACGCCCTCAAACGACTCGCCCGAACGATTTTGCATGGGCTCCTGCACGACTGAAACGAAGCGACAAGGGAGAGTCGGGCAAACGAGCTGCACGGACGTGCACAAAGCCAACCTCGGATCACAACTTAGCATTTTTTGGTAAGGGCTCGTTCGCCCGGGCGTGCCCTAACCCGAACAACCTGCCCAAACGAGTGCACGCGAATGCCCTCAAACAACCTGCCCGAACGAATTTGCATGGGTGCCTTCACGACTGAAATGAAGCGAAAATGGAGAGTCGGGCAAATGAGCTGCATGAACATGCACAAAGCCAACCTCGGGTCACAACTTAGCATTTTTTGATACGGGCTCGTTCGCCCAGGCACACCCTCGCCCGAATAAGTTCTAATGGACACCCTGAAACGACCTACCCGAACGAATTTGCATGGACGCCCGCATGACCGAAATGAAGCGACAAGGGAGAGCAGGGAAAACGAGCTGCACAAACGTGCACAAAGCCAACCTCGGGTCACAACTTAGCATTTTTGATTTGGGCTCGTTCGCCCGGGCGTGCCCTCGCCCGAACGAGTTCACACGGATGCCCTCAAATGACCCGCCTGAACAAATTTGCATGGGCGCTCGTACAACCGAAATGAAGTGACAAGGGAGAGTCGGGAAAACGAGCTGCGTGAATGTGCACAAAGCCAACCTCGAGTCACAACTTAGCATTTTTGATATGGGCTCATTCGTGTAGAAATTTTGAATAATTTAACACATTCAATGGATATTATCCTGATCATGTACTATTGTGGAATACATACACAATACATAAGCTCCTCTACGTTGATCATCAATATAGCAGCATCAATAACAATAAAACATCAAGAGCATTCACACATTAACACAGTATGTATCCCGGGAAAAGCATCTCGCTGAAAACCCCAACTATCTGTATATTAATGATTGAGTCATGTAACATTACACAACATAAAACTTCTCACAAGTATCTCCACCTCTGTTACACACAATACAGATCAGATCTGATCTCCAAATCTCTTCCACTGCTTGCCTGCCTCCACTGCTCAATACCTGCTCAAGAATGATGAGAATGGCTCACCAAACTCGTTTTTCACCTGCAAAATAGTCACTCACTCTTTGTTGGACGTGAGCACAAGCTATAATGTGGGCAAATATGTGAGCAAACTCATTGGCATACTCAATCCCTTGATTGTGCAAGATCTGGTGCACAACTATAGTCACAACTGATAGCAATCTGATTCTCTACCACCTGTCCCTGTTGAACTGAACATGCACTAACATGCAACTGAGTTAACTGATGTATTCATTAGTTGTGTTATGAGTTAATAACTTGTGTAATTAATTAATAACTAATTCACCCAACTCATCTCTAGTCTATTTTCTAGTTAGACTAAATGCAACCAGTTTAACAAAGCTAAACTGAACACAACTCCATCAACTCCACAATCAACTCCACCAAACTCAACTGATTGAGTTCTAACTGAAGTCATGCATGCAACAACTCAACTGACTCATAAGAAAAGTGTATTTCCTTCTGACAGCTGCATGTGCCACCTCTGTAGCTCAAACTGAAATGCTCCAAGAGAATAAGATTAAGTTTATAGTCCAAATATTATTGTGAGATAATAATATTTGACTTTTCTATTTTTGACAGCCAGTCTAAAAATAGCCTTTGATCACTCACACTGTGATCACTCACACTTTCATCAAAAATAGAAGTCCATCTATTTTTTCCCAACTTGATCAATCATCCATAAACAGCAACCTACAATCCATAGACATGATCCATATGTCTAAAAATAGACATAGTCTAAAAATAGACTTGCGCCAAAAATAGCCTGCGGGCCCACTTAGTGAAGGCGACTCTTTTCACTAAGCTCCATCATCTTGTTGCAATCTCAACACTCCCTCTCGACAAGATATGGATTATCCGCAACCCCTATCCTGCCTCGATGGTACTCGAATTTGCTCCTGGTGAGAGCCTTCGTCAGAATATCAGCATCCTGATCCTCCGTTGGAATGTACGAAAGTAACATGATCCTCCGCTGCACACAATCTCTGATATGATGGTACCTGATGTCAATATGTTTATATCTATCATGAAATATAAGATTATATTAGATATTTTTGGGATTCAACTGCGTTAAGAAAGTCATTAACGTATGACCATTTCCATGAGAGGTAGTCGTAACTGACTAATTTCTCATGATTTTTGAATTGTTCACTTAGCACTCATTGCATCGGGTGATGCTCATAGGGGTGAAGAAGTGGGATTGAAACTAGTGAAATGAATCACACAACGTCAATCCTCACTTCCGGGGCTTGCACCCGGTAACCAGGACTTCCCGGGAGGTCACCCATCCCAGATCTCCTCTGGCTCAAGCGCGCTTAATGCAACTCTGGTTATCACAGTAAATCACAGTAGGATCCAAATGAGAATTGAACAAACCAATTAGGATCTTCCTCATCCATATAGCCTCGCATGCAGCCAAACTTGCTGCCATATACTCGGCCTCCGCTGAACTGAGTGCCACGGATCTCTGTTTCATGTTGTACCAAGAAATTGTTGTCGATCCAATACTGAAGACCCGTCCTGATGTGCTCTTTCTGTCTGTTGGGCTCCCTGCCCAATCTGCATCCGTGAAGCCACATAGCTTCACCTCATCCTCCTGTCTGTACCACAAACCATATCCCAATGTGCCTATCAAGTAGCGCAATACATGCTTACCCTCCTTCCAGAAGAGCTTGGTAGGCTTAACCATAGCTTGTGAAAGCTGGTTAACTGCATAGCATATATCAGGTCGTGTATTGACCAAATACATCAACGACCCCACCAACTGTCGATAAACAGTGGCATCCAATTCTTCTCCTGAAGTGGCATCCTCCTTCCTCCAACCTCCAGGAAGAGGAGTATCAACAGGCTTGCAGCCATGCATGTTGAACTTCTCCAGTATCTCCCGAGCATACTTGCCCTGAGAAACAAATAGTCCACCACTACGCTGCCATATTTCCAATCCCAAGAAATAGTGAAGGAGGCCCAAATCCTTCATCTCAAACTCTGTAGCAAGATCCTTCTTGCATGACAGTATCAACATCTCATCACCCGTTAGAATCAAATCATCAACATACAATACAATGATAAGCAACTTACCCTTCACCACAATCTGGTATAGGTTCGGATCCGCCTCGCTCTTGGAGAATCCAAGTCTTGTGAAATAGCTGTCTATCCGTGTGTACCAAGAACGTGGTGCTTGCTTCAACCCATACAGCACTCTCTTGAGCCTGCACACATGCGACTCACTACTGAAGACTTCAAAGCCTTCGGGTTGCTCAATGTACACCTCCTCCTCAATGACTCTGTTGAGGAACGCAGTCTTCACATCCATCTGATGAATGTGCCATCACATCTGCACTGAGAGAGTAAGAATCGTCCGTATGGAAGAATACCTTGCGACAGGTGCAAAGGTCTCCTCATAATCGATCCCCTCAATCTGTGAAAAGCCTCGGGCAACAAATCTTGCCTTGTACTTCTCCACACTCCCGTCAGCTGCCTGCTTGACCTTGTAGATCCATCTCGAACCCACCACTGTTTTCCCTTCCGGTCTAGGAACAATCTCCCATGCACTATTTCTGACAATAGAATCATACTCTTCCACCATGGCGTCTACCCATGCAGGATCCTCCATAGCTTCCTCAAAAGAGGATGGCTCAGTCACAACACACTTGCCCATAAGAGCCATGTATCTAGTGTACCGATCAGGTGACTGTCTCTACCTGCGTTGGGCTGTAGGTGGTCCTACAACTTTCTCTGCATCTTGAGCCAGTCGCTCAGCTTCTGTCAAGCGCTTTCACCCTCTGATGGGTGGCGCTGCATGAGTAGTCTCTTCCACTCCATCAACCTCGTCCTGTGGCTGATCCACGTCCTGAAGCTCATCCTTAGGAACTAATAGCTCCTCATCTGCATGCAAGTGTAGCTCCCTCTCAAGCGAACACTTCATGGCTTTCTCCTCCTAAAATTTTATATCCCGTTGCACAACAGTTTTACCACTGTCTGGCAAATACACACGATAGTTGTGGGGCGTATCAGTGTACCCCAAAAATATCCCAACCTCTGTGGCTGGCTCCAACTTCTTTCTGGCGTCCTTCGTCGCATGCATGTAAACGTTAGCACCAAAAATCCTCAAATGAGAAAGATCAGGCTTCTTACCAGAATAAGTCTCCTCAGGTGTACTCATGCCAAGTATCCTACGAGGACAACGGTTCTGCACATAAACTGTTGTATTGCATGCTTCTGCCCACAAGTGAAGGGGTAGGCCCTGATCATGCAACATTGCCCGTGCAGCACCCACAATCGTTCTGTTCTTCCGCTCAGCTACCCCGTTCTACTGTGGGTTATGGGGAGCTATGAGCTCTCTACGAATCCCTTCTGCCTTGCAGAAATCCTTGAACTCGTCCAAGATGTATTCACCACCATTGTCGCTCCTAAGAGCCTTCACCTTCTTCCCCGACTCCTTCTCGACCAGTGCTTTGAATTCATAGAACTTTGAATATGTCTCGCTCTTCTTCTGCATGAAGAAGATCCAACACTTACGAGAGAAATCATCAACAAAAATCACATAATACCTGTGTTTTGTTGTCGAAGCAACTGAGAAAGGTCCACACACGTCTGTGTGAATTCTCTCAAGGATCGTCGTGGCGCGACTATCCTTCTCGTGAAAGGTGGCTTTCACAAACTTCCCCAAAGTACACCCCTTGCACTGATCTGACTGCGCAAGTGTGCCTTTAGGAAGCCCTGTAGTGATCTGCTGCAGTATCTTCAAGGCTCCATGGTGAAGGTGACCCAATCTCCTGTGCCACAACTCGCCATCATCCCGGCTCACCAATCCTTCTGCCTTGCCTGCCATTGCTGCACATCCATCTACATGAAACTGATAAAGGTTCCTCACTCGAACCCCTATCTTCCAGGTCTCACCAGTTGTCTTGCTGGGCAAGAAGGTCTTTCCCTCGCTGAAAACAACATCATACCCCTTGTCTTCTAACATCGCCACTGAGATGAGATTCTTCTTCAATCCTGGAACATGCATGACTTCCTTCAATACAAAGGGTTTACCAGACTCCCTCTCAAAGGAAATGGTACTGATACCGGTCGCACTGTATCTACCATCATCGCCCATCTCGATGTGCACTCCAAGATCTTTGTCCTCCAAATCAGAGAACAAATCTCTATCTCCCGTCATGTGAAAAGACGCACCACTGTCCAAGAACCACACTGATCCCATCACACTTGAAACCAAGCATGCGATCTGTTATGCTCTTAACCTGCAAAATAATACCCAGATACAGAATATGCGCAGAAAAAGATACCCAGAACACAAAATATGCGAAGAAAAGATACCCAGAACACAGAATAGCAATGATTTTATTATTCAAAGAGAAATGTTCACATGCCTCTTCGAGGGGGCAACCTCCAATAGAGCAGAGCTCGATTACAAAATAATACATGATGCTCCTCGCAGGGAGTCTCTATCCTTTATATATGACTCATACATGCGATACCATGGGTCAAAACTGTGAGTTTTATTAATACCATCTATCTAATACTACGACTACGGCCCATTTGCAACTAACTATGGTCCCGTCATTAATTTCGGGTTAACCACTTACAAAATGTATGGGCTTTATTGACTCTTTGACTATGACGTGATCCCAAGACATAAATAAGGGGGTTAGGGTGGGACCCTAACATGCCCTCCCCCTTAAGACTAGCCTTGTCCTCAAGGCTGGAGCTGTGGAAACTGCTGAAGAATAGTAGCTGGTTCCCAAGTTGCATCTTCCGGAGAGGTGTCTTTCCATTTGACGAGGGCTTCCTTAATCATGCGGCCGCGCAGGTGCTTGTCTCTTGTGGCAAGGACCTATTCGGGTTGAAGCCAGATTGACCCTTCGTCGTCCAGTTCAGGTAGACTTGTTTGAACTCGGCAATTGTTCCCAATTACTTTCTTGAGGCATGATACATGGAAAACTGGATGGAGTTTTGTAGTAGGTGGCAAGGCCAACTTGTAAGCCACTTCTCCAATGCGCTGAAGTACTTGGTAGGGTCCGTAGAATTTTGTAGATAACTTCTGACAACCCTTGTCTTTGAGTGATGTTTGCTTATATGGTTGCAGCTTCAAAAAGACTTGGTCCCCTTCTTGAAATTGGTGCTCTGAGTGATGTTGGTCGACCTGTTGCTTCATGAGGTTCTGAGCTTGATGAAGATTCTCTCTAAGATGGGCGAGCATGGTGGCACGGTGTTGTAGGAGTTGATCCACTACTTGTGCTTTGGAGCATCCCTGGAGATAAGAAATAGGGGAAGGTGGAAGTTGACCATATACTTCTTCATAAGGAGTCATTTTAGTAGTGGCATGATAGTTGGTGTTATACCACCATTCCGCCAGAGGTAACCACTGTACCCAAAGGTGTTGCTTTTCTGAAGTGAAACACCTGAGGTAGGTTTCTAGACATTTGTTGACGGCTTCGGTTTGACCATCCGTTTTCGGATGATAGGAAGTGCTGAGTTTTAGTTGAGTGCCTTGTATCCTGAAGAGTTCTTGCCAAAAATTACTGGTGAAGATCGGGTCGTGATCAGACACAATAGAAGTGGGCATGCCATGTAGTTTGAATATCTGATCCATGAAAGTTTGCGCAACCAAAGTTGGTGTAAATGGGTGGGGTAGGGCACAAAAATGAGCATACTTTGACAAGTGGTCCACCACCACCATGATGACTGACTTGTTCCCTGATTTTGGAAGACCTGTAATGAAATCCATGGAAACCTCCGTCCAAATTGATGTCGGAATGGGCAATGGTTGTAATGTGCCTGGTGTGTTGATGGTTTCTCCTTTGTGGCGTTGACAGACATCACATTCTGCGACAAAAGTAAGGATGTCTTTTTTCATGTCGGTCCAAAAAAATGATCTTCTGGTGCGAGCATAAGTTTTCTGAAAGCCTGAATGTCCTGCAATGGGAGATGAGTGCAATTTGGCCAATATACGACTTTTGAGGGTTGATGTTGGTGATATTACTGCTCTGTCCCGGTAGCGAAGAATATCATCCTGCCAGGAGTAGCCCTTGATGGAATTTGGATCGACTTGCAATTGAGCAATGAGTTGGGATATCCCTGGGTGTGAAAACCATTCTCTGCGAGCTTCTTCAATCCATTCTGGAATGGGGAGGGAAATTGCTAGCAGAGTACTTTCTTCCTCAAATTGGCGAGATAATGCATCTTCTACCCTATTGTCTTTCCCTTTCTTGTAAATGATCTCATAATCATATCCCAACATTTTAGCTAGCCATTTATTTTGTTGTGGGGAAGATAGGCATTTCTCTAGAAAATATTTAAGACTGTGATGATCTATGCGGATTTGGAAACGTCGCCCCAATAAGTAAGGGCGCTAGGTGTCGACTGCATGTAAGATGGCCATCATTTCTTTTTCATAGGTAGATTGGCCCAGATTCTTCCCACTTAGTTGTTGGCTTGTGAAGGCCAAGGGTCGCCCTTCCTGTATTAAGACTGCCACAATACCTGTCCCTGAAGCATCACATTCAATGACAAAAGATTTGTTGAAGTCAGGTAGTGCTAAGACTGGAGTAGAACACATGGCATTTTTGAGGGTTGTAAATGCCTGTTGGGCTTCCTCATTCCAGAAGAAGGAATTTTTCTTTAGGAGTTGAGTGAGGGGCTTTGCTATGCGGCCATAGTTGCAGACAAATTTACGATAATAGCCGGTGAGTCCCAAAAATTCTCTCAAGCTCTTCAAGGTCTTAGGTTGAGGCCATTCTTGCATTGCCTGGATCTTTTTGGGGTCCACCTTGACACCTTCCCGCCCCACAATGTGGCCCAAATACTCAACTTCTTCCATGCCAAACGAACACTTGGACAATTTGACAAATAATTTATGTTGGCGGAGCAGTTGCAAGAGTAGATCTACATGGTGAAGATGTGCAGCCCAAATGCCACTATAGATGAGGATGTCATCGAAGAAGACCAAGACAAATTTCCTGAGATATGGTTTAAGAAGGTGATTCATAAGGCTCTGAAAAGTAGAAGGCGCATTACAAAGACCAAATGGCATGACCAGGAACTCATAATGGCCTTCATGAGTTTGGAACGCCATCTTGGGAATGTCGACTTCCTTCATGCGAATTTGGTGGTAGCCTAAGCGAAGATCCAACTTATTGAAGAATTGAGCCCCATTGAGTTCGTCCAGCAAATCGTCAACCATCGGGATGGGAAATTTATCTTTGACTGTCAAATTATTGAGGGCCCTGAAGTCGGGACACATCCGCCACTCTCCGTCTTTCTTGAGCACCATGACCATTGGGGATGAATAAGGACTAATGCTAGGAAGAATGACATCTGCTTCCAAAAGTTCCTTGATTATCTTTTCTATTTCATTCTTTTGGGTGAATGGATATCTGTATGGCCGAACGTTTGGGGGTTGGGCCCCTGGAACCAATGTGATGCTATGATCATGTTTCCCTCGCGATGGTGGAAGCTCCTTAGGCTTGTCAAAGACCTGTCGATGTTTATTTAAAATTTGTTGCATCTCAGGATGAATTTGCAGGGACTGGGTTTCAACGAACTGGATGGCATTGAATTGAGCTACCACGCCATGATTGCCCTTTTTTAACAATTTTTCCATCCTATGCGAGCTGATGATCGAGGGGGCTCCCACCTGGAGGCCACGAAGGGTATATGTGTAGTTGTTTTGCTTAAAACTCATATATAACTCCTGGAAATCCATTGTGATTGGCCCAAGAGTGTGAAGCCATTCAGCACCGAGGACAATGTCGCATCCGCCCATGTGGATGGCAAACATGTGTGTTTTCAACTGATAATCCCCCACTTGAAGTTTGACATTTTCGCAGCGGCCTTCACATTTCATTGTGCCCCCATCTGCGATTTGGACTTGGAAGTTAGAGACTGCATGTACAAAACAATGCACTGCGTCGGTGACTTTTTGATGGATGAAATTATGGGTACTTCCACTATCAATCAAGATTACTACTTGGCGATGTTTAAGAAAACCCCTGATTTTGAGAGTTTGAGGTGAAGAAATTATTGCCAACGCATTTAGCGAAATAACTGGTTCGTCAGATACCATCTCCTTTTGGTTGTCTTCTTCTATCGCCTCAAGTTCCTCAAGTGGTGGATCTTCCTCGGTTGAACTGTAGTCAGTGGCATCTATTTGAAAAAACTTGGGCTCCTTGCATTTATGACCAGGGGAATATTTTTCATCACAGTAGTAACATAGTCCTTGCTTCCTTCTTGCGGCCATTTCCTCAGGTGACACCTTTTGGACCTTAAGTGTATGAGTCGTGTTGTGAGCTTGTGGGGGACGACCTTTAGTGGGGAAATTGGGGCGGCTATATTGGGCTGTTATGGCACGTTCCACATTATGAGCTACCTGGCAAGCATCCGTCCACGTGGGAGGGTGGTGGAGTAGAACTTGAGCTTTGATGGCTTCTTTAAGACCATTGATGAAGCATTTCGTGTAGAACTCATCTGAGAGACCCTGAGTGCGGAAGGCTAAGGCTTCAAAAGTGGTGATATATTCATCCATTGTACCCGTCTGTCAGAGCTTAGTGAGACGTCCCAAAAAGGAGTCTCCCTGTTCATAGCGATCTCGAAGAGCTTTGGTAAATTGGGCCCAACTCTGAAAAGGTCCATTGCAACGTTGATGCCATTCTGCCCATTGCCATCATTCATTGTCCAAGTACATGGTCCCCACCATAAGCTTAGTCCAATCATCTAGGAGACGATTCAATTTGAAATACTGGTCCATTTGTGCTAGCCATGCGGACGTGTGAGAACCGTCAAATTTCTGCATATCCAACTTGGGAGGTTGCTGACTGGGTGGTGAATGGGTGTGCCAGATGTGAGGAGAGTGGCTAGACTCACCCTCATGGTGTTCATGGCCATTATACGGTTCCTCGAGGGCTGGCTTCTTGCCCTTATCGAGTGCTTGCCGTACCTGGCTAGTTAGTCCGCTAATCATATTTTTGAGGTCGTTCATATCTGCTTCAATTTTGTCTAGCCTTTCATTGGCCATCGCTTGAGCTCTAGTTTCTACCATACACCAACTTGATGAAAAATTGGGACCGCCAAATTTTTTTTTTCTAATAAATTGAATGGTACCACCTTGCTCAGCTCACCATCCTGATTCTGATGGGCTAGATCACCAATAAGCACCCCGGCAGATCTCAGACTCCTTTTTTTTTTTTTTGGAAAACTCCTAACGGAGTTTTACTCCTTCTTTATCAATACTGCAGTCGCCAAATCCTCAAAATGTCAATGCTGACAAAAGTCTTGTGAAAAGTAGACCCCGATATAGGAACCCTTCTCAACAACTCCGATCTGGTGGATCTGAGAGATCTGAATGGTGGCACAACTGTTGCGGCGGATCTGATGGAGCTGTGAGACTGATGTCTATTGCTGCGACACGTCTTTGCACACGCGGATTTGGAATAGATGATGTGTGATCCCCCGATAGAAAAGGGAACTATGGTCTAGAGGAGTGTCAGGTGCTACAGATCGCAATATACATAAGGGTCTGATAGTAGTACTCGGCCCATTGTTTCAGGGCTCTAACTAAGGAGGATCGACCGTACCCTTAGCCGTACAACCCGACTACCCTATCGTACGGGCGAGTAATCTCTCTGAGTGTTGTTCTCAGTGTACTGTAGCCACAAGACGGCCGAAGGTTTATCTATGGCTAGGTTTCAAGGAGCCT
Organism: Pinus tabuliformis; assembly: GCA_031772625.1. Lineage (NCBI taxonomy): Eukaryota > Viridiplantae > Streptophyta > Pinopsida > Pinales > Pinaceae > Pinus > Pinus tabuliformis. The sequence goes on from CM062809.1 coordinate 799,331,666, forward strand.
AGGGGGCTTCCTATATACCTAGAGGGTACGTGGAAGACAGTCCGTGCGCGGTTCTGTCTAATGCACTACTACTCGAAAGGGTACCCACAGGGGTTACAAGGGAGTCCAATAGACGTGACCACCTCTTGTATTTCCTGCGTGCATGCCTCCCCAAATCCGCAGGTTTATGTGCTTAATGACAGATCCCGTGGTTTAAAGACGTCGAAACATGTCTCTAGCCAAAAAAAAAAATTGCTAAAAATTGGAGATCCCACTGAGCCCTGGAAAGTGCTCTGAGACCACTTGTTATGCTCTTAACCTGCAAAATAATACCCAGATACAGAATATGCGCAGAAAAAGATACCCAGAACACAAAATATGCGAAGAAAAGATACCCAGAACACAGAATAGCAATGATTTTATTATTCAAAGAGTAATGTTCACATGCCTCTTCTAGGGGGCAACCTCCAATAGAGCAGAGCTCGATTACAAAATAAGACACAATGATCCTTGCAGGGAGTCTCTATCCTTTATATATGACTCATACATGCGATACCACGGGTCAAAACTATGAGTTTTATTAATACCATCTATCTAATACTACGGCTACGACCCATTTGCAACTAACTGTGGTCCCGTCATTAATTTTGGGTTAACCACTTACAAAATATATGGGCGTTATTGACTATTTGACTATGACGTGATACCAAGACATAAATAAGGGGGTTAGGGTGGGACCCTAACACGATCAATGAAAAATCAAGCTCAAACTGAGAAGCTAAGGCCTCTCCCCCTGCAGATCCAGCAGCTTGCTTGTTCTTCTTCTTCTGCAGACAATTTGTGGCATAGTGTCCGTGCTGGTGACAGTGAAAACACTTCACCTTGGACATATCCTGCTTCTTGCCTTTCGCACCAGACTGAGAAGCTTTCTTGCTCTTCCCTTTCTTTGCTTTGGCAGCCAAAGCACAATTCTCTTCATCAGATACCTTTGATGAAGATCCATTCTCACCTTTATTGTTTATGAGTTTATCCTTGAGCGCTAGGTCACTCTTGCTTTGGAATAACATTTTCAATCCGTTGTAAGACATTTCAACAACACTTCTACAAATTCGATTTTCCACCAGCTCAAACTCAACTGCTTCCGATCTAAAATTTTTGAGAACACAATATTTCTCGTACAAAGATTGACTGTATGGGCATTCACCGGATATCTCACCTTCCAAAGGAAGGATGAATCCAGAGGCTACCTGGCCCAATTACAAACTCTGCCTGAAGAAATAGAATGTAAACACTTCCTGAATAGTAGATTTGATGATCAACAGCTCCGATACCATGCAGAAACTTTTTCTACAATTATCTAGCTCGCTCTGATACCATGTAGAAATTTTTAATAATTTAACACATATTCAATGGAGATTATCCTGATCATGTACTATTGCGGAATACATACACAATACATAAGCTCCTCTATGTTGATCATCAATATAGCAGCATCAATAACAATAAAACATCAAGAGCATTCACACATTAACACGGTATGTATCCCGGGGAAAGCATCTCGCTAAAAACCCCAACTATCTGTATATTAATGATTGATTCATGTAACATTACACAACATAATACTTCTCACAAGTATCTCCACCTCTGTTACACACAATACAGATCAGATCTGATCTCCAAATCTCTTCCACTGCTTGCCTGCCTCCACTGCTCAATACCTGCTCAAGAATGATGAGAATGGCTCACCAAACTCATTTTTCACCTGCAAAATAGTCACTCACACTTTGTTGGACATGAGCACAAGCTATAATGTGGGAAAATACGTGAGAAAACTCATTGGCATACTCAATCACTTGATTGTGCAAGATCTGGTGCACAACTATAGTCACAACTGATAGCAATCTAATTCTCTACCACCTGTCCCTGTTGAACTGAACATGCACTGACATGCAACTGAGTTAACTGATGTATTCATTAGTTGTATTATGAGTTAATAACTTGTGAATTGATTAATAACTAATTCACCCAACTCATCTCTAATCTTTTTTCCAGTTAGACTAAATACAACCAGTTTAACAGAGCTAAACTGAACACAACTCCATCAACTCCACAATCAACTCCACCAAACTCAACTGATTGAGTTCTAACTGAAGTCATGCATGCAACAACTCAAATGACTCATAAGAAAAGTGTATTTCCTTCTGACAGCTGCATGTGCCACCTCTATAGCTCAAATTGAAGTGCTCCAAGAGAATAAGATTAAGTTTATAGTCCAAATATTATTGCGAGATAATAATATTTGACTTTTCTATTTTTGACAACCAGTCTAAAAATAGACTTTGATCACTCACACTTTCATAAAAAATAGAAGTCCATCTATTTTTTCCCAACTTGATCAATCATCCATAAATAGCAACCTGCAATCCATATACATGATCCATATGTCTAAAAATAGACATAGTCTAAAAATAGACTTGCGCCAAAAATAGCCTGCGGGCCCACTTAGTGAAGGCGACTCTTTTCACTAAGCTCCATCATCTTGTTGCAATCTCAACAATTCAAATGCACACGCCCTCGGCCGAACGAGTTGACATGGACGCCCTCAAAAGACCCGCCCGAATGAATTTGCATCGGTGCCAGCACGACCGAAATGAAGCGACAACGGTGAGCCGGGCAAACGAGCTGCACGAACATGCACAAAGCCAACCTTGGGTCACAACTTAGCATTTTTGATACGGGCTCATTCGCCTGGGCACGCCCTCGCCCAAATTACCCGTCCGAATGAGTTCACACGTGTTATAGAAATTTTTGTGCCTTACAGCATTGAACATGAAATGTCCATAATCTAAGGGATCCAAAGTCCCTAAACATGTTGTTCCTACCCCTAGAGGAACAAGGCTAACTAACCACAGCAATTCACAGAAGTTCTCCACCTAAAACCACTAAAAAACAAGTCAATTCAGGATCATGTCAACTGCTCCACTGAGCATCTGCGCTGAATGTCAAGTGCTACACTGGCTACCTGCATTGAATGCCAACTCCAACACTAGCTACCTGCGCTAAGCGAGTTTGGACAAGTGGCAGGCTCATTCCTCAATGTGTCAATGCTCAGGAAGCTTCCAAAATGAAACTTGCCTCAGGGAATTTGACTGGTGATGAGTAAGAGGTTCCAAATCTCCAAGTGGAAGCAAGAACCTCCAAGTGGACTCAAGAACTAAGAGAGGGAGAGGACACTAGTCAGATCTCAAGCTGACTCATCCTCTCTCCAAAATAACTATATATAGATCTCTCCTCCATGAGATCTAGAGGCTGGAATTTTGTTATTGCAAAGAATTGTTGTTGGTTTGAGACTGGAAACATTGGGTGCTTAATGCTTTGAAGGGAGCTGAAGAAGGAATTCCATTCTACTGGGAAGGAGATGTTGGATTGGAGCCCTCTGGGTTGTATCTCTTCCTGAACCTTGTTATCAATCAATAAAGCTATCTTTGTTTTCTCCTATATACTGGTGTATTTGTATGATTGCATTAGTGTATTTGATTTATTTCTAATCCTGAATCATTTGTGAATATGAATATCTGCCTTTGTGTTGTGTTCTTCTCTTGTCGCAAGTAGCTGTTCTCTTGTCACAGGTAGCTGTCCTCTTGTGATCTCGTGGGAATCAAGTAGTTGTTCTCTTGAGCAAGCGAGGAGGCAAGTAGCTGTGAACACCCAAAGAGAATAGGATCTAGATCGAGGGACAAACGGAAGACAACGGTAAGTCTATCGATCTCCCCTCTTTCACATTTCATAAAGGAAGAAACCAGAATAGATGTATCTATTTGTCGCTAAGGCACTGTCACACCTTAGGTGGATAGGATCGTCCTGCATAGGCATTTTTCCCCACAACAACACGGACACCCTCAAATGACCTGTCCGAACGATTTTGCATGGGTGCCCGCACGACTGAAACGAAGTGACAAGGGAGAGCCAGGCAAACGAGCTACACGAATGTGCACAAAGCCAACCTCGGGTCACAACTTAGCATTTTTGATATGGGCTCGTTCGAACAGGCGCACCCTCGCCCGAACGAGTTGACATAGATGCCCTCAAATGACTCACCCGAATGATTTTGCATGGGCGCCCGAATGACCAAAACGAAGTGACAAGGGAGAGCTAGGCAAACGAGTTGCACGAACGTGCACAAAACCAACCTCGGGTCACAACTTAGCATTTTTTTATACGGGCTCATTCACCTGAGCGCACCCTCACCCGAATGACCCGCCCGAACGAGTTAACATAGATGCCCTCAAACGACCCGCTCGAATGATTTTTCATGGGCGCCCAAACGATCGAAACGAACCGACAAGGGAGAGCTGGGAAAACGAGCTGCACGAATGTGCACAAATCCAACCTCGGGTCACAACTTAACATTTTTTGATACGGGCTCGTTCACCCGAGCGCACCCTCGCCCCAACTACCCTCCCGAATGAGTTCACACAGACGCCCTCAAATGACCCGCCCGAAAGATTTTGTATGGGCTCCTGCATGACCGAAACGAAGAGACAAGGGAGAGCCGGGCAAACGAGCTGCATGAACGTGCACAAATCCAACCTCGGGTCACAACTTAGCATTTTTTGATACAGGATCGTTCGCCCGGGCGCGCCCTTGACTGAATGACCCACCTGAACGAGTTCAAATGAATGCCCTCAAATGACCCACCCGAATGATTTTGCATGGGTGCTCACACGATCGAAACGAAGCGACAAGGGAGAGCCGGGAAAACGAACTGTACAAACGTGCACAAAGCCAACCACGGGTCACAACTTAGAATTTTTTGATACAGGCTCGTTCGCCCAGGCGCACCCTCACCCGAACGACCCACCCAAACGAGTTCACACAGATGCCCTCAAACGACCCACCTGAATGAGTTGACACGGACGCCCTCACCCGACCCACTCGAACGAGTTTGCACGGACGCCCTCGCCCGACCTGCCCGAACGGGTTTTCATGGATGCCCTCGCCTGAACCGCCCGAACGAGTTTGCATGGACGCCCTCTCCCGACCCACCCGAACGGGTTTGCACGGACGCCCTCAACCGACCCACTCGAACGGCCCACCCGAACGGGTTTGCACGGCGCCCTTGCCCGACCCACCTAAACATTTTTTCACGGACGACCTCGCCTGACCCACCCGAACGAGTTTACACGGACACCCTCAAACATCCTGATCGAACGAGTTTACATGGCAAACGACCCACCCGAATGAGTTTTTACACGGCAAACGATCCACTCGAACAAGTTTACATGGGCTCCGACACACAACCAAAATGAAGTCACAAGGGAGATTCGGGAAAACGGGCAGCATGAGCGTGCACAAAGCCCACCCCCGGTCACAACTTAGCATTTTTTATATGGCCACGTGTGCCTGGAGTGCCGTCACACAACATGACATGACACAACCCAACCGAATCCGACCCGTTTGCACGGGCACCCACACACGACACGTCCCGACCGCCTGAATGAAATTTGGGGTTTCCATGGGCGCATGACCCGAATGAAATTTTGGGGTTTCTGTGGGTGCATGACCTAAAAAAAGGCATGAGGGAGCATCTAGAAAACAGGCCACATGAACGTGCAGAAGACACACGGGCGGTCACGACTTAGCATTTTTGGCACAGCCACGTGTGCTCGGGCACCCACACACTGCACGACATGGCCCAACCGGCCTTATGTGATCTGACCCGACCCGCCCAAACATGTTTGCACGGGCACCCACACATGACATGACACAACCTGACCTGAACAAAATTTGGGGTTTCCTTGTATGCACAACCCGAACGAAATTTGGGGTTTCCATGGGTGCGCGACCAGAACGAAGGCACAAGGTAGCGTCGAGTAAACGGGCTGCACGAACGTGTAGAAGGCACCCGAGGGGTCATGACTTAGCATTTTTGGCACTACCACATGTGCCCGAGCACCCACTCATGGCACGACCTGACCCGCCCGAACGAAATTTGGGGTTTCCATGGGTGCACAACCTGAATGAAGGCATGACGTAGCATCGGGAAAACGGGTCGCGTGAATGTGCAGGAGGCACACGAGTGGTCACGCCCTAACATTTTTTGCATGGCCACATGTTCCTCAACACCCACGCACGGCACGGTGCAACCCAACCTGACTCGACTCGCCCGAACGCGTTTGCATGGGCACCCACACATGACACAACCTACGCAAAGGGAATTTGGGGTTTCCATATGTGCACGGCCCGAAAGAAATTTGGGGTTTCCATGGGTGCACGACCCGAACAAGGCCTGAGGGAGCATTGGGTTAACGGGCCGCACGAATGTGCAGAAGGTACACGAGCAGTGAAGACTTAGAATTTTTGGCATGACCACGTGTGCCGGGGCACCCACACATGGCACGGAATGACCCGACCCGCCTTGGGCGAGCCGACCCGAATCGCCCGAACAAAATTTGGGGTTTTCATGGGTGCATGACCCGAACAAAGAAGGCACATGGGCGGTCATGACTTGGCATTTCCGACACACCCACGTGTGCCCACGCACCCCACACATGGCACAGCACGGGATGACCCAACCCGCTCGAAGGAAATTTGGGGTTTGAACGGGTGCACAACCCGAACGAAGGCACGAGGGTAGGAATATCTTTGACTCTAATACATAAATATACCTGGGGTAACATGCCCTTAAGCTCTTCAACATTTTCTTTTGACTCTTTATAACACTTTAACATGTGTTAGTCCTATTTCAATGAGTAAGAAACTCAATGATAAATATAATATATATATATATATTCTTGAATAAATACAAATATCAAAAGTACATCTATGAATACCGAACCCAGTTACACTTTCTTCAACACCCCCTCTTAACTAGGGAGGTATTAATAAATCATTACAAGGTGTTTGGCTATTTTTCAATCTTGAATAATTCACATAAGAGAAACCGGATTGGCAACCCATCTGTTATAGCATCATATTAGCCAACATTGTTCATAGCAAGGCCTTGACTAATAGATTTATCTCTAATAAGATCATAGCACAATGTTGGTGAGGCCAATGGCTTATAAACACCTTGGTCATTGTCTCTAAAGGTACATACTCACCCAGGTGTTCCCTGAGTATGACCTTCTAGGACAATTCTTGTCTTGGGTTCCCAGCCCTCAAATAATATCGCTCCTCTTGCCTACTCTTGTCTTGGGTGCCCTACACATCCTCAAAGAGAATCAGATGCCAAATGATTGCCCAATCCTCCCATTATTTCTTGCCAAGTGAAGACAAGAATGTTGTGTCTATCTCTTCCCCTTGATTGGGGAAGACATGACCAAGTTTCCTCTGACAAGGAACTTGCCCAAGCTCCTTTGTAGTCGGGAACTTGTTAGAACTCCCTCTTAGCTAGGGACTTGTCCATTCATCAACAACGTCTTCTTCATGGGTCCTTCAGCCACTTGATCTATTTCTTTCCTTCGATGTCATGAAGTCTTTGTTTGAACTTCTTCTTGGCAGGGTACGGACCATCAATCACTTTCTCTCCTGGTTTGTCATGTCATTTCTCCCTTCGTGAAAAGTGGCCTTCTTGATATATATCAGGTCCTTTTTGTCATCCAGCTACTCCTTTGTCACCTTGCCTATCCTTCATAACACTTATCACATGGATGCTTAGTTGTACTCGCTTGTTCCTGTATTTTGATTTAGTGGCCCTTCATTACTTCATCATGATATTTCTCTTCATCATGACATATTTGTAGAGTTGAATCGGTTATCTGCACATTACTATCTCCAATGCCTTCATAGGTGTCAAGGGTCCTTTATCTTTTTCTTCCTTTGTCAGAGTTTCCGTGCCTTATTTCGAGAGATGTTGAGGAATCTTGTCAAATAGTTATTCTTTGTGACCGCGATGTTCTTCATTTGCTTCTTCTTGGATTGATTGGTCAACCACCTTATACTCCTTATGAGAGCACTTCTTCATGTTGACCTTTACTCCACTGTAGCACATGCCTCTGAGCATGTCGTTGGCGAAAGAGGTCCTTTTATTCTTGATCGTGATTCTAGAACTTGTCCCATGACCCAATCAATATATATGATGACATGACTTAAACTTTGATGCATACATACCTCATCTTGATTATGCTTTTATCATCGCGGCTTTATTTGATAGTTTTCCTCGATTGGTGTAGCCTTTCTTGCTTCATCTACTCTCGCCTATATATCATCCTCTCTTGAATCCCATAAATGGGACCCCCAATGAGACCTCTACCCCCTTTGAAAGAAGAATTTAAGCAAAGAGGTTGACTTAGTCATAAGAGGATCTTCATTCTTTTGCTTCTTGTCGTCTTCTTTCACTTCTTGAGTTACATGAGCTTCTTCCCTTTTTCTCTTGTTGTTGTTGTCCTTCTTAAGTTTAGGACAATCCATTTTGTAGCATCCATACTCTTGGCATCCAAACCGTTGGACTTTGGACATGTAGTGGTCCCAACCAATTTGTTACTTTCCTTGCAAAAAGACACTGAGGTATACTTAGAAGGGGACAAATACTTACTTGATAGAGTTTGAGATGTAGTGAACTTGCTTTCTTCTTGAAGACTTGATGTCTTGCCTTCCTTAGATCTTGATGTTGTTCAAGTTTCTTTCTTCAAATGGACTTGCTTGATGACATGACTCATAGTGCCTTTCATTCTTCAAGATGGTGTAGCTTGATGTAGGTCCCTCTTTGAGTTTTTCTTCTTGTAGGTGCCTCTATACAAGGCGTTTCTTCTTGCTTTGTAGTCTTCCATGATGAATGATAGATGGTAGACCTTCTTGTCCTTGATTTGATTGAGACTTCTTGGTTTGACGCTTCAACCTTGCAGATGTTCTTGAGATTCCCATCCCTTGATGTGTCACTTTAGCTCCGATACCGCGCTGAAGAATCTGGGGCAATGGGGTATAGCGGGATTCTTCCAGACTTGATAAAATTTGTGAAGCTCTTTTGAAATTTATCATGTTATCTTAATATTCTTCTCTTCTTATTAATGCATGTGTGTTTACTTTCATCAAACTGGTGCCAAAAACATAAGAACAAGAACACAAGATGTTGGCTCTCTGCCAAGGAAAATCCCCTCTCTCTCTCAGAGAGGAAAACCCTTCCATAAATTTCTCTCATTGAAGCTTCTTATTGGTCACTACGAAGCCCTAGACCCTTGACAATAATATCCCCCAAGCACAAGTTGTGTCCTTCCTCCTCTCTGCACTTTGTTTCTTTGGCGCTTCGTTCCCCGACTCTCTGTCCTTCTTTCTACTTTTGATAGTCCATGGTGGACTAGCTCTAGAAGAGACTCCAACCTTTGATCCTTAACGAGATCCTTTACCAATGAAGAAACCTTCATTCTCTAGACCAGCCGAGCCTTTTTCTTGATGTGAGGTTGCAGGCTCGATGTACACCAAGTTTACTACACCTGGGGAAATTTCCATCGCGACGAGACATGGAAACCCCAAATTTCCCGCACTTGGGATGCTTTCGACAAGGCAGGACATGGAATCTCTGGGTTCCCCACAATTTGGCGACTTTTGGCGAGGAGGGACTGGGAGACCCCATGTCAAACTCCTATCCTAGTGGTAGTATTTCAACCATGCATAAGCGGGTGCGGCACTTCCGTACTTTTTCCTTTTACCAATACTTGAGTACACGGTCTACGCCTACTTCAACACTCAATCAATTTTCCAATAAGTGTTCTTAACAATGCAGCGAAAATAACTTACCATAAATTTATCTTCTTCAATTTTTCTTTCAACCTATCGTGTCGTGTGGTCGTGCTGCATTGGCCCACGGCCCGCACGACACAGCTCCACACCTAAACTGCGAACTTTTCTACCCGACTTTCCCTTCCGCGGTGCCCAAACTCTACCCGTCGGTGCGGTACATAGTGAGGGCGCATGGCCCGCATGCAATGCGGCTTGCCTACTCAGACGGTAACCTGCCCCGCTCTACCTATCTACGCTACCAAGCTCAACCCACCATCTATAATCTGCCCACTAGTGTGGCCCTATTACCCACATCCTTCTCTTCCTTTCGTTTTTTCCCAACTCCTTCCTTCGCACTTGTTCTGCGATGTGGAAGTCTAAGTTCGATGTCCCTTCGTCGAACACCATCCTCCTTACTTATACGCATCCTTTCGCCCAAGGGCCGTGTCTCTCAAGGATAAAAAGGGTCGGCTCCATCAACATGCATGCCTGGCTGACCTGCCACATAACCTTGACATGCCCCATTCCAACGAACCGCCGCATCCCTTCGTGTGTAGCATCATACCCATGGGTTGGATCCAACACCTTTCCAATTACACCCGTCGCCACACGTCGAACACCTGCCTGAATCCTAACTCATCCGCACATGGTCACCTCTTTCATCTGGGCATGCAACAAGGGTTGCCCATGCGCCTTCCGTCTGTGGCTCGCCCATCGTACAGGTATCAAGGGGCGTGCGCCATGCCCAACACAGCGCGAGCGACATGGGAACCCCGTGTGTCACGCCCCCAGGCCTACAGTAGTCCTTCATCCATACTTTGGGAGGTGTGGCACCACCGAACACTTTATTTTCACCAATACTTATGTTCATGGACTATGCCTAACCATTAGTCTACTTAGTTCGCTTTTTGCAACCAAGTATTATTATGTTTCCTTTATACCAATGAACACCCATACACATTCATTGTCATCAGCAATTATACATGAATAACATAATTGCACAATATAAAGGGAGGGGCAACTCCCTGAACAATGAGTTTGCCCGAATACAATATATTATTCAACTCTACAATGTTTAAGAGGCTTTACAAGTATACTTTGGAAACACCAAGTTTCACACTTAGCCAATTTTACAAATAGGCAACACCTCTGTGTGCCAACCGAGTTCCTTGCCCAAGCTGGGCGGGTGCGCCCTCACACGAGCTTCCAACCGTACTCCTCGACCGAACCTCATTTACCGCTGCACGACGGGCGAGCGACCTCATGCAAGTCACCCCGTGTTTCCTTTTGCACGACGAGCAAATGACTTACCCGAATCACCCAAGACACCTCCGCGTTTCTTCTTCCACGATGGGTGGGCGACCTACCCGAGACACCCCGTGTCACACCAAACGGCGAGTGCCTTCCTTACCTGCGCCTTTACTCGATAACCGAAACTTATGCGTATCATGTGTGCTTGCCAAAGAGCAGCCGCATATATGCCCGCGCCTCTTTTGCGACCTGCTCCACTACTTCGCACTTTTTTCTTGATCACCGAATGCTCATGTTCGAATGTCCATCTTTGAATGAATGTCAAATGCTCCAACGCCTTGGCATATTTATACGAGCAGTTGGGCGAGTTGCTGCCCAAGTCGACTCGACCACCGTGTGCCAAAACGCCCTTACACGTCGCAAACTTGCCATCTGATTGTTGGTCGGCAAACAATCCTTCGTTCAAGTCTCCCCAACATGTAAGGCGGCTCGTGGGTTATGCCAAATGCTCCCATGCTATAAACCAACCATCGCTCCTCCTCTAATGCGCATTATACTTATGTCCCTTCGCACATTTCGGTCGTAGAGTTTTCACTTCACACCGACGGGTAGAAACCGAACCGCAGGTCCTTACACCGTGTTTCCCAGACTTGGGTAGCAATTTTTGTTGTGACACAAAATGGAAACCCCGTGTGTGTCCACTGACTTGGGTAGCAGTTTTCATCATGCCACAAAATGGACACCCCGAGTTCCCCATACTTTGGCAGCTCTTCGTGGCCCCATGACATGGAAATCCGAAGTTCCACAGACTCTCAGGTGATTCAGGGTGTGCCGCGACATGGAAACAGTGAGTTCCCCAGACTTGTGTAGCGGTTTCGAAACACCCCAAGTTCCCGAGACTTGCGAGATGGTTTGCATCATCATGGAAACCCAAAAGTTCCCCGCGTTGGGGCATTGTTGAAAACCCCGTGATTCCATTGTGCCGTAAAATGCGAAAACCCATGGTTCCATCAAGGGCAGGACATGGAAACACCAAGTTTCCCAAGCTTGGGCGCCAGGGCTTCGGCGCCGCCAGCTTCAGTCGTGGCACGACATGGAAACCCCAAGTTTCCCCAAGCCTGGACACCGAGGCATGACTTGGAAACCCCCAGTTTCCACAGGCTTGGGCACCATCAGTTTCGGTCGTGGCGCGACTCGGAAACCCCAAGTTTCCCCAGGCTTGGGCGTCGGGGTGTGACTTGGAAACCCCAAGTTTCCCCAGGCTTGGGCATCACCATTTTCGGTCGGGGCGCGACATGGAAACCCCAAGTTTCCCTTGGCTTGGGTGCTGGGGAGCAACATGGAAACCCGAAGTTTCCCCAGACTTGGGCGCGACTTGTAAACCCCAAAAACATTTGCGTCGGGTGGAAACCCCAAATTTTAGGTGCGACATGAAAACCCCAAATTTTTTTCTATGCTGGCCGGAACCCCCAAATTTTAGGCACCGGGTGGAAACCCAAAATTTTTGGAACGACATGGAAGCCTTGAATTTTAGGCGCCTGGTGGAAACCCCAAATTTTAGGCGCCGGGTGGAAACCCCAAATTTTGGGCGCCAGGGCGCGAGATGGAAACCCAAAATTTTGGGCATCGAGGCGCGACATGGAAACCCCAGTTTTCCCGAGCTTCGGTGCCTTTTTCGTCGTGATGTGGAAACCCAAATTTCCCACCCCGAAGCAATGAAAAATT